>CM017189.1:30382141-30619641 GCA_004837865.1 Musa balbisiana
TTCCAGAAACATCAGATAAAGCTTTCATGCAAACCAAGGAACTCAAGGCCATATCAAATTATCAGCAGAATTGTCAATGTCTTATAAATTTCTTGAATTCACAAAGGCACTTGTATAGATGAAGAACTAACAGGGACACAACGAGGGATGGAAAAGGAAAAAAAATCAGAACATACACAAAGGCAGCTAAATTGCAAATAAGCTCAGCATTGCAGATCAGAGATATACACACTAAAGAGCCGCAATAGAACAGAAAGTTACCATGCATCTCGAAGTATGTCCTGGAGAAGCTCACTGGACCACCAGCATACGTCATGTTCTCTCAATAACGGAACACAGATCGGGGGCAAGTGAATCGAAGTGGGTTTCAATTGGTGATGCACTCAAAACCCTTACAGATCGATACCCAAACCCCTAGGAGGAGGCAACACACCACGAGATCGATGAGGATTATTGCCCGAACGTGCTGCCGCCACACTTGATGCACCATTCTCGACCCACCATTTCCAGGGTCGGAATCAACAATGTCGCGATTGCCGGCCGAAATCACCATCTTACGCTTCTCCTTCCCACATTTCTTCTCCCTCGCTTTGTGGTCCTCGTCGAACTCCGACGGCTGAGGGCTAGAGGCCGGCGGCGGCGGACAAGGGTGCGGTGGGGGCGGCTCCTCGTCCACGGAGGGGGCCGAGTGCACGAGGCCGCGGAGCTCCGGAAGGAACTCCTCCTGGAGGCAGAGGTGGGGGAGGGAGTCGGAGCCGTCGCCTCCCACAGCCGCGGCGCGGCGTCGGAGGGCGGTCGACGAGGAGAAGGCATCGCGGAGGCGGCGGAGGAAGAGGAGGGTGTGGGGCTTGCCGAGGGTAGCCTCATCGGAGATGGCGAAGAAGACAAGGGGGTCGATCATGAGCAAGGCGTAAATCCGGCCGCCGGTGGTGTGGGAGTAGTGGCGGTGGAAGCGAGGCACTGAGCGGCGAGGTCCGGGGGGAGATCGGCAGTGGAGAGCTCGGCGAGGATGGCGGTGCCGTGGGCGACGCAGGCGTAGAAGATGGGGTTGGGATCGGGGACGGGAATCATCCAACCAGAAGCCGAAGAAATCGGAGGCTTCGGTCGAGGGAGGGAGGGAGGCGGGCAGTTTTATTTCCGAGGTTATTACAAATTCACACGCAAAAGGGAAAAGAGAAGGAACCTTGATTTTATATATATATATATATATATATATATATATATATATATATATATATATATATATATATATATATATATATATATATATATATATATATATATAATCCCTATTCTCGTTAGACCCTTTGCTTCGCCTACACTGTCCTCGTCCGCAGCATAAGCACAGAACGTCGTCATCCAGAGACCTTCGCAAACCCCCTCAGACCCACCCTTGTGCACCTTAGACTTATCGAGCTCGCCCATTTCGTGCTAGAAAGGAGGGGGTACGAAGGTAACGATAAATTTGACGGGACCAGCGAGGGCAACGAAGATGGTAATGATCCTTGCGCCCCCTCCTCTTTCTTTGTACGAGGATTATAGAGAACAATCTTAATAGCCAGTGCCATTGATGAGGATGATGAGAGTGAAGTGACAAGTTCGACTGAGACCAAGGGCGAATGTTGTGGAGGCAGGGGACAATAGTAGTAGATTCGATGAGTCAAAGAGGAGAGGAGGCTATGGCAAATACGAAACAATGATGATGCAGGGTGGAGACGATAATTATTATTTAAAAAAAGAATATTCTATGATTTTTAAATATATATATATATATATATATATATATATATATATATATATATATATATATATAAGTTTTTGAAACTAATTTTTTTCGATAAATTATCCTACATATAAGTGATTTTCTATTTTTTTTTAAAGAAAGAGATGTGTTACTTCAAATTTCTAATAAGCACAAAATCTATCAAAATCTAAATGCAAGATGATGATTTAAAGGTGGTAGCTAAATGTGTTAAGTAGTACTCATGTTTCCCTCACAATAAACATGAAAAAAATTATGATCCTAGAATAACTCACCAATGTTAAGTATAACTCTAAGTGTCTCATTCAATTCCAAATGCAATATTCTATAATTCGAGCTTACTTCATTCCATATTTGATAGCCAGGAGCTCTTTATCTTTCAATAACTATCCTATTATACTATGTGTGTAAACACAAAACCTATTATATGTAATGCAGAAATAATATTTTATATTATGATTGAAATCAAATAACATTAGATCGATTTTACGATGTATATCTTTTGATGTCATCTAAAAATGATCTCCGTGTGATTTGTAAATACACCATCTTTAAATCTAAAATAATTATAATTTAAAAGAATTAGACTCTCCTTAGATTAATGGTTTTTTAATTCTAATATCTCAACTACATCATTTGTAAGATGCGTTCTTTAATTCTATTTATTTGTAGGCGAAAGTAGAAGGTCTAAAATAAATTATTATGAGAGTTCCTCTCATCATTGGTATCCCCTAAAGAATCATAATATAATATGAACTTCTTTTCTATTGATCTATATTTGTCATCAGAATCTAATTAGTTCTATTATATATCTTATTTACTTATAAAGGGTCACATAATCTAACAATCTAAAAAATAAAGTTGCACCCGCCAAAAGACGTATTTCATCACTTGACTTCAACAAATATCAAGCATCATAACATCCATTCATTAATAATATATCTTACCCAATTTTTTGGGTTTAGACTAAGTTAAAAGAATATGACATTCCCCTATGGCTTCCATTAGACTAGTTTGAATATTCATAACATAAACATATGCAATACAGAAATTATACGAATATAGTTTCGATCTTCCAAAATAATTAGTAGTAGGCCATAAAGGATCTAAGAATCCAATCACCTTTTCTTTTTAATTATTTAACAATGAGTCCTTCCAAACTTTCGAGAAAAAAAAAAAGAAAATTATGATTCTAGGCATCAAAATCACCCAAAAGAAATAAGAAGCCCCCAAATGATTAAAATACAATCATGTCACATAAATAAATTATTTTTAAAAATCTAATTGGACGGTATTGATTTTCCAAATTGATTGCAATTTTTTAATATAGTTATATATTCTAAATCATCAGATCAATTATAATATATTTATTAGGTTAGTAATTTAGATATATATATATATATACATATTAAAAAATTAAAACCATAAATATGATATTCTGAAACGGGAGAAAAGAAGGGAATTGCTTTGGTTGTTGGGGAATTTGATATACTCGAAAATAAGTATATGAATGAGCAATTCCCCAACAACAACCAATGTAGGAAAGGGTGCCTCGCGAAAGAAACCCTTTCCTATATAAAAACCCTTTTGCCTCCTCGTGGCCTCGTCGCTCCATTTCAAATCGGTATTGCTTTGGTTTTACCGGCACTTCTCCTCTCTCTACTTCTCCCTTCGACTTCTCCTTTCATGGCCGATCGGTTCGGTCCCTGAATCGTCCTCCGATGGACATCGGTCCCGAAACCCTAGCGTCATGGTTCCTCCAATCCCTCTCGCCCGATCCTCAACCCCGCCGCCCCGCCGAGTGCTCCCTTGCTGCCGCCGCCGACCGCCGACCGCCCCGGCTTTGCCCTCGCCCTTCTCCAATTCGCTGCCACCCCTTCCGTCGACGACCATATCCGACTCGCCGCTGCCGTCCACTTCAAGAATCACCTCCGCTCCCGCTGGGCCCCTTCCCCCGCCGCAGCCGCCGCCGAGGAGCCCCTGTCCTCCTCCGCCCCCGAGAAGGAGCAGGTCAAGTCCGTCCTTGTCTCTCTCATGCTCGCTGCCTTGCCCCGCGTCCAGCCCCAGCTCTCTGAAGCCCTCGCTGTCGTCAGCTCCCACGACTTTCCCCAGTCCTGGCCCGCCCTCCTCCCCGAGCTCGTCGCCTCCCTCCGTAACGCTGCGGAAGCCAACGACTACCGCGCCGTCAATGGCCTCCTTGGCGCTGCTGCCTCCCTCTTCTCCAAGTTCCGCATCTCTTTCGACAACAACGCCCTTCGTCTTGACCTCAAGTACTGCCTCGATGTCTTCGCTGCCCCCCTACTTGAGGTCTTCCTCAAGACCTCCCGGCTCATCGCTGGAAATGTCGCTGGCCCTCCTGATACTCTCCGCCCGCTCTTCGAGTCGCAGCGCCTTTGCTGCGATATCTTCCACTCCCTCAACTCCGTCGAGTTACCTGAGTTCTTTGAGGAACACATGCGCGAGTGGATGACCGAGTTCCTGGCCTACCTTGGTACTGCCTACTCGCCTGCGGTTGAGGCCGAGGGCACCGTGGACGCCCTTAGGGCATCCGTGTGCGAGAACCTCCAGCTTTACATGGAGAAGAATGAGGAGGAGCTCAAGGATTACCTCAATGACCTCGCGTCTACCGTGTGGAAACTGCTGCTGACTCCAGGTTCTTCGCCGTCACGTGACCAGCTCACTGTCACCGCTATCAAATTCCTGACGACGGTCAGTACTAGCGTCCACCACTCACTGTTCGGCAGCCCTGAGGTACTCCAGCGGATATGCTCAAGCATTGTGTTCCCTAACATCCGGCTCCGTGAGGAGGACGAGGAGCTGTTCGAGATTAATTACATCGAGTACGTTAGGAGGGATATCGAGGGCAGTGATATTGATACTAGGAGGAGAATTGCATGTGAACTCCTGAAAGGAATCGCCTTGAATTACAAGGAACAGGTTACGACATTGGTGTCAATGCAGATACAGGAAATGCTGAAGGTCTATGCTGTCAACCCAGGCGAGAACTGGAAGGAGAAGGACAGTGCAATTTATCTTGTGGTTGCGCTTGCTCCAAAGGCTGGCAGCAGTGGTGGTTACCTTGTGGATGTGGAGAGCTTCTTCACTTCGGTCATTCTTCCTGAGCTGCAGGAGCAGGACGTGAATGCTGCCCCAATGGTGAAAGCTGGTGCACTAAAGTTCTTTACAGTTTTCCGTGATCAGATACCCAAGCAAGCTGCTATGGCTCTGCTGCCCCATTTGGCAAGGTTCCTGATGTCTGAATCAAATGTGGTCCATTCATATGCCGCAAACTGTATTGAGAAGCTATTGCTAGTGAAGGACAGAGTAACAGTGTCTGGGTCAGATGTGGTTACTTTGACTCCTCGATATGGTCCATTGGATATCAATTTTTTTCTGCCACAACTGATGACCAATCTCTTCAGCGCATTGCAGTTCCCTGAGTCACAGGAGAATCCATACATCATGAAGTGCATCATGAGAACTCTTGGTATCAGCAACGTCAACAGTGAGGTTGCTGCACATTGCATTTGTCGCCTGGCATTTGTGGTCTCGGAGGTATGCAAGAACCCAAGGAACCCAACATTTAACCACTACCTCTTCGAGTTAATTGCTGCACTGATTGGCAGGTCTGGTGAGAAGGACCAGGCACTTATCCCAGTGTTTGACGCAAGCGTGTTCCCTGTCCTCTGGAAAATTTTAGTTGATGATATGACCAAGTTCTGGCCATATGCCTTCCAAATATTTGCCCAGCTTGTTGAAATGAGTAAGCCACCACTTTCTGATAATTACATGCAGCTATTCCATGTGCTTCTGTCACCAGAAAATTGGAAGAGGTCGGGAAATGTCCCTGCATTGGTTCGATTGCTGCAGGCCTATTTGCAGAAGGTTCCCAATGAGCTCAAAGATGAGGGAAGATTGCATCAGGTTGTACAGATATCTATAGGTCTTCTTTCTGCTTCCAGAACCGAAGAACTGGGTTTTTATGTGCTCAATACTGTGGCGGAGAATCTCAGCTGTGAAATTGTAGCACCATACTTTAGAGATATATGGAATGCAATTTTCACCCGGTTGCAGAATAGGCGTGTAGCAAAGTTTGTAAATTCTTTTGTAATATTCATGTCATTGATTTTGGTCAAGCATGGTCCCAGTATTCTCGTGGAGTCCACAGATTCTCTTCAGAAGGGCTTATTCATGCAGATCCTTCAACCATTTTGGATTCCTAATCTGAAGCTGATTTCAGGAGCCACTGAAATGAAGCTGGCATCAGTGGCTGCAACAAGACTTATTTGCGCATCCCCAGTCCTTCTAGATCCCTCATTCAGTGAGCTCTGGGGAAAGATGCTTGATAGTATCATCATCTTGCTTGCTCAACCAGATCAATACAAAGGGGAACTTGAAAATGGCGAGGCTGATATTCTTGAAACATTGGGTTACTCAACAGCCTTTGCTCGTCTTCATTATGGTGGGAAGAAGGAGGAAGACCCTTTGAAGGAGATAAGGGATCCAAAGGAGTTTTTGGTGACATCATTGTCTAGACTTTCAGCAAGTTATCCAGGACGGTACAGGACAGTGATTGAGAAGTGTGTGGATCCGGCTAATCAAGCTGCTCTTCTCCAGCTCTGTACCACTTTCAATTGTGCAATTGTCTAGGTAAGAAAATTCATGTAGCTTCTTAACTTTTGATGAATATGTTTACAATTTTATGAACTTTTTCTTTCATCATTGGACCTAGTTGTTATGTATTGTGAAATTCTTAACTTAAGCTATGTTATTAGGAATTTTAGAAGTTATCAGAAAATTCCCATTTGTGCTAGTATCATGAGTTTAAATAGCTTATGAATCAAACTTCTTGTTAATTTACAACATTTTCTTTCTGGTAATGAAACACCTTTTTAGTAATGGTGGGTTGTATCTAATTAGAAGCCATCACAAGCCTTACCTTAGTACTTCTATGCCACCTAAAAATCAACCAAATTAACCTACAATACGGGCACCTCTAACCAAATCTGACCTTAGACTAGGCCAAGCTGGGGATTTTGATCCCTTGGCAGTTAACAAAGATGACCGGATAGACTCAGAATTCTGCACCACAAACCTATAGTGTGGACTAAAAGATAATAGAAAACATAGCCTAGACCGGATAGACTTGGGTTGCAAGTGTGATTGATGTGATGACAATTTAAGGTTACAATGAGGCAAGGAAGCAACATAATAGGGATGAGTGGATGATGGAGTTGAGAGACTAGACCTGGAAGAAAAAAAAAAAGAGTGATAGAGATGGTGGATTGGAAGAGGTATTTAAATTAGCTGAAGAGAAGAATTGTAAAACCCTTGATTAGTTTCACATCGAGAGTAGGCAAGATTAAGATTAGTTTAGAAGGGTCCGATAAGTATATTACTATCAATTTCAGCTTAAGTATTTTGACAAGTGGTTTGGGCCAAACGAAATTGATAGGCCAGTTAGCCCATCAGGCTCGGGTTGTGATAAGAATCCCCTGAGGATTAAATGAAAGAAAACCTTACTAGGTTTATTGATAAAAATTGCAAAAGATAATAAAGGACACAAAAATATTATAAAAGTAGTCTTTAGATGACTTTGGGCTTGCAAGCTCTTATTTATAGTTTACTAAGGCTTAACCCTGTTTATAGTTGTCTAAACTTAAATTCTCTTATGACAACTATTTTTGGTCCTTCATCTGACATGACTAAACATCGTTGATGGGGTTTATATGCTCTTGGGCAGCTTCCAAGAGACTTATAAGTTAGAAAGGGACCTCATCTTTTTTTACGATATGAAATGAGCCTCATCGCTTTCTCAATGAGAAATAAGAGTTGCCTATTCCTCTAGGAGGAGACTGGATTTGGAACATGGAGACTGGGCTTGGGTTCTTTTTGTACTTTAAGAGGAGACTAGGATTTTAATAGTAGGTTTCTTCACTTTTTTGCATTCTCATGAATGTTTTCAATTTTTTGATCTACAATAATTTAAGTGATGTAGGACAAATGCATTGATACCAATCTGATGTAGGACAAAAACATGAGGGGCTCTTGAATCAAATAAAATAAAGAAGACAAAGGGAGGAAAAGCTATTAAATTATTATATAAAAGAAAAGAAAGAGTAGATACCAAACTCAACTCAAGGATTGAGTCGAATTCTCAATTCTCGAAAATGTATAATAGATGCACTAGGAATTGACCTAACACCTACCTGAATCAGTATGGTTTTTAGCTTTACATAATTGGATTAGGTAATACGGCCACTTATTGATTTCTTAGCTGAGCTAGATTCAATTAGAGATAAGAAATAAAAAACAACCCCAAAGGTTTGTTATATATTGATTTTTATTACTACAAATTATTTGTCTAGTTTTACGTGTCTTTTATAGGCAAAGTTTTTAAAGCACCTAGAAAAGTTAGAATTTATAGTAAAATAAAAAGATCAAATTTTTGGGGTTAAACTTATGTATGAAACATGAAAGGTCATATGTCCCACCCAAGCAAAAGTTATGTTAAAGCAGATGGTAGTATATCATCCTTTGTGTTTCATACATAACAAAGCTAAATGTTGCTTTGATGGAATTTTGCTGGTGACGATGTCTTTATCTTTTGATCATGTTCTAGAAATTTTATGCAATTGCTTTAAGTGACACATCTTTACCAGTATGCTTAGGCAGCCACATATAGAACTTATGTGCCCCTGATATATACGTAGACCACACATGCAATCACATTGCACATAGGAAATGTAGTGTGGTCTATGGGCTACATATGATTGCACGATGAATAGGCAAGCCAATGAATTACTTTTTAGAGTTATTGAGTGCAACATAAAACAAATGCTTAAAGGCATTAAAAATGGTTATATATGTTAAAAATGATATGTAAATGAAATAGTTATCTGTATAAAAGGTGGACAACTCAGTGCAATTAGCTCTTGCTACTATGGGATCTAGGGAGGGTCAATATACACATATACATATTGATCCGTGCAAGCAGAGAGATCTTTTGGTGGCTTTTAATATTAGTCACCAGGGGAAGTTTTAACCTTAGTGCCAAGACTCACCCTTTTACATTTTAACAAAGCAAATGGTCACATCTACAACAACACAACAACACAACAAACAACAACACAACAACACAAAGCCGTCAATCCCAATTATTTGGGTCGACTGTATAGAAATCTTCTATCGTTATTGAGATGTGTAAAAACCATAGCTTAGTTAAGTTCAGGTACTTAAATCCTTATTATAGTGTTATATGGAAGTGTTTTTTAGGTCTGTTCTCTATCTTTCCTCATACTATTAAGTAAAGATTGAAATATCGTATTGTTACGGGAGTTTCAACATTTGCTCGGTACGATACGGTACTGTAACCGAGTGGTATAACCATTCGGTAAATATATATATATGTATATAATAGTATTGTATGTATATGTATATATATGTATGTGTATGTATATGTATATATATGTATATGTATATATATGTATGTATATGTATATAGTATATATATATATATGTATTATATATATATATATATGTATATATATATATATATATATATATATATATATATATATGTATGTGTATATATATGTATGTATATATATGTATGTATATATGTATGTATATGTATATATGTATGTATATATATATATATGTATGTATATATATATATGTATGTATATATACATATATATACATACATATATATATATACATATATATATATAAAATAAAAATTCAGCGACGTGGTCTCTCTCTTCTCCCCATGGGGCGACGTCGCCTCGGCAATGTCACCAAAATCTTAGATATATATATATATATACACCATCCGGTAACGAGCGGTGTATCAATCTGTTGACGGACCGGTACGTATCGCTCGTACCGGGCGGTGTTATTCGAAATTGAAGACTTTGCTATTAATATTAATTCTTTCACCTCTTTTGACTATCGTATTCGAAGGTCTCCTAAGTACATGTCCATACCATCTTAAACGATTTTATCTAATCTTATCCTCTATCGAAGCGATACCAAATTGTTCACAAATAAAAGTATTTCTTTTTTTATCTTTCCTAGTAACTCTAGACATCCATCTCAATATTCTTATCTCAGCAACACAAACTTTTCATATATGTTGTTTCTTATCTGCTCAATATTTAAATCCATGAAGCATTACTGGTCTCACAACTGTCTTATGAAAATTTTCTTTAATCTCGAAGGTATCCATTGATCACATAAAACTCCTGACGCCCCTCGCCATTCTAACCATTCTGTTTTAACTCTATGAATAATATCTTCATTGATCTCTTTATTGTATTGAATAATTGATCCAAAATACCTAAAATTTTTATTAAAGGGGATTTCTTGTCCATCCAATTTAACTATATTCTCTTGTCTATTTCTAGAATCATTAAGATAACATTTTATATATTTAGTTTTAGTCCTACTTAATCTAAAATCTTTAGTTTCTAAAGCTTGTCTTCATAGCTCAAGCTTATAATTAATTTCATTTAGGCTTTCATTAACTAAGACAATATCATCAGCAAATAACATACACTAGGCAGGTCTATCATGTAGGTGATTAGTCAGTTCATCCATTATCAATGCGAAAAGATAGGGACTTAATGCGGATATATGATTATGATCAATCTTGATATATGATTGATCATGATCATACATGATATATGATTATGATCAATCTTATATGAATTTTTGGAGCCAGCTATATGATCAAAAGTAATGTATATGCTTGCATATATCATGATCAAGAAGTCATAAGATCCTAACTTTTGGAGCCAGCTATATGATTTTTTTTTCTGTCACTTGAGAAAAATATCTCTAATCAAACTAAGTGTGATGCAATCTCATATTGTTCTTAGTAGTCCAACATGTGTTTTTTTGGACCATTTAGGTGTCAAAGATACACTACATCAATCCTGGTGACAATATAATCCCATGATGGAATAAATTTAAGATTCATGTTCATAAAAGATCTCTCAAAGTTTTATGCTAGCTATTAATCGCCTATTGCTTCTTTTCTTTTTCCAAGCTTAGGATTGGTGGTGAAGTAATTTTAACAAAGTGTGTCATTTATGTAACAGTGTGATATTAAATGAGGAAGTGTTAGTTCATACCTTTAATGTGATGAAACACGTGACAAAATAGCCGCCTCAGAAGTTAATCAGTTTTTGGCTTTTTCAGGCCCAATCCATAGTGGTGGCAGTTCCAGCTTTTTCCGAAAGTCTTCTTTTTCTTGTTACCATATTTATATGTTTATTAATAGTTGTCTTTTTCTCTGGTGAGTAATTTATTCTTTTTCTCACCAGAAACTAAAAGAACAGAAGACAATGGGGTTACTATATTCAGTAGGTCTTTTTTCAGAGGATATTGTGCAAAGGATCATTTGTGAAGTTAGTGGGATTGATCACCGAGATTGGTTTAGGTGGATCAGGGTGCATCTTTGGGTTTTGATACTTGATGTTTGCATGAAACCATATTTGTTCTTTTTCTGAAGCATGTAATGTTTCAAGTGAAACCATTTATGTTCTTTTCTGAAAGCGTGTATGAGCATGATGTTAGTTAAATATGGGTGTGTTTGTGCCGTTGATGATAAGCCCGACTCCTAGACTTACCTTTTTAACCAAGAAAACACTAGAATTCACTGTTGATCTATTCATGGTTTTAGAATGTTGCTACTGTGGAATACTAAGCTCCACTGTCGAAGCCTGGACTGCTGGTTGACATACATTATTATTATGCATGTTTCCTGCATGTTAACTTTTATTTCATTCTGTTTTGTCCAGTCTGATGGTAAAATGCAGATGTGATTGAATATTTTTAATGATTTCTGTTTATATCTTTCGATCTAATCTCGTCTGTGCGCTTGTGATTGTTTTGTATGAACTCGGTGCTGGCTGTTCTTATGGCTGTTCTTGTAGTTCTTTGATGCTGTGAGAGCTGCAGACTATTTCTATTGAAGCTTTTCTCATGCCACTAAAACGGGTACGACTTGTCATTTTACCAAAAATACAACTTTATGATGTGAGTAAATATTAGTCGTTGAACACTTGCTCTGTAGGCTTGTTCTATGGCAAATGCTTTAGCATCCCTTATCCTAACGAAGGGAAATATTATGCTTTAATTCTCTAGTTCTCCCAAGTTTGCCTGATAGCTTATAATGGCTTTAATTATCGAAAAAAAAGTTGTTGGTTTTTATTTTCCTGGAGAGCTTCTTATTTGTTTAGTTGGAGAGAACTTTTTGTTTTCAGGGAATGCACGTAGGCATTGGTTGGCGATGGGAAGATTTCTTGGAGTCGGTCTTAGTTCCTTCCTAGTCGAACACATACCAATTTGGATCATCCGATTTGGATTAATCCATGTACCAATTAGTTTACCTGAGGAGCCATAAATACCAAATTGACTAATTTTGCAAAAATAATGGTTTTTAACTTTTCAATCTTTTATATAAAAAAACGACAAGTTCTGTTTTCTGATACTTCAAAGTTTTTCTATGTAGTTTTCTTTGGTTTGGTTCAAATTCAATACATTTCAATTCGACTCAAATAAACGAGTTCAAAAATTAAAAACTAGACCACTAAAAAAATAAAAAAAAAGCAAACTTAATTTTATTGATTATGGATCTAATGGTGTATCTTTCTAATGTATATTGTATGTACGGTGGAAATAATAATAATAAAAAAAATTCTTTAAGGGACATACATTTTTACATATTAGGGCTTGCAAGCAGATAGATACATGACGATATAATTCTTTAAGGGACTTAATTTCTAATCATTATTCGTCGAGGATGAAGCTATAAAATGAGGCGCGTTGTTGGTTCCCAAAACGTGGCTTGGATAGCCGGAAGAGGATCGCTAGATCTCCTCCTCCCCCCACGCGATCCGATCGCCCGCCCGGTCCGATCCCATCCCCCTTAGGGTTAGGTTTCCGCCGTCCCTCCGTCCTCCTCCAGCCAAGACCCGCCACCTTTCGTGGTGTTCCGGTGGCCTCCCGGCCCCTTCTCCGCTGGCGACACGCCCCCTCTGATGCATGCGCCCGCGGCCGCGGAGGACGACGAGAAGGTCTTTGCGAAGAAGCCGCGCCACTGCGAGGCGGAGATGCCCCTCGCCGATGCCAACAATGAATCCTCCTTCTTCCCCGTGGAGGAGATCGTTCAGTACCCGCTGCCAGGCTACGTCGTCCCCTCCTCCATCACCTTCAGCCCCGACGACCGCCTGATCTCGTACCTGTTCAGCCCCGATGGCACCCTCTACAGGAAAGTCTTTGCCTTTGACGTCGCCTCTCGGCGGCGGGATCTGGTGTTTAGCCCGCCCGACGGAGGGGGTCTTGACGAGTGCAATCTCTCCGAGGAGGAGAAGCTGAGGAGAGAGAGGTCTAGAGAGAGGGGATTAGGTGTCACGCGCTATGAGTGGAAGGCGACGTCCCTTTCGGGGAAGCACACCATCATGGTGCCGTTGCCCACTGGGGTCTGCTTTCTGCTCTTATCTGTCGTCTCTGCTATTTCTTGATTAGCTTCTTCGTTGGTCCCTGGGTTTAGCGTAGTGAAAAATTTGTCTTATTTTCGCTATATTATTATAACTCGATTTACTATTCGCTGCTGCATCTATTGATGCTTAACTTTCTTGTCTAAGGTGAGAGAGATTGTGAATGTTCTCTTTTCTGGCAGATCTATTTACAGGAAATATGTGATACGGAGCCAGAGCTCAAGCTGCCATGTTGTTCTAGTTCGCCAATAATTGACCCACATCTGTCTCCGGATGGAAGCATGCTTGCGTATGTTAGAGAGGATGAGCTTCATGTTTTAAGTATATCAGAGGGGCAGCCTAAGCAGTTGACTTTTGGTGCAAAGGAAAATGGAATGGTGAGATTCATTTCTCATTTATGTAATGTATTATGTTTTGATGACCTTCCTTGTTCTGAAAAGCATTTGCTACTTGTTAGTGGTACCTTTATGACTAAAGTTTATTGTTTTGTTTTGGTTGCTGGAGAACCTCTGTATCTTCAGACATTATGACCATAGATCATGTTTTGTGCCACATAATTTGTGACCCAAATATCTAAATGATTCATTCATTGCTTTATGCCAAAGAAGAGAATATTCAACCGAGTGGAGAAACTAGCTTTTTGAACAGATAAGGCTAAATGATTGAAGTTGAACAGTAGTTGCACATCAAAGTTGGTCCAGTCTCTTTTGGATTTTAATACTGAAAAATGAAAAATACTTAAAAGAAATCAGAAAATGTGTGTAGATGTTGTTGAAAGAGTATCCTTCCCTACATTGTAAGTTTTACCACCTGCCTATCTGAGTATGCTGAAGCAAACAAAGTATCATCAAATACTTTGTTTTGATCTTGTTACGGTCTGTAAACACGTTTGAATGTGTGTTGATGTTGTTGAAAGAGTATCTTTGAGTAACAGAAATCAGACATGGTACTAATTCCATAAAGAAAGCAAGCATGACAAAAGAATATATCAGAAACATATCTTTACCCGAATTGTTTAGCTGACTTGGGAGTTAGCTTTTTGAAATTTTTGTATGTAGGTGCAAAAAGCAGGCATTAAACAAATTTTGTCGCTCTGCACTTGTATAGTATTTCTCAGTATTGAATATAAATCTGATTATTTTATAGGCAACAAGCTGATATATATATATATATATATATATATATATTCCAAAATCAACAAAATTTATCTGAGCATATATAGTTTTATGTGCATATATATTTTTATGTACAACCTAGCATCTAGTAAAGAATTTATTATATGCCTGAATCTTGTAGTGGCCTAACCTGTCCTATCTGTTTTATGTTTTCAGACTCATGGTCTTGCTGAATACATAGCACAGGTATAGCCTTATCCTCTCATTGTAGTTATATATTTGCTTGGATGTCAGTGCATTGTAAATCAACGTCTTATTTACTGAATTACACTTTTTGGGTATAGGAAGAGATGGAAAGGAAAAATGGATTCTGGTGGTCTCCCGATTGCAAATATATTGCATTTGCTGAAGTTGATTCATCAGAGATACCTCTTTTTAGAATTATGCATGAAGGAAAAAAGTCAGTTGGTTCAGATGCACAGGAAGACCATGCATACCCATTTGCTGGAGCATCTAATGTAAAAGTTCGACTTGGAGTTGTTGCTGCCTCTGGAGGAGAAGTTACTTGGATGGATCTTATTTGCGGAGTGCAGGATGAAGCTGGAGGTGCT
Organism: Musa balbisiana; assembly: GCA_004837865.1. Classification (NCBI taxonomy): domain Eukaryota; kingdom Viridiplantae; phylum Streptophyta; class Magnoliopsida; order Zingiberales; family Musaceae; genus Musa; species Musa balbisiana. The sequence continues at coordinate 30,397,137 of CM017189.1, forward strand.
GAAGAGTATCTAGCCAGAGTGAATTGGATGCCTGACAATTCTCTTGTAGCTCAGGTTCTCAACAGATCCCACACCAAATTAAAAATTCTTAAGTTTGATATTCAGACTGGAAAGAAAGTAGTTTTGTTTGTGGAAGAACAGGGTACATGGATAAATTTGCATGATTGCTTGACACCTCTGGACAAAGGAGTGAACAATTTGTCTGGTGGTTTCATTTGGGCTAGTGAAAAAACCGGCTTTAGACATTTGTACCTTCATGATAAGAATGGAGTTTGTTTAGGACCTATTACCCAGGGTAATTGGATGGTTGAACAAATTGCTGGTGTAAATGAAAATGCAGGTCTTCTCTTCTTCACTGGCACCATGGATGGCCCACTAGAATCCAACTTGTACTGCACAAGCCTATTTCCAGATTGGAATCATCCCTTGCAACTGCCAAGGAGGTTGACTCATGGCAGTGGGAGACATGCAGTGATTCTTGATCATCAGATGCAGAGGTTTGTCGATGTCTATGATTCTCTGAACTCTCCACCTAGAGTAATACTTTGTTCGTTACATGATGGAAGTATAATAACACCTTTATATGAGCAGCCTTTAAGCATTCCACATTTTAGAAAGCTGCAACTTTTGTCACCAGAGATTGTGCAAATATCTGCAAAAGATGGTACTGTACTATATGGGACTTTATACAAGCCTGATGCAAGCAAATTTGGGCCGCCACCATATAAAACATTAATCAATGTTTATGGTGGTCCAAGCGTCCAGCTTGTAGTTAATTCATGGATAAACACTGTTGACATGAGGGCTCAATACCTACGAAATAAGGGCATCTTAGTGTGGAAGGTAATTTTGGTTACTATTTTCTCTTAGTTGTGTGTTCAGGTCCAAAAACTGCAACAGTGCAACACAATATGCTTGATTTGTTAAATTTCATTCTCAACATTTATCAGTGATTGCTTTGAAGAAGCATACCTACTAGTGGGATAAGGTTAGGATCGCTTGAACATGTTTGTTCTACAAGCATTGTGTCCAATATTTCACATCTTCATTTTTAAAAAGCCTTACCCTAATCTTCATGCTCGATTATATTGTTTAGCATCTTTAAAATAGCTTGCTGATTGCACCTTGGCTTGCTTAACTTAGTTATGCAGTATTGTTTAAAATTATATGAATTCCTTAATGGGTTTAGGACATATATGGTATTTTATCATGAGAGAGACTTTTTGCTTATATTTCATAATGGTCAAAAGGTAGGGTGGGTAGGGTGCCATGACCCTGCTTGATGGGAGGACGAGTCCATTAACTTGTTGAGCTTCATCCATAAGTGCCTAGATGGCTCAAGTCAACAGTAGTCGGACCATCTGGACCTTATAAGAATATTCCATTATTTTGCCACTTCTGATATGGACTGAACCAAATATAACAAACTCCCCAATCTAATGACTTGACATCCTCATCAAAATCAACATAGTTCAAAATCAGATCATAAGATGGTGCACATGTGACCAAGCTCGATGGTGCCTCTATATCATGATATACCCTCTAATCTCATCCATAGATAGCCTTTTCCTACTTGACTCTCTCATCATTCTCACTACTAGGTTGGCTTTGGTATCATTTGTCACGATTTGATCTAATGAGATTAATAATCCATTAACTTGTTGAGCCAGAACCATTGGCCCAAAATGTAAGACCAAGTTAATACTAGTAGGTACATTTATATCCCACTGTTCTCCCACTAATGTGGACTAAGCTGGGATATTACAAAGGGAGATGGAGTTAGTGAACTTAAATATGGGAATACTAGAACAAAAAATAATTAAGTTCTTACAAAGTTGGTCAGTTGGGATAGTATTTTCTGATTGAAGAAATTGTTGGTTTCTTTGTAATGTTCATTGTCAATTTCAAAGAATTCTCAGGTTAATATGATCAAAACCATTTGAGGAGATCTATAAGTTAAATGTATCAAATTCTTATTTCATTGAAATTTGTGAAAATTTTGTGATGTAAAGCTCACGTTTGTCTTATAATGCTTCAGCTTAGACAACATATAATTTGCTATGTCTGCATCAAACCTTATTGTTTTTTGCAGCTGAGATTACATGTCATCATATGATCCACCTAAATTCAACTATAATAAATTGACATAGGATCTCATGAGTGACCGAGATTACATTGAAAAGTTGCTATGGCTGCCATTTTGTGTCAAAACTCTTGATTTTGCAAGTAATGGATTTGGAGTTCAAACAACAACAACAAAACCGTAAGTCTCAACTATATGGGGTCGGCTACATAGATCTTTTGCCGTAAGTTAAGATCCATGTTCATGAGATCTGAAATAGTTTTACGCTGGTCGTCAGCGACCTAATACAATCCTCCACCTTTTTCATCTGGGCTTAGGACCGACATTAGTGGTGTTAATGGATTTGGAGATCAAAGAATTACTAAAAAATGTTGAACTGTTGAAATACTTATGATGACTTAACTTCTTCGAATGTATCCTTTTATCTTTTTCATCTGTTAATTATAAATTCAACATCTTTTCTTTATGCCTAAAATTTGAAGGAGCACACTGAACTTAACCTTTATGAGAACTTTTCAGAATTTTTTGGTTAATCTTCTTCAGTAGTCTAAATGCTGTGGGAAATGTGATCAATGAAGTTGAGACATGAATACTTGAAAAGGAATTGGATCTGAAGCACTTCAATGTCCTTAAGGCTGAAAATTTGTGACAGCAAACCAAGTAGGAATTACATGACAGAAATTGTCTGTGAAATGTTGAAGTTGAAGAAATAGAAGAAACCCTGTATGGTTCATCATTGCAATCTGGTCATAGATGAGCATTTATTGTGGGAAAGACCGGAAGACCATGACATTGCAATCTGGTCATAGATGAGCATTTATTGTTGGGAAGACCATGATACGATGATGAAAAGGCAACACATAATGCTCACAGAATAGTTGTCACATAATGTCATTGTGCCAACAATTTTGATTCCATACGAACTTGTTCCGCAAGGTTATATTGTATCATCTATAGTCTTAATTCACAATTTGTGATGCACAATAATTCAAATGGCTTGAAAAACAATAGGAAATTTGTGTATAATCCATTATGCATGACCGAGATAGTGATGATTTGGAAAGACCTCCTTAATTATTAAATGCCCTATGATTCAGAATTAGTAGGAAAAAGGGAAGGGAGTAGAAGAGAAGAGCAGAGGCAGGAGATGAGAGGGTAGAAGAGGTGAGGAGACTGGAGACATAAGACGAGGAGAGATTTAAGAGGACAATAGATGATAATTCATATTTTAAAATCATTTTGTGCTGAATTACATTAGATAGGCCCTTTGTGTAGGCTTAAGTCGTAATAAGTCATCATAACTACATTAACTCAAACAACAAATTCAAAGTGTTACGAAGATCACGACAACAACCAAACCTATAATTCCAACAAGGTAAATGAAGTTCCAATTATTTTTGTGTCACAATTTCAGCAAGTCAAACCAAGTTCTAGGATTATTTAAAAAGTGTCAGCACACATTAGTGGAAGCACTCAGTCCCTGGTCTTCTTGACTTGCACCTAGAGTGAATGGCTTTCTGAAAATCCTTACTTGGGTCTACATCACCATATGTTACCTCTTGAAATAAATTCCAGTGTATCAAGTCAAAACTTGGCAACCAGGTCATATTTTAGTTTTGGTATCTGTTTCAGTGAACCATTTAACAAAGACATAAGTCTTGTCCTTTTCAGGGAAGCATATGAACTACTATCTTTTACTTGTCCTTTTCAGGGAAGCATATGAACTACTATCTTTTACTTGTCCTTTTCAGGGAAGCATATGAACTACTATCTTTTACTTGTCCTTTTCAGGGAAGCATATGAACTACTATCTTTTACTTGTCCTTTTCAGGGAAGCATATGAACTACTATCTTTTACTTGTCCTTTTCAGGGAAGCATATGAACTACTATCTTTTACTTGTCCTTTTCAGGGAAGCATATGAACTACTATCTTTTACTTGTCCTTTTCAGGGAAGCATATGAACTACTATCTTTTACTTGTCCTTTTCAGGGAAGCATATGAACTACTATCTTTTACTTGTCCTTTTCAGGGAAGCATATGAACTACTATCTTTTACTTGTCCTTTTCAGGGAAGCATATGAACTACTATCTTTTACTTGTCCTTTTCAGGGAAGCATATGAACTACTATCTTTTACTTGTCCTTTTCAGGGAAGCATATGAACTACTATCTTTTACTTGTCCTTTTCAGGGAAGCATATGAACTACTATCTTTTACTTGTCCTTTTCAGGGAAGCATATGAACTACTATCTTTTACTTGTCCTTTTCAGGGAAGCATATGAACTACTATCTTTTACTTGTCCTTTTCAGGGAAGCATATGAACTACTATCTTTTACTTGTCCTTTTCAGGGAAGCATATGAACTACTATCTTTTACTTGTCCTTTTCAGGGAAGCATATGAACTACTATCTTTTACTTGTCCTTTTCAGGGAAGCATATGAACTACTATCTTTTACTTGTCCTTTTCAGGGAAGCATATGAACTACTATCTTTTACTTGTCCTTTTCAGGGAAGCATATGAACTACTATCTTTTACTTGTCCTTTTCAGGGAAGCATATGAACTACTATCTTTTACTTGTCCTTTTCAGGGAAGCATATGAACTACTATCTTTTACTTGTCCTTTTCAGGGAAGCATATGAACTACTATCTTTTACTTCCAACAAGGTAAATGAAGTTCCAATTATTTTTGTGTCACAATTTCAGCAAGTCAAACCAAGTTCTAGGATTATTTAAAAGTGTCAGCACACATTAGTGGAAGCACTCAGTCCCTGGTCTTCTTGACTTGCACCTAGAGTGAATGGCTTTCTGAAAATCCTTACTTGGGTCTACATCACCATATGTACCTCTTGAAATAAATTCCAGTGTATCAAGTCAAAACTTGGCAACCAGGTCATATTTTAGTTTTGGTATCTGTTTCAGTGAACCATTTAACAAAGACATAAGTCTTGTTTGTTGCATTGAAATGTTCGATTAGAATTTTTTTTTTTTTCGTCCAACCTGCAAGCATATGAACTACTATCTTTTACTTGTCCTTTTCAGGGAAGCATATGAACTACTATCTTTCTGTGTACATAGTCTACGTTCAGTGTTTTGTTGGTCAAACGTATTCTAGGTTCCTCTGTAAAATAAGCTATTTGGTATTTATAGCACATATATTGTGTCCTTTAATTGAGTAATTAGTTGAATACCATGAATGTAGGTTGGTTTTACAGGTGCCCTAAGAAATATCTAGCTGTTACATATCAGCCCTTGCTCTATTTGCCATATCTTAGTCATGGTTGTCACTACATCTTCCAGCTCAATCTATAGTTGCTGTTTTCTATTGGCAGCTAGATAACAGAGGGACTGCAAGACGAGGTTTGAAATTCGAAGGCCATCTGAAGCACAACTTTGGTCATATAGATGCAGAAGATCAACTTACTGGTGCAGAGTGGCTTGTAAGGCAAGGCCTTGCCAAAGTGGGTCATATCGGCCTCTATGGTTGGAGCTACGGGGGTTTCCTGTCAGCGATGAGCCTAGCAAGGTTTCCTGATACTTTCTGCTGTGCAGTATCAGGCGCCCCCGTGACTTCATGGGATGGGTATGACACGTTCTACACCGAGAAATACATGGGTTTGCCAAAAGAAAATCCTGATGCCTATGAATATGGGTCGATCATGCATCATGTGCACAAAATCAAAGGGAAGCTGCTGCTTATCCATGGAATGATCGATGAGAATGTGCACTTCAGGCACACTGCGAGGCTCATAAACTCGCTCATTGCAGCTGGCAAGCCATATGAGCTTCTGCTTTTTCCAGATGAAAGGCACATGCCTCGTCAGCTTAGAGATCGTATTTATATGGAGGTGAGAATTTGGGAATTTATAGAGAGAAGCTTATGAAGGGAGCCACGATCTCCCTATTTGGCTAGTGTGAGTTTATACTTGAGAACAGTCAGGCAGCACCTATTGTGAATGTGGCCCAACTATACCAGTTTTTCTGTCAATACGGAAGAATTTGTTGACTGAGTGGACGATTTTACTTTTTAGTGTCTCCTTGAGTTTCTTGGAGGATTGAGTTTTTTTGTTCCTGTTGGTTTTCATTCTCAGTCTTCCAGTTGAAGTTGGTTTTCCATCAGATGTATCTGTCTGATTTATGCTAAAGGTTTACCTTCTTTAATTGAAGCAACGAGGCATTCTGGTTCATCAAATCATTTTGTAGTATTGATATTCTCTCGGACTAGAAGAAACTTTGCAGACCAAGGCATATGTTATATATGGACAGAAATGAATCTGTATCAGAGACTACTAGATGGTGTGAATGACAGCCGGTGGGTAATCTCTCTCTGCCATGACACAAGTCATTGGTGAAAGTGTGAAACGATTGGGTCGATTGCCGACACAATCTGTAAGCTGCTATATAATTATTTGGAAGTTCTGCCCGGGTTTGCAAGGAACTGCTGGTCGATCAAAGTATGCTGCTGACTGGTTGAGCACCGGTTTTTGTTGTATCGAAACCATATAATTTGATGACGTTTAATACCAATAAATGTCAGGTAACCTTTGTTATTTTATTTAGTTGCATTGAAGGACATGGGTCGATATATTGTTTGGTAATAACTCCAGGAATATTTGGTACTTTCAACTTACGATTATATGTTTTAGGTAGAAGATGATGACATTAGCGGTGTAGCTGGCATATTTTCTCATTGCTTGATAACCACTAGGTTGATCATAGAAACCATTGAAAATGATCTGCTAATGCCCAATTTTGGTCAATGGATCTTACATTTGTCCTTTACATTTCTTCTTGGTAGTTTGGCCTATGGTATCTGGTTGGTTCACTACCTGGATTGATATCGAAATTACATGCTAGCATAATTCATGCATATAATTTTAATTTTTAGATCTATTTTGAATGTAAATTTTAATCGATTTCAATGGATCTTAAATAACTAGTAATTGTGTTTGGATGATCAGTGCTATATACAGGATTGGGTCCCTTTCATAAGATATGAGTGCGGCTTTCGAAAGGGAAAAGGCCGTCTGAACTCGCCCCTCCGACAACCAATTCTCTTTGAAGGTTTGGTGGGTGGACCTGTTTATTTCATGCTATTATTTCACTGGAATGCTAATATTTTCTGAACATAAATTTCACTGCAATATATATGCTAAACATAAATATTGAAACTGGTTTATTAAATTCTAAATTCACTTAGCAAGGATTGATGTTTTGAAATCTCATCCATGATATGATAGTTTAGTATTGAGATCGAATCTTATTATTTTCTCATCTTATCTTTATAATAATAATAATAATAATAATAATAATAATAATAATAATAATAAAAGAGAAAATGACTTATTTGGTATGATATAAACAGGTTCAGTAATAAATTCTGAATTCACTTAGGAAGAAGGATCGATGTTCTCGAATCTCATCCAAGCATTGATATATCAAATCTTATTGTCTCATCTTTATCTTCACAGAAATAATAAGAAAATTACTTATTTGGCATGATGTAAACAGGTAAATGTTTTATGTTTTGGTGAGACCACCTTTGATCGTTGTGAAGATGATCGGTGCGAATCATCAAGCACCCTCGTGGCAGTGGCCCAAGGCACCGATGGTCACAAACGACGCGGCGGCACGCTCGTCGGGCGGAGCAACGTCTCCAAACCGACGCATGCCTCTGGGGCCCACGTGCACATGGTTTCGCTTTGTCCGACACGTCATTTTCCGTTACCGTCAGCGGCGCCCAGAAGGGGACACGTCCCGACCCGCGCCCCTATCCATCCCCACTTCGACATCTCAGCCTCGTGTCATCATCCATCTCCTCCCAGGCTTCGTGCCGGACACATGAAGTTACAGAATTACCCCGCCGATGATTGCGGTACATTTTCCTCTATTTATTTTTTTCTTTTCTTATCAACAAAAAAATTACAATGGATTTTAATTCTTAAAATATTTACGTTAATACTTGTGTTTCATGGAAGTTTCTACATGAGATGACTATTCTCTTCCTCCTCTATTGTTTGATCCTCAAAAAACATTTGATGTCTCGAAATTATAAAAATAAGTTAAAGATTTAAATTTATTTAATGACGATCAAAGACATATGTTTTGTTATTTGTTATAAAAGAATTTGATAGAATTATAACATAATTTAAATATTTGATTCTCATTTGAAATAATATTTTTTTAAAATTTTTTGTATTTTTTCTAATTGTATATGCTCCAAAAATAATAATGGTAAATTTCATAAACATTATAAATGAGATTTATATTTAATAATAAATAATAATGATAGATTTATTAATAAAATTAAAAACTAATAAACTAAAAGTTGTATTAAAGAAAATAAAAGTAAGAGCTAATAATATTCTTATCCTTGTTGGATAATTAAAAAAAATATAAAAAAAATTATATTGTTAAGATGAGAATATTGAAATGAATATATGGAGTTAATAGGAAAGATAAAAATTAAAATATTTTTATTGGTAAATAACTAGTTATCGTTTTGATAGAGGGTAACAAAAAATCATTTAAGATTGTATGAATATGTACTGAAGAGACACTCGATATTTAAAAAAAAATTAATAAAAATTATAAATATTTTAAATTTAATTAAAAAATATATATTTTTATAAAAAAAAGATAAAAGATATATGTAATCAAACTCGTCGGGTATTGCCAATTTTATGTATATGCTCTAAAATATCAAACTACTACACAACTAAGGGGCATAATTGTAAAAGTACTATGAGAGCCAGCTTCCCGGAATCCACTCTTTGAAAACCGCCGTCATCTCCGCGTAAAGCCGTCAGTTGCCGTTATGTGCCTGGCCCGCCTTATATATATGACCGCAAACCTTACCCAATCGCTATCGGCCCCATTCCTTTCTTCTTCTCTCTTCCTCCTCGACGAAGAGAAAAAGGAGTCGTTCTGAGAGAAAGGAATCCTTACGTTCCAATCAGATTCCTCGGAGCAAATTAATCCCCCCTCTTCAGGTATTGGAGTCGATCTCCGCTGCTCCATCTTCTTCCTCATCCATCTATTTCTTGCGGCGAGAAGGTAGCGCATCGTTGAATCCTCCCATTTTGCCGCGATTCCTTGAAGCCCTAGATAGGTGGGGAAGGTTCGATTGCAAGGGTGGGCTTTGATCGAAGAAAATGAGCCTTACTGCCTGAAAAAGGGACAATAGATCTCGCCTTTCTTCGTCTTCCTTTTGTCTCTTAGTGGCAAAAGAGGGCTTCTTGCTGTTTCCCCATTCAGGGGAAAGAAGATGTCCGCCGCTGCCAGTGTCGTCCTCAGCCCCATCAGGGAAGACTCGGCCCTCTCCCCCGTCCGCTTCGATGGAGCTCTGTCTTCCCATTGCTCGCCGGAATCCATCCTGATCTACCTCGCCTTGCCTGGGTCCCCGGTTACCCCATTGCGGGTGTCGGAGTCCGACTCCATCGCCTCCGTGAAGCTCAGGATACAGATCCATAAGGGTTTCATGGTGAGTAAGCAGAAGCTGGTGTTCGATGGCCGGGAGTTGGCCCGTAACAGTAGCCTTGTCAGGGAGTACGGGGTTACTGATGGGAAAGTCCTGCACCTGGTCATCCGGCTCTCCGACATTCGCTCCATCACCGTCAAAACCGCCTGCGGGAAGAAGTATGAGTTCCAAGTCGAGCGGAGCCGGAATATTGGGTACATCAAGCAGCAGCTCACGAAAAGGGGCGAGAACTTCCGTGATCTCGAGGATCGTAAACTCATATGTGATGGGGAAGAGCTCGATGACCAGCAGGTGATCAATGATATCTGCAAGGACAACGGTGCTGTGCTCCATTTTCTGATCAGCAATTCGGCGAAAGTTAGGCCAAAACCTGTAGGGAAGGACTTTGAACTGTCAATAATTGCTGCAGTTGCAAAGGAGGAGATAGAAGCACCAGATAGAGATGCCCTAATTGAGCCAGTTATCGTTAACCCAAAGGTTAACTTGTCCCCATTGATCATGAACATGATCCAGTCTGTATCTTCTGGCTTGGAGAGGGGAAATCCACCAGTCATGTCCTCAGAAGGCTCAGGTGGAGCATACTTCATGCAGGATGTCAAAGGCCACAAGTATGTTGCTGTGTTCAAGCCAATTGATGAGGAGCCAATGGCTGAAAACAACCCTCGAGGGCTTCCCTTGTCAAAAGACGGTGAAGGGTTGAAGAAGGGAACAAGGGTTGGAGAGGGTGCATTCAGGGAGGTTGCAGCCTACATTCTTGATCACCCAGTCGGTGGCCGCCGCTTATCCGATGAAATTGGGTTTGCAGGTGTTCCTCCGACGGCCATGGTGCGGTGCTCGAACGGAGGGTTTCATCATCCTGAAGGAAGTGGACGTATGGTGAAGAATTGCAAGATTGGATCATTGCAGATGTTTGTAAAGAACTACGGGAGCTGCGAGGATATGGGGCCTCGAGCATTACCAGTGGAGGAGGTTCACAAGAACTGTGTTTTGGATATAAGACTGGCTAATGCTGACCGCCATGCTGGGAATATATTGATCTGCAAGGAGGCAGGGCAGACTCTGCTGGTTCCAATTGATCATGGATATTGCTTGCCTGAAAATGTGAGTATATAAAATTCTAGATTCTTTTTCCAATAGAACTTGAGTTTTCTTTTAATTTGAATTGTTCATGCATGTTTATACTTCTATTCTGTTTCTTGTGCCATGTTTTTGGTAAAGTTGCTATAGTTAGCAGTAACTTTGACGTGGTATATATTTTTCTTCTTATTCACTTACGGGCTGATCAAATTTTACATTATTGATTACAGTGTACGAACAGTGAACCTTTTTTTTTTTTCTTTTGATCGGTTTGTTAGCTACTTATACTATGGTTGGAAGCATTTACATGTTTTTGTTTTGAACAGTTTCAAGATTTTATGAATTTCTAGTGATAAACTGGAGAGCTACTTCTATACTTGTGTACTTTATGCTTGTTATTATGGGTAATTATCTGTAAAATGATTTTTTCACATAGATAGTTATAATGTGAAGTTGCTATGATAAAAAATGTAAGTGTATAATTAGTTATTTGTGAAGTCATTAATGATGATAAGAGTGTGTAGTGTGTTCTACTCTTTAGAAAATTAAGTGGTGGAAGATGAATGTAACCTCTTGAAAGGTACCTTGACAAAGGATTAGATTGACTTCATAACATAACAAACAACTTAATATCTAGGATAGCTTTCCATCAACATTAGTTTAGCATTTTACCATTGGTGCTTGCAAGTAATTCTGAGAGAGATGTGTGGCAACTAATACAAAAGAGTATGGTTCTGCAAACTAGCTAGTATGCTGGTAAAGAACTCAATTCTTTAAGTTGTGTAACGATCATCTAACTAATCATCAAGACATAATATAAGCAAGATGGACATTTTGAATGACCTTCTCTGGGAATAAGCTTGGAAAGTTCTTTATGACACAAGCACCATAGAATTACCATCCGTTATCAATATTCTTGAGTACATTGGAAAGCAATTAGCTTGCTCTCTAATGAATACTACTACATAACATGAATCAAGTGCAATCACTTGACCTTTCTTTTAAATATTTGACTTTGTTTGAAGCACTGAATATCTAGACATTAGTACAAGGTTCATGTGAGAAGTTCAAGCAAAAAATTAGACATTTGGAAATTTTGTTCTCTTACATAAAGCAGCTGTTTTCAAGTTTATTTTGCCATTTGTTTTTTGGAGCTGCTATACAGATTGCCCATGTCCGGACTATTTAGTAAATGTCTGCAGCATCTCCTTTTCCTTCTTCTACTATGCTATGACACAAGATACTTTTTTATCCAACATATTTGAAGTAGTGTCTTGGTTCCATATTAGAAACTTTCATGCATGTTAGTTTCGAAGTTCCACGATTGAATTTACAGCCATCATTCTGTTGCCCTAATCCTTGTTTTCTCTTATGATGTCCACATTGCTGCTAAAATTACTTTTCTATAACCCAACTAACCAAGTTTTACATCTAAACTGCAGTTTGAAGATTGTACCTTTGAGTGGCTCTATTGGCCCCAAGCCCGGCAGCCTTTCAAAGATGAGGTTATAGACTACATAAAATCATTAGACGCCGAGGAAGATATTGCGCTCCTCAAGTTCCATGGTTGGGAGCTGTCACCCGAGTGTGCTCGCACTCTTCACGTTTCAACCATGCTTCTGAAGAAGGGAGTCGAAAGAGGTCTCACTCCCTATGACATCGGAAGCATCATGTGCAGGGAGACGCTCAAGAAGGAATCGAAGATTGAGGAGATACTCCGTGAAGCTAACGATACCATTCTCCCTGGCACTAGCGAGACTGCTTTCCTGGAATCTGTTTCAGAAATCATGGATCATCATCTTGACAAACCAACTCTTCCCATAGACTGACTTCTGATGGTGCCAAATCTGTAAGAGATGTATTTTTACCCGATGGATGATGAACTGCAGAGTTATCATCTTTGTTTGTTCTGTTAATATGTCCATTTATTCCTCCTCATTTTGGTATTCGCCTTGTATCTGGATTTAATATTTGTTAATATGTATCGAGACAAAAAAAAAAAAAAATCGTTCTAAAATGAATTGTGATCGCTTTCTATAGGTTATATATGTTAGTTTGGCTTCTAACCATATCATTATTAATTAGATCATATTTTTTAATCAATGTTGATCATAATATCCTTCAATCTAGTTATTCCTACTTAATTATCGAGGTCAATTTTAATTTTTCTCTAAAAAGAAAATCAGATCCTTTCTCTAATTTTATTACTATTGTCTTGTCACTGTCTCTTATTCCTTCATTTTTGTTGTTTATCTTCATCATTCATTACCATCATTTCGATTTTTTTTATTCTCAATTCGATTACTATTAACCTTTTTTTTATTTATTATCTGTCTTATTGAAGTTTGAAATTTTATTTTTTTGATCATCAAATTTCTTTAATTTATTCTATAATAAAGAGACATTTCATAATTACAAACTTATTGCATTTTGTTTTTTTAATAATAAAATAGTGTCTATAATACCTGAGATCCGAGATTTGATCAGATCAAAATCTGGATCTGATAATTAGCACGAGCATAGCACGTGCTAAAAGCATCTCACTTGCTCCGCCGCCTTCCTTTACCTTCCTCTCTTCCTCGCACACTCTCACCTTTACATATCAATATTCGGAGCAGAGAAAAAAGTAATGTGAAGTTGAGTAACAGAAGCATAATAAAGAGGAGGAGATCGAGTAAAGAAGGAGAGGGGAAAGGGTACCGAGAATTACCCTAATTTGGCACTGCTCCTGATGGCCAGATCGCCCGACTTCCACCACCGCGGCAGCGGCGGCGGCGGCGGACGGACGAACCTGGCCTCTTGCCTGCTGGCGACGGCGTTCCTTCTCTTTCTCGTCGTCGCCGCTACCGTCGCCCTCTTCCTCCTGTTCCGCCCCCGCGACCCCGAGATCCGGGTGTCGGCCTTCCAGCTCCCCGGCTTCGCCGCCGCCAACGGCACCCTCCGCTTCACCTTCAACCAGTACGCCGCAGTCCGCAACCCCAACCGCGCCGCCTTCTCCCACTACGACAGCACCCTCCAGCTCGTCTACGCCGGAAACCAGGTGGGGTTCATGTTCATCCCGGCGGGGCAGATCGCCGGCGGCCGCACCCAGCACATGGCCGCCTCCTTCCCCGTCGACGCGCTCCCACTGGCAGCGGCCGCCGCGCTGCCCCCCGGTGCCGCGGGCGCCGTCGAGGTCGACTCGAGGATGAGCGTCAAGGGCCGGGTCCGAGTGCTGCGTTTCTTCACGCACCACGTCCAGGTCACCGCCGGCTGCCGCGTCGGGATCTCCGCCGCCGATGGTTCGGTTCTCGGGTTCCGGTGCTGATCGATCCGGCCACAATTAAATGAGCGGAAAATTGCACGATAATTGAGCGAACAAAACAAGAGAGGAAGAAGCAGGTAATATTGCCTCTTGTTCGTGTTGCTGTACATTATTACTATTTTACCCTAACAGTATTTTGTCGTCTTAATTTCTAATTTTTCCCGCCCAAAATACATTTTGGTTTTACTCACCGATATATATAATATATAACGGTTTGTGTTGTTGGGTTTGCAAATGTAGTTTGTGATGGAGATGGTTGTGTTTTTGATGGATATGTCGGTTTACTATATCAGCTGAGTGAGAGATCTGTTTGTGCTTTCTATTCAATTGTAGAAATACTTTGTTTTTTTCCCAGACCACTTTTTTGTTATTGTCTTATGTTGTTTTTTGATAGAGAAAATTATATATATATATATATATGTCATTATTCTTTATCAAATGATTATCATTGGACTGTTATTTAAAATTTAAATGATATTAAATATTATTCAGTATTTTATGTATTTATATATCTATTTAACTCCAAACTGGTTGATGTTGATTGTAGGAACGTAATTATCCTTATCTTTTTTTTGGTATCAATCATCATGAATTTGGTGGATTCCTATAACTATTATTTATTTAGTCTGTCATGTTTATTATTAGGTTAGTTTTAAATATTATTTATTTATTACCATCGAATCTGATCTAATAACTCGATGAGTATGAACGATTGATTCAAAATATTTATATCCAAGTTAATGATACTAATCATTTCAAGTCATTAAAAATAATTTCAATTTGCCTCTCACTTTTGGTGGGGGACTTAAACTTTAATTCAAATTCTTTTAGGAAATCCTCCTTATATGTATATGCTATCTCCGTATCAGTAGTTGTCTTGATGTCTAGCGTGTTTGGCATTAGATTAGATGCAAAGCAAGAAAGTTAAACCTTTAATCTCTTCTCTCAATCATCACTCAATTTTTCTTAGGGTTGCTTTTTGTTTGGATACATATGTACTGTGATATGAAGAAGGATGAAGGATGAGATGATGGACATGGTGGCTCACTCGGGGGCTCATGCAGCTTCCTGTAGGAGGATGATGAAGATGGCTCGAGGGGCAGTTGTTACCATGAAGAATGCTGTGGGTATAGGGTTTCCATGGACTCTTTTGCTTCAGCTCAATATATATATATTCATTATTCTTTATCAAATGATTATCATTGGACTGTTATTTAAAATTTAAATGATATTAAATATTATTCAGTATTTTATGTATTTATATATCTATTTAACTCCAAGTCATTAAACAATAATTCTCAATTGCCTCTCACTTTTGGGGGGGGACTTAAAAACTTAATTCAAATTCTTTTAGGAATCCTCCCTATATGTATAGCTATCTCAGTATAGTAGTTGTCTTGATGTCTAGCGGTGTGGGCATAGATTAGATGACAAAGCAAAGAAAGTAAACCTTTTAATTCTCTTCTCTCACAATCATCACTCAATTTTCTTAGGGTTGCCTTTTGTTTGGATACATATGTACTGTGATATGAAGAAGGATGAAGGATGAGATGATGGACATGGTGGCTCACTCGGGGGGCTCATGCAGCTTCCTGTAGGGAGGATGATGAAGATGGCTCGAGGGGCAGTTGTTACCATGAAGAATGCTGTGGGTATATGGGTTTCCATGGACTCTTTTGCTTCAGCTCCAGGTTGCCACCTTTCTCAACTTCAGGTATTATCAACTCCGAATACATCCGATGCTGATAAGACTATTGATTCATTAATTTTGTTTCAGTTTGAAGTAATTGATTCATTAACTTTGTTTTAGCATGAATTATTTATCCAAAATATTGAAGTATAAGTTAACTATAGTACACTCATGATGTTCTTGTCAAAATATTGAGTCAATCTAAGTTTTTGATTAAAGTGCTACAATCTCTCCCAATTAAAGATTTGATGTTCTTGTCATTAATCATTTAAATGATTGACAAATTACAATTAGTTTAGGAGTTGATAAAGCCATATTTATTCTAATATTGGTGTGGAAGAATGAAAAAGCCAAGACTTAATAGAAAGCCAAGGATGACTAGGGTTGATGGCGCAATTTCTTGTAGCTCAAAGAATTGACATTTAATATTGATTTTATCAGATGATACCCAATGTGAGGCCTTAGGTCCCAAATTATGATATCTGAGATCATATTTAGTCCTGAAAGATTGATTCCTTGAAAAAAAATCAAAGTACAACAAAAGATAGATATTACTCTAGAATAGATTTTCATTTTTTTTTTTTTTTTTTGCAGGAGACAATAAAGGATAACTCATTTTTATCTTGAGAAACAAAGAATACTGTATATGAAATAAAAGTTGCAGAGAGAAAACAGTGGATGTGAACTAAAACTATTTCATGCTATTAGTCAAGATTCAATTTGAAGAAAGCTTCTCACAAGACTTCCCCTTAGCTTGAGATTAGATGGTAGAATGTAATTTGAATTATACATGTTTGATCCTGCAGGTTTCTTATAAAATACTTGTGGAAACTCTGTAATAGTGGACTATCCACTACAGATCGAATATTCTATTTATTGGTAAACTTGCACTGCTGATGACAGTCTCCATTTAGGACATCAAGAAACTTATAATGATTCCTCTTTCTTATCCATCATCATGCACTGATTAACTTGTGAATAATTTATGAGCCCAAGGGAACAAACGACATAGGAAGTCCTAAATATTGATTGGATTTAGATGTGAACTACCTAATCTTGGATGAAACAAATTCAATTATAAGAAATGATGGTTTCTTGTGAGAAAAAAAAAAAGATAAAGAAAAGAGGCCTGCCTGGATTTCATTACCCTCAAAACTGGTCACCAACCTCTTAAATTTAGGGGTCCTTTATGGATGAGATTTAACCTTCTAAAATATTTTCCTTATCCTAGTAAGCTCAAACACCACCAAAATATTGTTGTTGTTGTGTTTTTTAAATTATCTCTCCTTTTCTTTGAAATAAAACTAGATTTCCATTGATAGCTTCTAAAATTATTGTTTGTTAGAAAGAATTAAATAAGAGGAGGTTGATGACTGCTTTTTTTTTTTTTTTGATATTTCATGTCAAAAGTTGTCAATAATTAAAGACATCCCAATACACACACACACATTATTATTATTATTTTCATTCATTTTCATTTTCTATGATGTAACACCAATTACAATTACATAACTCAAAATTCTAGTCTCCATCTAAAATTTCGAGTCAACAAAATCAAATAAGAGTCAAAACTGCTACTTATTTTATTTTTCTTTAAATCTCCTACTCCCACTCAACTGAAGCTAAAACCAAATCATGTCACAGTCAAGATCCATACCTGTATCCACTTAGAATAATTGAAGCAACATGGTCACTCTCCTCCAATATCTTTATGTCCTTTTTTTTTCTGGTTATTTTTTCTATTCTGGAGCAACATCATTTCCCCTACTAATCATTGAGGTCCTCTCCAATCCCACCTTACATAGAATCTCTATAACTTTCATAAATGGTAAATAATTTATAAAATTATATATATATATATATATATATATATATAGTTTTATATTTTATATTAAAAAAATGTTTAACAGTTGTAATTTGTTTCTAATTTTTGGTCATAGAGGATCTCTGTACAATTAAAGTTACTAAAGGAAGGAGGATGCTAGCGAGTCTAAATTTGATAGGAAGGTCAAAGATCGAATTCGATTTTTATCGTTTACTAGGTTAGTAAGGTCGACAAATCTTATCTACATCACTTTGACTCTTTCTTATTTTAATTTAATTGGACTAAATTTAATTATTTTATATATATATATATTATCAGGAGCTACCTTTGTCTCCTGGTTTTAATTTCAGAAACTGCATCATTGCATCCCACCGACAGCTCCACGTGAAGTGCTGCCCAATTGTGGGTTGAATAGAAGAAGAGAGCAGTCAATGGATATAATAAACTCCGTGGCGGCGCCATGTGAGCTCTCTCGCTCTCTCTCTCTCTCTCTCTCTCTAACTCTCTCTAGGTTGTTTCTTCGTCCCTTTGGTTAATGAGTTAAGCATTCCTGCTTCTTCCAGACCAAGTAAGCATGGCAGCTTCGATTGAGTCTTCCTCCTACTTTTAGCCCTTTGCCTTTCTGACGGGAACCTCAACGATCCTTTTACCCACCCTATGGTATGAGCAGAGCAGAGCAGAGCAGAGCAGAGCAGTGGGAGAAGAGATGTGGCCACTGGGAATTAACAACAGTTGTGGCCAAGGAAATCATGTCAGGATTCCACCTACTCGAGACACCATGACAAGCCAATGACTGCAGCTCACACTCGTCCATTCCCATCACCCCCCCAGCTCATGACGCAAACGCTCAAGTCTTTGATTCCCTGCGTGTCCATTTCCATCAACCAGCAGGAAACAATGACCCTTTCGTTTATGTCGTTGGAGCATTACAAACAGGAAGATGAAGCTTACTGTTGTAATCCATGTCACAATCAATCTAGTGGTGGATCATACATAGGATTAGACATGTCGGGATCAGAAAGCTGAGTTGGAACAAGTAACTCTGCCCATTGTACAGTTAATGAATCCAGCAAGTTGGAGTTATTTTCTTTCTGAAAGATCTAAAAGAAAAGAAGAAAAACTATGCCATACTCTTGAGAAGATAAAAAAGACATTGACAACTCCAAGAACTAGGAGAGCAGAGGAGAAGGAAGGATGGATTGGGATGCGATGGGAATGGCCATTTACGTCGACAGGCCAGCTAAGAAGGCTACTCCTGTTGATGGCAGCCACGAGGAGCCGTAGATGAACTGCGCCACCGTGAACTTGCTCGCCTCCGCCGGCAGCGTGATCACCCTGTACCCGGGCCACGCCACCCTCATCCCCAGCCCCGACCCCGGCCCGTCGTTCATGTACTCCCCGTAGTAGAGCGTGTCCAGGGCGAAGGAGCCGTTCCACTCCAGCCAGCCCGCCGGGTTGATGTGATCCCCCATGTAGGACAGCATGTACACCACCCTGGAGTAGAGTTTCCATGGCCGGCCCAGGTAGGTGGAGAAGTTGGCCTTCACTGGCTCCAGGTCGGCCGCCGCCACCACCTGGCACGCGTGGATGGAGATGCCGGTGTTCTGGTTGGGGTCCTTGCGGTTCTGGGCCGTGATGGTGTTCTTCTGCATCGGCAGCGGCCTCCGCGCCCACAGGCTGCAGTTCTGCAGCACGACGGCGGCGTTGCCGAAGATGAAGTCGACGGTGCCGTAGATGTCGCACTCCCGGAAGAACTGCCGCTGCGAATGCACGTACAGGGTGTCCTGGTACCCGATGATGTTGCAGCGGTACACCACCGCGTGGTCGGCACCCACCCGGAGCGCCACCGCTTGGTGCTTCTCCGGTCCCGCCCAATTCTCGATCGTCATGTCCCTCATTATCAACCCCGTCCCCGTCGCCGCTGCAAATACCCAATTTCTTCCTCAGCTCAGTTCGATTCGAAGCGATTCGATCATGGCAAAGCACAACGCAGTGGCGTACCGAAGGTGGCGGTGTGGAAGGTGGTGAAGTTGTCATACACGCTTCGCGATCCTGCGATGACCGTCTGGTTCTTACCATCGCCGACGAACAGGAGGTTCGTCTTCTTCCTTCCAACCTTGATGTTCTCCTCGTACCGGCCGGCCTTTATGTAGATAATGATGCGGCGGCTGCTGTAATCCGGCGCGGCCTTCACAGCGTCCGCGATGGACTTGTAGGTGCCGTTTCCGTCCTTCGAAACCACCATGTCGGCCTGGATGTTCGCTGCCGGAATCTGTAGCAACCTCCTGTCCTTCTTCCCCATCCATGACGGGAATTCGTCGTCGTCGATCGCGTTCAGTAGCTTCCTCCTCTTCCTGTTCTGGATGGGAACGCCGGAGAAGTCCTTGTTCCTGCTCACGCCCGCAAATATGGCGAGGCAGTTGCTGACGAGCTCGGCGAGGTCCTTCATCTGGCTCTCCATGTGCTCCTTGATGTAGAGATTCTGTACCTGTTGCAGGCCCTCGTCGCAGGTGTCCTGGTTGGTAAGCGCGCCGCTGAGCCAGGTGAGCACGTCCTCGTCGGAGGCGCCCCTGATCCGCGCCTGGGAGGACGGGGACGGCGACGCGGGGGGGGCCACGACGAGGAGAGAGTTGGAGAGCTGGTCGAGGGATTCCTCGAGCAGCTCCATGCAATCGTCGAAGGCGGCGCGTGCAAGCCTGTCCATGGCGAACCCGGCGATGGCGGAGGTGCCGTAGAGGGCGGCGGCCACGCGGTGGAGCGTCATGTTCAGGGAGATGTGCACCAGGTCGCGCTCGCCGGCCTGGAGCGCGCCGGGGAAGTCGAGCAGGGAGCTCACGCACAGAGCCGGGTACCGAGTCAGGCTGCACGCGCGGGCGATGGCTTGTGTCGGCGCCCGAGTCGCTGGCGAGTTCGACCGCATCCGGCCACGAACGACGAGCCCCACCGAGACGCCGGAAGCCACGAGGAGGAAGACGGCGAAGACGACGGTAAGCCACAGGAATCGTCGCTTGCGAGTCGCCGACGCGTCGCGACTCGGGTGGAGATCGGAAACGGAGGGAACTGACTCGGACGAGCCGAGTCGGCCATATCCCATCTCTGGGATGTACTTCCAAGAAAGAGAAGAGATGGGCGAGAGAGAAGCGAGAGAGGAACAGAGAAAGAAGAGAGTCTCAGCGACGCTTATAAGGGTGAGCCAAAGGTTGGTGAGAGGTCCATGTCCTGCCGCTGCATGAGCTGTTCTCGACTCGGTTGTCTCCTCTCCTCAGCCACAAGTGCTATATTGTCTTCACAAAGATCGATCCCCGTTTGCTTCCACAGCCATGCATGCCTTTGAAGCCTCACTTTTGCGCTTTAACATGTCAGAAGAGCCACGACCTTTTTTAAGCCTTCAAGTAAACACAAGATAGAGTCGATCAATGAACAATACGAAGCTGCTACAGTATTTGTTTGGCATTCGTCGAAATGGAAGATCAAAGAGGAGAAAGCCGAGGCGGGGAACAGAGCATGTGCTGCATACCGAGGAGATCATTCATATCGAGGGACAAGGTGGGCGGAGTGCCGAGTAAAGCTATCGTGTGTATATATTATACCTCAGACCGCAATGGAGAAGACTGTGGATTGTGTGTTACCCTTTCTTGGGAAGAAGAGTTGGAGGAAGATTAGGTCACCTCACCTTGTGTAAGTCCCACCTTGTTTCTCTGCATTCCCACGGGGTGCTGACTTACCACTCCTTGTAGGCTCCTCTTTCGGTCCTTTTCCCCCCGCCCCATCACTTTAGATGAAGCAAACAGAAGAACAGCATCCTCGTTCATCTTAGATATGATCATAGAGAGTGCACGCAACAAACAGTTCCTCAACCTGTCTGTGCTTCATAGGCGACGAGTAAGTAGGAAGGATAGGAAAAGAGCTTTGGTTGGTCCGTTTGATCTCTGATTAAGAACAAAGAAGAAGCCGAGACGGTGAAACCAACCAGTCTACGGTGGAAGTGCATGAACAGTTGCTGTGTTCTTCATTAAATTTTAGGTGATGCATGTCGGTAACATGGAAGCTACTCATTCGTCCTCTGCTCTTTTCTTTGGAAGCGTAAGTAAATACATGATCCGTCCGGTGATGATTAGATGATGCATGTCCTCTGATGCTTCTCCACCAGTAAGAGGACAGTGTATGTACCGAAGGATACGTACTACAACTTGTTGTCACTTGACCTTTGAAAAGGCTCCACAGATGCCGGTGCGCAGACATGCCATGTTCTCTGTGCGCGTCGACTTCTTCCCGTCGCAACTTTGGCCTGCATCATTCATATTTGTTTTTCTCTGATACGAAGATAAATCTTGCAAGCTGCACCACGTGGTGTACCTTCGTCCCGAGCGAGCTTGTACAGCTAGTTGAAGGGGACACGAACAGCAGGTCCGCGAGCGAAAGGGGCCCGACCCTCGTCATTGCTTCGAGGGACCTCGATCATCATTGGCATTTCGTCGAACGCTGGGGAGGGAGGTGGCTCCGCTACGAAACACAAGGTCACGAGTACTGGTCCACGGCCTTCGCTTCTTCTTTACCTCCCTCTCTCTCTCTCTCCTGCTCCGAGGGGTTGTGTCTTCCTCGAGGACGGTCTCCATGCTGTGGGCACTGCACATGAATAGCCGCCAAAATGAAAGGGGGTATGTTAAAGCTTACAGATATATTAGTCGTCTTCTAATAATTTAAACTTTTATATGATGAGCTCAAGTCTTTTTTGTGTTTTCTTTGGGTGTTTGATTAAAAATATGGATGCAATAATAACTCATTGCTTTTCATGATTGCCGGAGATTGGCGTATTTTGTATGTAAGCTTAGAAACTAAATCTGAGAGGAGGATTGAACTCTAAAAGAGTCATAAATTGGCTCGATATTATTGTGGATATGGGTGAGGGTCGTGATAGTAGGAAACGAATAAATGAATCTGTTCCACTCCATCCATCTCGACCTCGACAGATGATCTACCTATTGCGGCCAATTATTAGAATTGAGGTAAGTGAGCTAACACTCTAAACAACATAATCTTTTCCTTTTTTTTTCTGTTACATTCTGAGCTAACAAGATTAATTACATATATTATCTCTTGTAGTTAGATCTTTTTAGTATCTTGATTTTTAAATTTTACATGCGGATGATAGTGTTGTTGGGGGCTGTTGAGGGAGAGCAATAGCAGCGTCGGCACCAACGTAGATGTAGAGCGACGTCGTTCGACAACTATGTCGATGTTGCTCCGCAACCCCATCCTTCAACTCCAACCTAACAAGACGACCTCCACTCTCTTCTCGACCACCCGTGTCGTCACTTTGTAGTCGTTCGTTAAAGATCTAGGGTTTCTTCACCCGAGGCACCGCCATAGACTCGGAGGTGGAGAGACAAGAGCTAGAGGGCGAGAAGGTCATAAAGTGTGAAGGGGAGGCAACAAGATTGAGATCGCAAGAAGCACAAAAGGGGACGAACCTGTCGCAAACCTGTGTCGGAGACACGATACCCAACGTCGAGAGAGTGGCAAGCGGCACATGTGACTTTGCCAACGTGATGAGCCACGAGGAGATTGGTGCTAAATGTGTTGTAGACCCAACAAACAATGGCCGTGTTCGACTCGCATTAGTGATAAAATGAATGAAAAAAAGAAGATTTTTATTGTGGCATGATAAACTTTTTTTAATCGATTTAATCAGAAAAAATATTATGCAATATAAATAAAATGTTTCTTCGATATATATTTATTATTATTAAATTGATGTTTACATGACTAATGACTCAATCGTTAAATGTGGCTGATCGTATTGAACATGAAATTATTCTCTATCACATTAATTGCTCATTTATAAGAAATGATGTTTTGAGTAGATTAGCTCAGTCTGACAACAAAATATTGCTAGTGATCAACTTGTGTAAAGAAAGAGAGAAACCAACATCTTTAATTGGAATCGTTCCACTGTAACAAATACTGCTGATTGATTGATCACATTCTTTATGCTGCAGTGGAAGAGAAGGAAAAAGAAAATTGATAGATAATCTTGTTTGGAATACTTGAGTACTGATAGGATTTATAGTTTTCTTCTATGAACATCTGGCAGTGAGAGAGCAATCATGTTCTCCGGCCACCACCACCACCACCGCCACCACAAATCTTCCCTTGCAAGCAACAGCTCATCTTCCACCTTCTTTTCCCTTCTTTCATGTCTTTGCCGAGCTCTCTTCCTTCATCTCCACCTGCAATCTCCTCAATCTCTGACTGCAATCCAAATGCTGCGTGGTGCTTATCTCTCTCTGCTCCTCGCATGGGGAGCCATGTCCATGACAGTCCATTCCCAAGTGGATAGCTGCAGCTCAAGCTTCCTTAGCTTCCTCCCTCCTCCCTTTAATGCTTCCCAGCTCAACTGTAGGCCGGTATGGAGAAACTTCATCCTCAGGGTAAACTAATCAACTCATGGATTCCTTTGGATTTGGTCTTCTTTCTATCTTCAAGCTTTCTATCGCAAACAAAATCGACTCTTTTGGGTGTATTCACATGCAAAAAATATGGGTTCATTATGTATTGACTGATAAAAGACTGTTCAGGTCATATGTTTTCCTGTTCAAGTTATGGTGGTAATCTGTATCCTCAACATCTTTTATTTTCATGGCAACAAATCTGCAATCTTCTCCTCAACTAATGTAGAAATAATGTGCTAACACATCTTATATGCTTCAAATGTTCTACTTGTAAACCTCAACCACCATCCAACAACAATCACAAGAATGATCATTCAAACTGTTAATATTGTATTCTCTTTCCTAAATCAGATAGATAATGACCAATTCAAACTGATCATTCTGAGTATTTATCTTTTGTTTCTCATTTCAAATGCTATAATATTAAATGGAACAATTTCTGCTGACAATCTACCAAAATAATAATAATGAGAGAAAACTGGAATCCTACTAGTGTGGAAATAATGAAAAGATAAAATACCTTTGATCTACAGCAAGATGCAGTTCTCCTAACATTTATTATCTGTTTTATGCTTCAAATATTTTACATGTAAATGTGAACCACCATTCGACATCTAATCACAAGAATGATCATTAGAACTGTTAACATTGTATTCACTTCACTATGAATCAGATCGATAATGACCAATTCACACTTGTAACATTCTGGCTGTTCTTCCCTTTTTTCAGTACTCTCATAACAGAGACAACACTTTGAGCATCATCCTCTCTGCTGTATATACTTCTGGCTGGGTCGGGATTGGATTCTCAAGCGACGGAATGATGACCGGCGCAAGCGCGATGGTCGGTTGGATCGATATAGGAGGCAGAGCAAACATCAGGCAATTCTTTTTTTTTTTTCTCTTTTTGGCAAATGATAAGTGCTGAGGGTTGAGTTCGGTCCTTGTTATCATCGGTCAAAGTTTTTACCGACTAATCTAGCTAACATCCTCGACACCAGGCAATTCTATTTACGTGGTCAGACTAGTTCGGAAGTGATGGTAGATGAGGGCCAGCTGCTAGAAACCAGAGTGGCACCTGCAGTTATTCTCTATGGGAACAACATCTACTTGGCCTTTCAGCTAAATGTTTCAGCTCCTATGGCTCAGCAGTTACTTCTATTTGCCTTGTCAACTGCAACTCCAGTTGAGTTCTACCTTATGGAACATGACGACAAGGCTTCGGTTTCATTCGACTTTTCAGTAGGTGTGTCTTCTTTCTCGGTCACACCAGTAGTTATATTTCTGTGGAATTTATTTTCCTAGTTGATTTATAATGAATGAACATAGTGGACTTCCATAATGGTTTTTGTTTCTGTGTTGCTGCAACATAGAACCAGGTATTCTTCTTAGATGATAATATCAGTCTAGAGTTGAGATCCTACTATTTGATTATGGGATCAAAACGTTATCGGACAAATTTTTACACCTAAGATGAGGGCTCGAAATATTATTTTTATAAATTTAACACATTTTACCTTACATGAGTATGCCGAATCTCGCCCGATAAATTTCAAAGATGTCGAAATTCACCTTAGATGAATTAGGTTAAGATTTTAGAACGAAGAACGGAATTCTACTGATACTTGGCATCAGACGTTTGCATTCCTTGGGCCTTGGAACTTTGTCATACACCATTCATATTGACTCACCTGTGTGATGTTTGTACTTCGTGCTCATTTGAGTTCTATTGGTTCTTTCTCTCCGGAAAATGATGGCTTACAAGTTTGCAGTTTACATGGCAGGCACTGTAGCTGAACCTTCTTCCTACCCTAATCAGCTGAAGAGGAATCATGGAGCACTGGGCATACTTGGATGGGGAGTGCTGCTACCTGTGGGAGCAGTTGTTGCGAGATACTGTAGACCATGGGATCCAATGTGGTATTACTTTCATGTCATCATCCAATTTGTGGGGTTTCTTGCTGGGTTTGCTGGTGTTGTTGCTGGAATTGCACTTCACCGTAGACTTCATTCAGATGTCACATTACATAGAGGCCTTGGCATTTTTATCCTTGTGCTGGGGATTCTTCAGGTCAGTCCTACATATCTAATGACTCCAAACGTGTGTGTTATATCATATCTGAGTAACATATTAAGTCGAGACACGGATTACCGTCTTGATGTTATTATTATGATGTCCTTGGAACTGTCGAGCAACGGATGGTTTAGATAGAAATGGATTTGGCTTTGCTGATTCTATGCCCTATGAGGAGTTGATAACATGGTCAGCAACCTATACAAAACAAGTCAGATCACCATAGACCATAACAGAATGAATCAGAGATGATTTGATGAATATTTCCCTAATAGCTTATTTTTAGGGTTCCTATTGTATTTTTTTTATGGGAGAAGAGTGAGAACCTGGTTCGATTTAGAGCCCCTTCTTCCATAGGAAGCATCGTCTCAAGATCTACTCCGTTAGACGATTCTGAATCAGGTTAAGTTTTGTCTCTGTAATTCGGAATAATGACCGACGTTTGGACTAACAACTTTCTAGACCATGCAATTTATTCTTTATATAACGGGAATTCAAGCCTGTGTTTCGTCGACTTGAGTCTCTTCCTTCTTCTTCTTCTTCTTCTGTGCAGGTAACTGCATTTTTCCTAAGACCTGGAAAAGGCTCCAAGATCCGGAAGCATTGGAACTGGTACCATCACTGGGTTGGGAGTTTGGTCGTCTTCCTTGCTGCAATCAACATTGCTCTTGGAATTCAAGTTGGAGAAGCTGGTAACTCTTGGAAAATAGGTTGTGGAATCATCCTAGCCATCATCTCGATAGCTGTTGCTCTTCTGGAATCTATGCGGTGGTGGTCAAGATTGTCTGAGAAAACAACTGAGCCACCGGCATTTTGATCGTTGATGGCCTCCAAATTGCAGAGGTGAAAGTGAGATTTGGAGGCTGGTACTCCCATGTCTGAGAAGAAGTGAGTGGATTTGTGTACCGCAACTGCTTCAACTCAGTTTGACATCCTGCAATTCTTATGTAAAGTACTATATGTCTTGACAAATCTTAGCTTCTGCATCAAAGTTAGTAAGATGGAACATGAGGCTAAGATGTTTATGTTTCCCGTATTCCCCTTCAGTGAAGAACAGTAAGGATAAGAGTATACTAATCCTGCCACTAATTAGCAGAATGTTTTCTAGTTTTGATTGATCTGCATGTGCCCTGTGTAAGCAAAACAGGTTCATGTAAAACAAATTCATGAGTATGCAGCGGAATAGATTTATCTATTTAGAGCAGAATGTTTTCTAGTGTCAATTGATCTGCAAGTGTGCTGCTCTCCTACATGAATGGATATGGCAGCTTCAGCTTGCTGTTAGTAGAACAGTGTCAGTTTCCCAAGTTCATTGAAATGTTCTCTCACAAGTAGTTTAGTAATGCTCTAGTAAATGAGACTTGTAATACAATTGAGACATCTCACTGATGATTCACACCATTTGGGAGAATCTTGTTCAGAGGTATAATTGGCTGACATAGATCAGAGTAGATTTAGCACATGAACTTGTAGCTAATTCAGGAGTACAATTGCATGCTCCCTGGAAAATTCTTCCTACCACCACAGTAGATGGTAAAGATTAGATGCCAAGGACTTCTCATTTCTTGAGTGTATCTTTTGGAACCATTTTGATTCTTTTTACTTAGAACATTCTTAGTAACACAAAACTTGCAAATAATTATTACATGACTACCAGTCTCCACTTTCAAATTAAATTTACAATCTATATCTTTAGGACCACTGCTAGGGAATTTTTTTGCACCAAACTTATTTTAAGATAGATATACAAGTCCTTGATAGCTCTTGCAATCAATCTTTGTTTGAATTCAAACTCTAGTAATTTGTTAGCTTTCTATAGGAACACATAATTCTTTCTAATAGCTAGTTATTCCAAGACAAGTACTCATTTGTTACTGAGTGGCAATCATTCTTTTTAATCTTCCACTAACCCATATAAATTTTACATCCTATGCAAGTTAATTTTTTCTTTCTTATTCTCTTGGTCTCTTCTCAATTTTTGTTGCCAGCTTGTGTAAGCTAGCAAGAAACTGCATTCCGCTATTATGGGAATCCAATAAATTTATTCTTGCATTTTCCTTTCTCCATAATGATTATTATTTTTAGTTCAGACTTCAGACACCATCTGCTGTAACTCACATAATTATTGATTGGCTGATACTGCTAGCCTGCTTAAACCTCAAATATTCTCTATCTAAACTTTCCTGTTGATGTCAAGATGTTAATAGTTTACTAGTCTCACAGCAGTATGTCACTCACTCTATCCAGGAACAAACATGCAAATGTTGCATTATTAGTTAAGGATCAATAAAGCTTACATTAATTTGAAGTATATCAAGGGAAATGTTATGGTTGTCAACTTGCTACATGATCCATTTGAACAATGAAGTTTTGCTGCAAGTTATATGTGATAAAAAAAAGACAACATTCAAACTCATTTCAGAATCTTATCCAGTAAAAGAGTAGCAAGTTCCTTAATGCATATCAAAACAATTTACATGTTCCCTACTCACGATACCACAAGAGCGGCGATCAGATTATGGAACTCAGCTAATGCAGCTAAAGCAATGTTCTTTAACATTACAACAGAAACAAATAAAAAGAGAGACATCCTAATAAAGGATCGAATGATTTCAGTTTTGTAAGCATGAAATGAATTCCCACTGGGTACTGAAACCCCCCCAAAACTGTAACATTATATTAGAATGTGCAAAATTATTTTGATGGGCAGGAAACTCGAGATTCACAAAATCCCAAAACTTACAACATTATGGATTATGCAAAAACTAATAATAGAATCCTTGAGAAAAAAAAAAAAACTGAAGAGAAAAGATCCTCATACTTGTCTATCCAATGGAATAAAAAAAGATGGCTAATATCTCCAACCTGATTCTACATAATTCTGGTCAAAAATTCTAAACTATTCCAGTTATCTCAAGGCTTGGACATTGAATTCTCCATGAACCTCAAGAACATATACTGCAAACCTGCTAAGAAAATGAAGATCTTCAGTAGGCCGACTGGAAAAAAATGCAAATAAAAGGTTCAATTAATGAATCATGCAAAAAAGGTAATCGTTTCAAGCATGGTTCGTCTTACAATATATACTGAGTTGTACCGATGTACCAACATATGGTACAATGGGGCATACCGATATACTGGTATGTACCGCCCATACTGGTCTCCTATCAGATTGATAATCAACATATGGTACAATGGGGCATATCGATATACTGGAATGTACCACCCATATCGGTCTCATATCAGATTGATATATAACACCTGTACCGAGCGCTATGCTACGGTATGACGAACCCTGCTTTCAAGTTTCAATCCCTCTATTCAATGGTAAACACTGATTTAACCCTGTGATCTATCCAGAGAAGTTCTGCTGCCAAGATTTAATGAAGATGACAAATGACAAGCATCTATCCAGATAGCAATGATGAACCACACACAAAATAAGATCTTCACAAACATTAGCCCTTATGAGTTTCATTTGCAAGTTAAAAACCCAACCATGTGCCAAGCAGATGTAGGGCAACATAAATGTTAAAGCTGTCTATTTGGCGGATGGACAGTAACAAAAATAAAACCATTGTATTGATATCTTAAAGAAAAATTGGTTATACAATGATCATTCATAAATGTTAAAGCTGTCAATTTAGCGGTGTTATTGAAGTTAAAAGGACAGATCTGAGTTTCAAGAAAATGTGCTGTAAACTTAGTACTGAGTAGAAATGGTCCTAGGTCAAGTCAAATAATATATAATCAAAGTTTAACATTTCTTTCACTTAACTCTCACTGGTTAAACAAATGAACCAGCAAGACACAGCTATACATTCACATGCTAGCCAAAATCTAATTGATTCTATGCAAATATCGGCCCATATACATGGTATCAAGGTTTGACGTATAGCACAAAATGATATGAAATGGACGGTATATACCGATCGACCGTTACATGGACCAGTCCATTTTGAGCGATAAACTGAAATATGACCTCATAGTGGTTGATACAGGGCAAGGATTCGAATCTCGAATTGTACTGCATAGTACGGGCAGTACGTACTGGTCCGCCAACTGATCGGCACGCAGACTACCCACTACCGGGCAGTATCAACTAGCGAAAATGACAAGGAGCATGACAGCGAGGAAGACAAGGCTGTGGCACTCGTAGGATGGAGAAGGGATGACGAAGAAGAGAGTTGGACGTGGCGAGACACGAAGAAGCGCTCCGTCGGACGGAACACGGTGGGGCAAGGGTCCTCGCTTCGTCGGGCGAAACACTATATAGTGCAGGTCCTCGCTTCGTCAAGTGAAATGTGGTAGGAAGCAGAGGGAACGTGGCCGTTGTGGTCAGGGAGGTCGCGGTCGATGGCGAAGGAAAGGATCCTGGCCCAAGTTGGACTGCTGCTTCCCCTTCTCGCTCTTGCCGTCATCTTGGTCTTCTTCCTCACAGTCGCCGAAGGCGACAACGACGGGGGAGTGGAAGATGAGCTTGCCCTGGGCTAGATCCCCAACGGATCCGACTGCCGTGGGAATATTATGGAGTGCCTCACGGGGGATGAGTTCGAGCTTGGGATGGAGGCGACCCGTCGCATCCTCACTCACTCCGCCATCACCCCCTTTCCGTCTCTCGAGATGGAAAGGGGGTGATGGTTTCTTCTTCTTTTAAAAAGAAACCATCCTTGCTCGCATGTGAGATGGTTTCTTCTTAAAAGAAAGGTGTACCGCTCGGTATGCCTTGGCATACCGCTCGGTATGCCATCCCGTATCATATCGAGCAAAGCTCGATACATTAATGCAGTACGAAATTAAAACCTTGATACAGGGTACGTATCAACCGATATAGTCGAAACTTGTCTTGTATTGGTCGATACGAGTTGGTACTAATCAAAAGTTGATAGATACATCCAAATCGGGTCTAGTTTGACCTCAATGATCAAATTGACTATTAGGGCCCCTTTTAGGGCTTTAAATCCCCTTCCATCCTACCTCTTATGCTCACTCTCATTCACTCTCTCATTCTCTATACTGATCCAAATCGGGTCTAGCATGAGCCCAATGATCAAATTGACTGTTGGGGCTTCTTTTGGGGCTTTAAATCCCCTTCTCTCCCACCTCTTTCGCTCACTTATTTACTCTCTCATTCTCACACACATTCTCACACTCTTACTTGTGATTAAAATGCCTAATCGACTGATTCACGATCAATGGAAGCAACTTCTTCCCGTGCAACAAAGTTGTTCCTCAATGGATCCGAAAGAATAAATTCAATGTTTCCTCCTTATAACATATTTATTTATGGTTTATATACACTTTATTCTTATCTAAATACAATATATATACCAATAGATTAGGAAAAAATCCTAAAAAATATTTTTTTTATATTTTTTGGCTATTTTTTAGCTTTTTAAAAAATCAGTATTCACCAGCACATCGTACATACTAGTCCACCCATGGATTGATACCACCAATCGGCACAGCACGATGGTCCTTGCATGGTATATCTCAAATATTGAGCAGTACAATCAGTTTTGAAATTTACTACCTGGTATAGGTGGTTCTGCATATACTTTGTCTTTTGCAACTTGAACTGGTAATTCTTGGTGGGCTAGATTTCCAATGAGGATAGAGATACATGTGTGCCATTGAATTATAGATTAGATCAAAAGAAACAGACATTAACCTAAAGAGCTAACCAAAAGGAATTTGGTTGCATTGGATTAGCAAGTCAAACCCTGGAATTTGCATTAGAAACTTGGTGGTTAGAGAAACTGGAAACTAAACATGGATATCCGATCTGATAATCAAGATTAGAGGTCATCCATGATATCTGACACTCGTGCAGTTGATGAGAATGGCTAGCCCTAGATTAAACTTATCAAGACAAAGGCTGCTCAAATGGATGTCCTCATTCTGTGGTGCAAAATGGATAGATCAGAATATAAAAGAAATATCTAAAGGAAACAAGTTAGGATTTATGATGTAAAACAGAAATTTTATTTTTGTATGCCATTTCATGCAATTAAATTTCTTTTAATTTTTTTTTAAACGAGAACAAATAGAGCATAGTATTCCCAACAAAATTGGTAAGACAAATGGTTTATTTTACAATGTTTAACCATATAGCTATCTGTGGGAAATCTTCAGTAATGCAAAGTTGCAAACTATCAGTAACCATATAACTCTCTCTCTCTCTCTGTATGTGTCACACCATCTCTAATTTAAGTTTGCTCCCTGTCAATGCATCTAACAATCTTCTTGGGAAATGTTTGAACCACTTTAACCAAATTTCAACCAATATTTTCTATTCATGCTACCAGCAACTTACCATTGGAGCAGTTGTCTATCCTTATACAGCACTTGAGTAAGAGAATTATGCTCTAAAAAAGCCCAATAAAAACCTAGACTAGCTAACTATATGATATATGGATCATGCAATCAATAGATAATAATACAGATATCACGAAAG
Source organism: Musa balbisiana (assembly GCA_004837865.1). NCBI lineage: Eukaryota > Viridiplantae > Streptophyta > Magnoliopsida > Zingiberales > Musaceae > Musa > Musa balbisiana. The sequence continues at coordinate 30,429,579 of CM017189.1, forward strand.
AAACAGTCACTAGAATTAGAGGGTAACAAGATCTCCTTTCTATTCTGAAGCAACATAGCAAGAGTTGACAATCGAGACTGATTAATATAAGGCCCTAGTTTCCATGACTACTGTCTGAGTTTATCACTTAGTTGTCACCTTTTACCCTTTCCTTGATTCCAAGGAACCCTTAAGTTCCCAGATCATTTTGAGGGCTACATGTATGTAGTAGGCATGAAATACCATTTGTAAGCATTTCTTTACCAGCACTAAGAAACAGTCTCCTTATGATTTTATTCTTTTGGCATCGATTTAGAATGTGATTATCACTGTTCCTACAATTTCTTCAACCTTTTCATGAATCTTGTTTAATGTTCTTGCAGCATGATCTATGTTTTCCTTCCCTCCCAGTTTTGTTTCTTTTGGTCTCCACCATGTCTCCCACTCTGCTTACCTCTACATCTGGCACATTTTCTTTGAAACCTTCATGCAAATATCCATGTGTAAGTAATAATTGGTTCTCATGGTGGTTAAGAAGTATTGTGCAAACAGCTTACTCAATTAAGTCCTCTATGTAGTCAGAATGGAATAGTAAACTGATTATCAACATAAAATCCAATAAAGTAATTATCATTAGTTTCTAAACTTTATAGAAACTATAATTCTGGTTAAGTAAATGCAATGAGCAGAAAATCATCATAGCTGCTAAAACATATATGAAGCAAATTAATAACTAATTGCCTAGCTTGGACAACAAAGAGATAGCATCACTTACATTTCTGAATGTCCAATATATCAGAATTTGGTTTGAATTCTTTATAAAAGATCCCTTGCCCTGTAAAATAGCAATAAAACTGAAGTGCACGTTTGCCAAATGTCGAGTCATGTCCGCCTGGATGTAAAAGTTGACAAATGAAAACATCTTGCCTTCCTGCTAATTGAAGTCACAATATTCTCTTTCTTGTAACTAACTGACATTAGCATCTATACTGGAAGATGCATTTGCTGGTCTTACATCACTTCCTCTTACTACTTTGCTATAAGTAACTTTAAATGACTGTGATCCATATGGCCTCTTGAGCAAACTTATAGGCAGCCTTAGTGTCTGTTTACGACGACTTCTACCCTTGATGTATATGCTAAGGCTCCCCTCACCCTCATACTTTTGGCTACTTTCATTAACATATTTTTCACCACTAGGCTGTGCATCTTCTCTGAAATCTGTCTCAGATTCCAATTCGGTAGTTTTTGTATTACCACTCTGAGATTCTTCAGCTTCTTGTTTCTCTGACAATTTCTCATCCAGTGATTTTCCAGTGTCTATAACCTGTGATTTCTCATTATTCTCGTCGGTTTTTGTTCCTTCTTCAATATTGATGCTCAACAGAGGGGTTAAGCTCATACCGTTACTTACATCAGATGTCATAGTCGATTCCACCGTGGATTCAGAAATCGGACTTAACACAGGTGAGAAAGAAGAAAAATCCACTGGATGACAAACAGGCCATACTGGTCCTGCAACAAAGTCAGGTGCATTTGGACTGATGTTGCATTGCCATGGATAATGGTTTCCGTGAAACATGTTGCTGTTCATAGCAAAAGTGGTATTGGGCATAACTTGAGGACGGGTATATTGTGGGTAAATAAATCGCAAAGGATGTAGGATGTTAGGAGACCTGGATGAAGATGCAAAAGGATGATGAGGTGAGGTACAAATAGGAGGCACGGCTGGCATTACAGCCGTTGGTGCACCATGAAGAGTAGCACTCAATTGCCAAGGTGTAATTGTAGGAATCGCACCACTAGGAGGAAGGCCAACACTTCCAGGAAGAGGATTAATTACTACAGGAAGGGATGGATTAAATGGTGCAGCAGAGGCAGACAACTTCTTGGCAGGGAGCTCTCTGATATCACTGTCACTAGATGGTAATTTTACCATTGGATCATCACTACAAGTTTTCTCAGGGATGTCAACCTTTTGGAGATCCTCTTGGTGGATGCTGGAGTATGAACTGACATGAACATTGCTACACAAGACTTCCTCATGATTTTCTTCTGTGCTTTGTTTAGTGGTTAAGCACTCAAGTGTAAGTGTAACTATGTCAGATGTATTTTCAGACAAATTTGGATCATGACTGTCATTCTGTTCAACTTCTTGAACCTCATTACAAAGTATATTATTGTCAAAACTACTCTTGATGGGCATGCTACTGCTAGATGACAATTCCAAATCTGAAGCTAATGGTTCTAGTGGACTTTCCAATTCACAAACCCCCTCTCCTTCCCCTTTAATTTCAGCTTTGGTCCCCAAGTCTAATACCACATCCTGGGGAGAGTCATTTTCTTGGGCTATATCAGATATCTGAGTCAACTCAGCAGCATTTTCTGCATGTTTCTCATTCACAAATGAGTCCCTTAATTCTGATACATGTTTTCCAGTATATATTTCTTGTTTCAATGGCGTATCCTCTAGGGACTTTAGACTCTGAACCTTGGCAATTGTTCCTGGAGGCGCTAAAGCTACATCTTTGTATGATGGAGAATTTTTAAGACCAACAACCAAATGATTATACGGCTCAGAAACATCACCTGTTCGGTACTTCTGATCCTTTAATACCTCATTGTCATGATGTAAATAGGGTGCCTGACCATCTACGGAGGAAGCCATTCTTTCAGCAGCATTCCTATAGTTATCAGTGATCTCCTGATTGGTAGATGAAGGCACTGACTTGACTCGGTAAGTCACAGCTCTGTATACTCTCCGACCAAATTTGGTGCCTGGTGACTGGATTTTCATGTTAAGATTATCACTGAAGCTTCCAGGAACTACAGTTCTTTTCTTCAGAACATAATAGCGGTTATTTAAATAAGAAAACCTTGGCTTAGATTGAGCAGTTTCACCAGGAACATCATTCATCTGATAATTGTAGGTCTTCCAAGTACTTGTACGCCGCTGCTTGATTCGCTGGCTTGAACCTCCACCCAACCTTTGCTTTTGAACAGGTTGCCAACCATCTTCTATTTCTGTATTTATGTCCCTTCCATCTTCATCATCAGAAGGAAGCTTATGCTCTGTTGTTCCCTCAGATTGTTGAGAAACTGCTGGCTGCTTTTCAACTACTTCATGTTTAACCTCAACACCTGGATCAATTGTTTTTTTATCATCTCGGGTATTGCTAGCAGTATCCACATTTTTTGTTCTATTTGAAATTGTAGCATGTGAATCAGCCACAATCAAGTTCTGCGAAGACTGCACTTTGACCTGAATCAGTACAACAATGAGTTCTGGAATAAAAGGTGTACCAATTGAAAGTCTCCAATGAAAACAGTTCAAGTACCTTCAAATTCACATATATAGAAAGTCAACCTTCTTCTAAACAGGATATGTAAAGGTTAGACATAATTTGAAAAAAAACATATAACAAGGACCCAATAAGCATTACCAATGGGTCCATTTATAGGCTATCTGATTCATCCGAGAATTTCTTTCTGTTGAAATTTATTTTTATGTATTATCTTATTTTAGAGATAAAAGCTACTGGTGAACAACATATGAGTAGACAAACCCATAAGTGATTCAGTTTTAAGCAAAAGTCACCAAAAGATCTCATCCAACATTATGTATGAGATTATGTATAATCTGGAATAGATGCTTAACTAAAGAACACATATGGTTCTGGTTAATACGGTTTAGTTTATTCATGTTGCCTTAGTTAACAATTAAAGTGATTTTAGAACTTTCAAGACAAAGATAATAGCCAAAACAACTTTGAGAAAAATGGGTGCTAGTAAGCCAAAACAATAAGATCCTTGAGATGAGTTAATCAGAACATTATAGCTCATAAAGATTATCTGGATTCTAGATGCAAGACATGCTTCTCAAACATACTTTTGCTAATACTAAAGCATGGGTATTTCACTTATCCAGATGCAGAACAAAAATTGTGGGAAAATGGAATATCTATTTCTGTTTTCCATGTTCAATTGGATTATCTTTCAAATAATAGGATAAAGGTTATCTAGAAATGTAGAAGTTTACAGTTTCTTCTTGATGTTCAGGCGTAGGGCAGGCATGGTAAAACGAAAATATGCCTATACTCGAGTGTTTGGTAGCAGACAGCAAAAGATAAGTGTACAAGTCAAGTACAATCTGAAATTCGGATTCCAAATTATGTTTAGCAACTGACTTCTTACTTGCATATTATACCTTAGGTCATTTTGTTAAACTAAAGATTATTCAACCTGATTCACTGCCAAAGAATGAAATCATTAACTCTATTAATATCGCATTTGAGACTTATTCAACTTATCTTGAACTCAGATTCAAGATTTGGGATTTTGCATGTGGCAAGTGTAACAGAATCCTATGTGTTGACAAGCATGGATACTCAGGTTCTTGACCAAGACAACATATTGTCAGCATGCCCTCAACATGGTATGAAACCTCATGCGGGTACCAAGCTTACATTGTACATGTTGGCCAATATGATAATCCATGTTTAGATTCTTGGGAGATAATAAACAAGATGAAGGCTCAACGTACCTTTAAACCCAAGTTCTTTTTCTTCACAGAGTCAGCATCTCTTCCTTTACCATCTTGGATGGGATTGATGTAATCAAGGAGATCGGAGACACTGCCAAGCAGAATATACACTAGCACATGATTTCATCACTTTATTAGAAGTAAAAAAAGTAAGAAAAACCTGGTCTGGTGTATCTAGTTCATGAAAAAATTACATTCAATTCATGAGAATGTTACTATGTGGAGCACGTATATGAGAATATACAGAGTACTCATGCTTGTAGTAGCTATATACTAAACCATATTGATCTAATCACTGCATTTGTTGCTTTACCTTAGGTGGCCTTTGCTGGCGATAGATGCATCAGGCTTACGTGTACCATTTCGAGCTGCTTCTTGCTGTTCAAGAGCCTTTGACTCAAAGTACTCAAGCCAGGCAGCAGCATCCTGCAAAAATCAAACAACTCCAAGTGACAAGAGATTGACATGCAGAATTAGAAGAACAGAACAGAAAGAAAGATGTCCTCATGTCTCTCCAGACAACGATGCATGTAAATTACCTGAGTACGCAAGTCATCAGGGCCAAGCTTTGCTCGAAGTATTTGCAGTGTTGTTTGCTCATGTTGAACACTCAAAGGATATGCTTCCATCAAGGAGAGTGCAATAGCTATGGCATGGTAACTTGCTGCAGTCTAACCATTAATGTAATAAAGAAAACTATAAGTTATTTATTCTTAATACTCTTGATATTATAACCAAAAGATCACATGCCTAAATTTTATCGAGAATAATTGACCAAGAAAGAATCTTGGTCTTGGTGAGATTGATAGTCACTCTTAAACCCATTAATTTTAACTATTCCAATTTGTAACTACATACAATTATTTTTTTGTTGAGTTGTTATCTGTTATGCCTAAACTAAATCTATATGTTCTAAATATCAAACAACTATTAATAAAACATTATAAAATCCTAAACTACTTAAAATATATGTAAAATTGTTAGAAAGTTATTTATTTATATTCTAATGTATTTAATCTGAAAATAATAACAATAGAAAAAACAGTATTACTCAAATTAGACATGGAATATATCCAAAAATACAGAAAAAATAGAAAATTTAGTCTAGTGTTTTCTAGACTTGATCTAAACCTAATTAATCTACGTGTTAAATTTTTCGGGATCAATTCGATCTTCACTATTGGATGACTACCTTGTAGGGCATCATAAGAAAAACTTTATTGAAATTGAATGACTACGAAAATAAATTAATACCTTAGAAGGTGTGTAGTCACCAGTCAACTTAAACTACATGTGCTTCTATCTCAATATTTAGAATTTATAACCAATAGCCACAATATAGCTTGAAAAGAAGTATCTTAAATAGTTAAGAGAAACAAGAACGAAAAATAAAATAAAACTTGAGAACAAAACAAACCTGAATGTGATCTGGGCCAAGTAACCTCTGATTGCATTTCAAAGCTTTATGAAGATATCTAAGTGCCACATGTACATTTCCTAGGCCTTCCTCCATCATGGCCACATTGATATATGTAGCAGCTGTGTTTGGATGAGATGGCCCACAAGTAAGATGCAAAAGATATAATGCACGCTTCACATACCTGATTAACAATCAACAAAAATAAATTATGAAAAATCATAATCAACATCTCATGGAGGCATGTTGATGTCCTATTACTTCCGGTATGATGTCAAAATTAAATAGCAAATAACCTGGAATAGAAGCTTAGTAACTTCTAATATTTTGTTCCTCAATCTTTATATGCACTTAAGTTTTAGGTATTCAAATAAATCAAGGAATGCAAGTGCACCCGAACTGGTCTGTACTGACCAGTACTTACCAATATGGGTATGAACCAGGATGTAGATCATCCCTTCTTGGGTGGTCCAGCCTGATTTATTTAATTATATAATTTAAATCCACTGCTAAGGGTTTGCACAAAAATGCAGTCACAAACACTCTTCCCACTTGTGTTGCAAGCCCGCCACCCTGATGCCCACTGCCACTGGACATTCTCATCTTTCATCTCCCCTCCAACCACCTCCTCCTCTTCATGATCTCATATTCTTCTTTTCCTTACTCTTCCTTCTCCCCTCTCTCTTGTTTTTGATACCATGGTACAAACCAGCATACCATGTGTTCATATTCCGGCATGGACCAGACTCATATCGGTACCATCACAAGTGCGGTATCCGAAATTGCAACATTTGCAATAAATATTGAAATTAAATGTTAAAATTTATTGCTTTCATGTTAAGTTGCATCCTTGGTGTGGGCAAATATGAATTAAATCCTGGAACGTCATCTTACAAATGTAGTTTTACCTAATTTGCATAATAATAAAGAGAGATGTAACTAAGACTATCGTACAGATGTCTACCATCAAAGCTTTAAAATACCAGAAACACATCTCTGTTTAACTGATTTCTAACACAACACTTATCCCTCATGGAATTCCCTGCTAGAAAAGGGAAAAGTCAGAGTTCCAAAAGAAACGAGTTACTGATGAACAATGCCCTAGTAAATTAAAACAGATCATGCTCCAGTTTAACAGTTGCGTATTGCCCATGTCAACAGCCATAAAGATTTTCTCTCACCCAGGAAAAATATGAAATTTATCTACTCTTTGAGGTTTTGATAACGAAGGCAAGCTGATGACAAAGGATCCACTCATTCTCCTTCTAGGTGTCAAAAATTTTCAAGTAACATATAACTCATTCTGGCTATTAGACTTCATGATATAATTTAGTCTCTGATATAAATGGAGGCATCTGCTTTCTCATGAAAACCAACAAAATTACACAGTGCATCGTCTCATTCATTTGAAGGTCACAATGCACTGGAGAATCTAAAATCTAATCATTAATCCATCCACCCATTCTTTGGCCTTATAAAGAATAAGAAAAGAAATGGAGCCTGAAGTTTTCAAGAACTATGGCAGCAAATGCTTCACTTTATCTGAAGCCACAAAGCATAACTTTCTTAATCCTTTGCTGCCATTTTATGGTTATATCAAATTCTGTATACTAGTCAACATGGACTAATTAATAGACTCCTTCATATCATAAACATTCCATTGCCATTTTTAGAAAACATATTATTGAATAGCTTCTGACATCAATTTCTTTTTTATGTTGTAGTGCTTGACCATACTGAATGAAAGTAAAAGCATGTCTAATTTAAGGATTGAGACTGACATTTCTACCTTTATGTAGATCAGAATTATTCCATGCAAACAATATTAAATTTAAAAATCTAGTTGAAAAGCTTCAACAGTTACCACTGAAAAGAGTATTAAAAAAGTTTCAACAGTTACTGCCAAAAGTCTTACTTTTCAGTCATTGCAAATTTGCAATTATACATCATGAGATGAAGTATTAGTATTTTAACCAAGAATTTGGGGTTCGGCAACTTAAATTGGTGTTATCTAGTATTTACAGGTCCTATGGTTGACCAATACATGGACCAAGCAATTTCGTCAAGTTCATGTTCATACCAGCTTATCACCCGGTTATTATAACAGGCATATCATCTTATTATCGTACAAATAATGAGCTTACCACCCAGTTATCTATACTCTCCATCAATTTCCTGATTTTGCTTGTTACTTGTCACCCACTTCATCACTCTAGCCCCCATCCACCCTGCCAACAAGACCATGAGTCCCTATGACTTGGTCTTCGCCTAATAAATGATACCCCATGTCCTATGCTATGCCTCCACCACCTCTGCCACCACCAGAAACTGTTGGTATGGTCTACACTGCCTACAACTATACTGTCATATATAATGTCAATCACACCAATACCACCTTGCTCCCCTGCCCTTTCTGCCACCTTGGCAACCCTTCTTGCGATCACAGGCACACAATGCCTCCCTCCTCTCCATCACCTCCTGTGACCTCGGTTCCACCCTATTTAGTCAATATTGGTATGTGAATCCTCACATCTCCACCGCCTTTCTTCCCACTCAATATTGACCGTTACTAAGCCATACCAACACATGATACGGCTTGGTAGTCTGACCAATGATTGGTATTGGTACCAGACCAAGATTTTAATCCTTAATTTCAACTTACAATAAGAATGAAATACAGTATATACTGTATATAATAAAGTAAGAGATCAGATACATCAAAAGAAAGCATTCCTACATAAAGTTGGACTAGGACAATTGGGTGCTGAACTTACTTTAGAGCCAATTCAGTATGTTGAAGTCTATAGTAAAATACAGCTAGATCACCATAGCTCTTCATTGTATCTGGATGATCCAAGCCAAGCTCCCTCTCATTAATGTCCAATGCCTTTTGCTGATAAGTTGTGGCCTAAACATATCAAATGTCATTGTAATCCCAATGAAAGATAACAGAACAAGTTCGAAAGTCATAATAGAAAATTCTCAAAATTCACCCTTCACATTCAAAGTTTTCCAGTTTAAATGATGAGGAATCTGTAAAATTTACATATATACCATGATATTCAACCAAGTCAGAAATTATAGAACAAAAATGTTCGTGATGTATAGACTGATCCAAATCTTTTCAAAAGCTATGAACAAAATTGAGATATTTAGTTAAAAGTTGGCCATATTTAATTAAAAGAGGATAGCAAATCATAGACACACAAATGCTGTAGTGAGATATTACACAATGATCTATCTATGAGATTTGTTGAGATTCCCAGAGCTCACAGCAAACATTAGATGGAAATAGATTAAATAACAAACAAAATATTAGTTGTACATTCATGAAATTTCTCACAATTCTAGTTGACAATTTTTTATTCATAGTGGTAGAACCACACGACAAACTGCAAAATACTCCAAATTATAATAATCATGGCCTTCAGTGACATGAATGTCTAAAAGCTACCTGATTAAAGTCTCCAGTATGGTAGAGAACAACAGCTAAAAGACTGTAGGCTCCAGCAGTCATCCGATGATATGGGCCACAGACTGTGATTAATTTTGCCAGAGCCTGAACCAAATACAACTTTGTTAACAAAGGAAATGAAAGAGAAAATGAAAAAGATTTTAGATGCAGGATAACCTGTATATGCATCTACCTTTGTCCCATAGCTAACTGCATCTTCAAGTTTACCCTTATCAAGAGCCGTCTTTGAAGATTCCAGTAGTTGTCGTCCATCTGCAGATGAGCATGCAACTTGCTACAAAATATTTAGAAGAAATAAGATCCTTGACTGCAGTGAACAGAATTCCTACAAAACTTTCTTTTTGTTTTTTACCTTGTGCACAGGTACAAGGCTGATGATGTCCAATTTATCAAAGGGAAAAGCTGAATCCATATCAAAGTCTTTGGGTGCCAATTCAATTCCCACCTAAAAGAAATGAACATGTGAGCTCAAAGAAAAATCAAAGGCCACACACATGTTTTGAAAAGATAAAGACTATTACCTTATGGCATAGTCCTCTCAGGATAGCATATTTTCTTATATCACAGTAGTTTGAAACTGTGAGTTCCCAGTCATATCGTTTTTTCAAAAATACTTCGAGCCATCTCCAGACAAGGGTATGCACAGGGACAGAAGAATGTGAAACACCAGAATCAGGAAGCCCAAGGAGCAAGTTAAGAGTTGCAGTTATTGATATTGACAAATCTCTGGTGTCAGATACAGCAGCAATTACAGCTCGTACGACATGCTTAAATGCTCTTACTATCATCTCATGAATACAGAGTGACTGTACATGGGACAGCTTCTCTGAAAGCTTGACCTGATATATTGATCAGAATAGTGCAATTAATCATATATTACTAGAATACATCTTGAAATTAATATATATTAGACCCTTTTCAAATTGATAACGAGAGAAAATGGTTGACTTACAACTCGCCCAAGAGAATGCATTCTTAGGCCTCTAGTATGCATAAAATCAGTCAAAGTACGACCATCAACAGGTGAAAGTTCCAATGAACCAAAGTCTGAGACCTGAATACATGTCAAGGTATAATTTAAACTCATCAGAATAGTCATTTGATAAAAAAAAGGCATTATTTGATGAATTAGGTATAAGCAAATAATATTCAGGCCTACCAACTTCGGAAGAGCAACCTCATCATAATATCTCAATGCCATCTCAGTTAATTCCTGTGGAGACTGATAATGAAAATAAATTATATTCTCATCCTTATACTAAGCATCGCATGATATGGAAATTTCTTAGATTGATAGAACATAAATAGTATCATGTATGCTAAATATTAAAAGATAATATTATATAAACTTTAGCCACATAAGTATAGCTTAGAAATGGTGCAACTTCTTCTAGAACTTCAAAGAAATCATGTTAGCTTAATCTATAATTTTCAAAGGTCAGCAGTAGCCACTGAAAACCAATTTTAAGTCTCAAAAATGGATTGTGACTATTTGTAGAACTCGAGTCAAATGACCAACTTTTTCTAGTAAGGAAGTTAGTTCCATCATGTGCTCATGACATCTTTTTAGTTTCAAATATGACCATTAGTTAAGAATACAACGTCCGATTAACACCTGTTCTACTTTTCCAATTTAGCAAATAAAGATGTTATCAATCATTTTGACTGTAAGATTTGCTATACCATGTTATCTTTTTTCCTTTGTATGTTCTTTAGTTCATGTACTGGATGAGTAGCATTTGCCAGCTAAAAGTAATCAAGGAATGAGTTGGCGCTAATGTACTACGTTGGTGGACTTTCCTCTATCAGCAATTAAGTCTCTGAAAGTATATGTCTGCTATAACATACTTTTAGAAATAGAAGAGAAATATAGAACTTAATAGAGTGATAATATGTTGAACTGTTGTCATAGATATAAATCATATAATCAAATTTAATCGAAAGAAGATAGGATAATGGTGTTATTAGGAAAGACGTGAGAGATGAAAACGACTAAAATTATGCAGCATCGGTATAGAAAATGACAGATACATATGCAGCAGCATCTTTTAGGAGACAAGAACAGGTTTAAACAATAACTATTTGTTCAATAGAAAATAAAGTCAGCAAGGACTTTTAGAAGAGTGAAAAAGGAACTACTAGAATAGAAGAACAGTGAAATATTCACAAAGAAAAAGAGTGAAAGAAACATAATGTAAAGGACTAGAACACAAAAGCCAAGAGGCAGCAAAATTCTTCAATTTCAATTCACTTCAAGTCATGTCCATGCCCAAGGAAACAGTCAATTTACATATGCATGCACATACAAATGGCAAGCAGATTCCACCTTAAACACTATCAGCAACCAAAATAGAAAAAACATAGTTTAATTTCCTTACATGACACCAATTTCTGTACATTCTGGCCTCAAAGTTAAGAGAAGCTGTTATCATCTGGAATGTTCTCACCCTATAGGACAAACCCTCTAAAACTTCACTTCAGATCGAACTATTCTAAAAGGAAAGATTATGACCACTTAATGGTTGCCTGATTTACATGGACATTGGGCAGACAAAAAATCATGATGTTCTTATCACCATATGAAATCATAGAAAGTAATATTTTCTCTAAATTTCCTTCAAAATCTTCAACATCAACAGTTCAGAAATCAAGAAAACAACATTAAAATGAATTAGGTGAAAATATAAAACACCATGTCCAGCAATTAAAATAAGACACAAATTCCATTTCTACAAAATTAACCAACAAATGTAAACTCCAACTTTAGCTTCAAAACTGGTAAATTTTAATTTTCTTATTTTTTTAAAACCTAACTAAATTTCTTTGAGACCTTCATAAACCTGTTCTGGAACTTGGGAAGGATATGGAAAAAAATTGTTATACTTAATTGATCAATATAAAGTTCATCACTTGAGATGGAGCTTGACATCTAAATTAATCTTTTGTTATCCCATGAAATTTTGTGCCAAAGTAGGATCACAATCGTGTGGAGCCATATTAACTTAGACCACAAGATCCAGATCACTGAATCATAAAATTCTGACAACATTAAATATAGCTAAATGAATGTAACACTGATCATATCAATAAATGATTCATAACTAAACTGGCCTAACTAGTAAAATGAAGCAAGTGAACTTAAGTTGTGAATCCTTCTTGTGCCAGTAATCCGGTCTAGTTTTCAAGTTCCATCCAATGTTGGAGTTGGATTTCTCAAACTTCATCAACTTAGGTTTCTACATAATCAAACATCTCCCACAGTTCTTTTTTTCTTCTGTACTTTCTTCAAGCTATGTCTTGTTTTATCCATCAAACAACCAAATGTTGCCAGCTCAAAGCCTTCCCCCATTTTAAATTTATTTTCTCCAATGTGGCTAGCGAATGATTATACTACTATCTCAAGAGTGGGGGAGCATAAGAAACATTAGTCACAAATAAGTGCATCCTCATACAACAGCATTTAGTTCAAGGGTAACCTACAAACTAAAACCCGAATATCAACGAATACATACTCTGACCAGTGGCCATGAACTACCATTTGAGAGGAATTTCAGATTAGAAAAGAAATACAATGATGGATGATTGGATGATATCTTTGTTAGGCAAACATACAAATCTATACACGGCAGCTTTTGAACTTCAGAATGAGGTTATATCAGTCATTTCATGTGCATTGACCTCTAAATAGAACTACTTTATCAAAATCAAGTTGAAAAGATGAAAACTCAGTCAAGAATGCATAAGCTAACGTAATCAAGATTATATTACAAGATAAAAATATTTCAAGTTTCTCTCTTGGCATATTTAGTGAAACAAATAAGTTAATGAGGTTACTGTTGGAAAGTGCATGCACCTCTACTTTTCAGTGGCAAGTCAAAATGCCAGATTGGATTATTGTCACAAAGATTCTGCATGAAGATACAAAAAGGAATTACGTGGAAAAAGATACATCAGTAATTTAACTTGAAAAGCTTTTGTGTTATCATAATGTATCTAAGAACTCATTGTTCAAGAGGAAAAGTAGCAATCATCTCAGTCTCAAATATCAGATATAATCTTCATATGAAATTTTTATAACATGTTAAGTAGCTATGTGTATATATGTTCTGGATTTCAGGAAAACATAGTGGAACTAAACAAATCTACCCCAATTTTCTGTTCAGCATACCTTCATATGAAGTCCAGTTTTAGATTCTTGCAACCGTGTATATGCAGGTTCAGGTAGCAAATCTTTGAGCTTGCAAGCATCCTCTATTGCTGTGGTTTCAACCTTTGGTTCCTCAAATGGCAACTTCACGTCTTTCATTCCTCCAGGCATCTCATCAGATGATTTCCTGTCAACTGTTGAAATCTTTTCTTCATCAAAATCTGGTTTCTTTTTGTGGTTTTTAAGAATTTTAAGAGGCTTCCCAAGGCCTTCGACTCTTGTCTCACTTTTAGTCTTTTCACCAGTTTGTTTTTTATCTTTTTCACCAGCCTGTTTCTTGTCTTTCTCACCATTATTCTGATCCTGCAAATGCTGTATCCAACAAGCTCCTAATTCCCATCTCATAGAGACATTGTATTCAGCTTTCTCTTCCTCAAGGTTCACTAGGCTGTCTGACAATAATTTCTCCACAAAGGCTTGTGCTGCTGAGTGTTCCTCAGGCTTTGAATTCTGTAAACTATTATATGTACTTTTCTCTCTTGATGTATGGTTTTTGTGAAGAAGCATTCTCAGACTGAAATAATGAATAATAGCTTCAACAGATTGAAGTATTTAAAATTATTTTATATGATAAACTGAGAGCATGAAGAAATATGCCTATACACTGATAAGCACCTGTTAATGTTCAAAGCATTTGCGCCCCCTTCAGGGTGATCTTTGATATCAACACCTTGCAAAGGTAAATGCTCTTCGCTTTTCTCATGATGGTTGACTTTCACAACAGCAATGTAACCACAGTAACGCACATTAACAACCCCTAGAGTGGCAACATCCTGCACATGAAAGCTCACAAATTTGTTTCACTGAGTTAGCTATCAAAAATTGTAAAACATTGTCAAGATACAATTATATTCTCTTACATGAGCTGCTGTGTTTTCATCTGCAGTGATTCCTTTTAGCAAGTTCCTCTCGACAAGATGTTTGGCATCAATTCCTGTTGTTTTACTTCCATCAATCTTTGTATCAACCTTGCATTTTGCATCTGAAACATCTTTGGTGACAGTGATGCTAAAATCCCCTACTGTCTCAAAGTGCAGGATGTTTTCTGACCCTACTGGAAGCGCATCATGTTTTTTCTCCATAGTTTGCTTTACAGCTGCGATGGCTCTTAATATTGCAACATCGACAAACAGGCTATGAAGCAGGAAAGCTCTCCTGTCACGGATTTGTCTTTCTTCTGCAGTTTTACAGGGCATGGACTTAAGGAAAAGGAACTCATTTGCCCAAGGCACCATATCATTTTTTCCATCCCTACCCCAACCACCTCCATTGCCTCCCCATGTTTCATCCTCAGCAGGAAGGGAAGGAAATATGGATGGTGACTGAGCAGCAACTGGAGGCACAAGCCATGTGTTTGCACGAAATCCATATGGCAGATTTCCAAACTGCAAATAGGAATGTGCTCTTAATTGTTTGAGGAATTAGTACATTCAACAGGCAAATAGCTAGAACTAAAGGAAATTATCAATCCAAAAGTAACATAAATGGTAAGAAACTTAAGCAAAGAAAAAAGTACACCTGCTACAGATTTAAGATGTTGAAAAAAAATGATGTGACACATTGTGGAAAAATAAAAAAAATAACTGATGAGCAGCTCATGGACACAAGGAGAAGCAAGTATCTTTGTGTAAGCATTATCAACTTACCTTCTAAGTAAATACACAACTTTCTTCTTTTCTTTAATTAATTTTCTTTAGAAAATATAAAGGTTTCAAACATATACTTACTACTTGAATCCTATACATGAAAGACTAAAAACGAATTAACGAAGTGCTTTAATATACAAAATTCTGTCATATTATAACTTGGACATTGTGTCAGATTCATTTAATTGGTAAAGATACATATGACAATAGACGTGGTATCAAGAATGAGGAAGATATATAGGGTTGTTGAAGCAACGCTGTTATAGGACAAAGAATTAGATTGATTTTTGACATCAACGATCTTTTGGCAAGAAACATCCATAAGTTACATATATCCACTTCCCAGCAAAGAAGGTAATAAGAATTAATCAAGTAAAGAACAGGAAGAATTAACCAATCAGTGACCTCTTAGAAGTTCTTGTATCCACTATAATAAATAATATGAAAAAGTTACCTTATTTCGTTCCATGAAGGCTTTCATGAGATCTTCGTAAGCCTGTAAACAGCACAGAATTCAAGAAAAGAATCTCGTTAGAGGCAACCATCACTGGCGTAACATATAATTCTAAGTAGTACCATGAAATGTACGGTAAAAGATAAGTTAAAGAGTAATGTAATAAAGAACACAAATAAATAGTAAAGAAATGAGTTATTGACATTATCAAATGCTCTGCTGAGATGTCTCAGGAGATCAACAAGATTGTGGCACAGCACGCGTTGCTTCCCGAGACTGTAAAATCCCCTGGCGCATGCCTCGACGATCACAAGCTTTCCATTACACAGCTTCACCTTTAATTTTACATCCAATGTCGATCAAAACAGATAATTAGCAAATAGCAATTCATAGATATAACTTAAGAAGAATTAAACAAGACGTACTTCGAGGAAGAAGATATGATCGTCGGACGGACGCTCGTCCTGCCGGAGATTCGTTGTTCGCCGTATGACTGCAACGGGCAAATTGATCAAGAAAACAGACGAAAAGAACGGTTTTTGCTTGATTCTCGATAAGAACATGCGAATCGGGAAAGAGAGGGGCGGGGGGAGGATTGGACTCACACTGGATGGGAGGGGTGAGATTGGCGAGGGAGAAGAACTCGTAAAAGGCACCGAGCCGAGGGCACGCGCCGCTCATCTCCGCCGCCAGGTCGGCCGGCAAATCCTTGGTCGGGGACGTCGGCGGCTGCGCCTGGCGTTGCGGATCCGGCGGGGCCTTGCGGCTTCCGCTCTCTCCACCGCTCTTCTTCCCGTCCTTAGTGGCCACGGCGACGACCGGGGGGGCATCCTTGGGCGGCGGCGTCGCCGGCGGCGAGGGGCCGAAGCAGGTGGTGGAGCAGAGTAGGTCGAGGAGGCGCCGCACGTGCGCCAACGCACGCTCCTCGTCGTAGTCCTCTGCCCATCATCGCCCTCGTAATTAGATATTTTCCTCTTATAATCGCCAATAATAAAGCAAAAAAAAAAAAAACAGTTTTCTGCATCAAAAACGCTGTTGTTCTAAATAGCATTTAGTTTTAGAAAACGTTTTTTTTACTTTCCGAACGCTTTTTTTTTCTTCTTCTTTTCATTACAACAGACATTTAAAAAAATATTTTTAAAATTTCACTTGATCAAAAAACACTTTTCATGACTTTAATTGCAACCCTATTTATATTCCAATCGTATTATTTCTTACCTTCGACCAACGTAAGAGTGCATGGCTTTAGTGCCGTAATATCCACAGAATCCTTCAGCCTCGTTCCTCTGACCTGAAATAAAGGACATAATATGACCAATTATTATCACTTCAGTTATTCGAAATTACGGCCATTATCTTAAAACATTTCTTTTTTTTCTGTGTCATATATATCTTGGACAGAAACACCATAAAATATATATATATATATATATATATTAAGAAGCTATAATTAATATTTAATATTATTTTTTTTTGTGACAGTAATCCTTTTCTGATCTGATATTATGCACAAATCAACTCTTTTAATATTAATTTTTGTTCCAAAAAATAAACTCTCTTTATGCATTTCACTTTCTATGATGGGATGATGGAAACAATTTGGACCCGAAGTGTCCATCCCACCTCATATCCAATTCTATGTCAGATGTCCATGCAAAGACTTCCCACCTCATGTGTTCCACATGAGCCACGAGATGCGCATGGTTTTCCATTCACCATTGCGTATCTTCTCATCTGCTTTGCATCCAAATCCATAAACCATATATTTTTCTGATAGCTTAAGTATTTGAATATTACAGCAAAAAGATGGAATACTTTGTGCAGAAAAAAAAAAAAATGACAGCAACTCATACTAAGAGATGGAATAGTTTGATCATACTTGTTGTCTCCGGACCTTAAGAGTTCAGCAAATCCAACTCGCCCTGTGGTTGAATTCCTACCAAAGCATGTCTAGTCTATGAAAAATGCAATTATCTATCTGCACAACTTGATGAGCTACAGGACAATCTTTTTTCTTCCTTTTATGTGAAAATCGATGCTTGTCGAGTTTTCCGTCTAACTACTGTTCATCAGCCATTCGTATCTTAAGGTCCCTATCGAAGTGGAAAGATGGATGGACTGCCCAAGCACGACTCTGGAAAGGCAGTAACCCAACCAAAACCCACATCCACATCTTTGGCTTTGCATTTACTATCAATGTCTAGCAAACAAGAAGAATGAATCAACAAATCACAAGAAAACGAGTTGGGAAGATGAAGCTCTGACCTCATGGCACAAGGAGTAGTTGGTGAAGTTACATGTCGAGGTGTTAACACACAGCAGCCGGCGTACGTCGATGATCCTGTCAGTGGATATTCCCTGCAAATAAGCCACGAGAGGTTGCAGGGTGTTTTCCATGGCAGAGACGAAGGACCAAACGCAACCAAAAGAGCAACCAATTTTGATTGCTGCAGTGATGAGGGTGACGACACGATTTATCTGTACGAGTTAATTTCCATGAATTAACCTCTTGCTATATGGTACCTCAACCTTAGCCGACACGATGCAATATGTATGGTCCCAATGAGTGTGCCAGTCTTCAGAAAAGGGCACTGAAGTGAACCACTCAGTTGCATAAATGCTAATAATAATAAATGCTCCGTCAATAAATGTGCCCTTTATCGCTGGTGTTGATACCTCATATCTCAACGACAGTGAGGTGGGATCTATTCTATTGGTCCAGTGAAGCTGAGAGTATAACCATCAGCTCGACTACTAGTACTTGTGTCCTTCCACGATGAACCATTCGTACTGTTCCATTTCATCCTCTTACTGAAAGAAAACATAGACTAGAGAAGACGGTGAGAAGGGCATACACAGACCTTTAGGACGACATGAGACTCATCGGGGAGCTTCACTGTGATGTCCACGGCCAGAGGCAGAACTGGCACACCAACAGCCAGTGGTCAGTCATCGGACAAGCATGAAACCAATGACGGCAAGTGAATGGCTCACGTTTTGCTCTTTAGCGGCGGTAACAGCTTACCTTTCTCATCTTTCTTCTTCTTCTCGCCCTTTCCCTTGCCTCGAGCGCCCTTGGGTGCCATGGGGACCGCCGCCCGGCTCGCTTCCACGTATCTGTGAACCGTACATACATTCATCCATCACCCTTAACATATCAAGTTGGGTTTCAAGAAGATAAGCTATTGCATGACAACCCATTAAAATAAGCTTGGAACTATCCGGTCTCGGGAAAACAAAACAGAGCAGAGATCCCTGAGAGTCCAACAGCACTTACCACGAGAGAAGCGTTCGTTCTGCTGATGCAAAAGAGGTCGTATCAATCGGTGAATGGTGTTACGCCTGAGAAAGAGTGGTAGGAAGCCAGCAATTAAAGATAAGAGAGGCAGGAGAGGAGGGGGAGGAGGAGGAGGTCGACGAGGAGGAGGAGCAGAGGAGGTAGAGAGATAGAAGCAACGCGAAGGATAGTGAGAGGACGGCGGAGATGGGGTGGGCTACGTAAGGGAGGAAGGGCGGAGATTCAACGGTCAGATACGACTTTGGCAGTTATGGCAGCGTCCTGCCACGATGGGCATCCCAAAATTAGCACTTGGATTCGGATCCGAGAACAGTGGTCGTGGGTTTCCAGATGATCGGATACAGTGGGACACAAAAAGTATTGGGCGGACAATAATTGAAAGCGTTGCGGTTGGGTCGTCAAAAGGGTCGACGAGGAGGAGGAGCAGAGGAGGTAGAGAGATAGAAGCAACGCGAAGGATAGTGAGAGGAGGCGGAGATGGGGTGGGCTACGATAAGGGAGGAAGGGCGGAGATTTAACGGTCAGATACGACGTTGGCAGTTTATGGCAGCGTCCCTGCCCCGATGGTCATCCCAAAATTACTTGTCCCACTCGTTTCCAAGCACCCGCTTCCATACCTGAACATTGACTGGAGTCCCCGACTGGATCAGAGATGTATATTTCGCGCGTAGGAGTGGATCCTTCACGAAACTTTTCGTGGCCGGGACCCACTTTTGGGGTGGAGACGATAGGGGGCGGGGTCACAGCCGTCAGATCTGATCATGCGATGGCTGATATTGGGAGCTCCACTTTGGGGCGTCCGCCCAACTACGGGTCGGCCAGCGGAGGGTTTGGAGCACTTGGATTCGGATCCGAGAACAGTGGTCGTGGGTTTCCAGATGATCGGATACAGTGGGACACAAAAAGTATTGGGCGGACAATAATTGAAAGCGTTGCGGTTGGGTCGTCAAAAGGGTTGGAGCACTTGGATTCGGATCCGAGAACAGTGGTCGTGGGTTTCCAGATGATCGGATACAGTGGGACACAAAAGTATTGGGCGGACAATAATTGAAAGCGTTGCGGTTGGGTCGTCAAAAGGGTCCGACGCGGACCCGAACTTGCACCGCATGGGAACCGGTCACGTGGCGGCCGACGAGATAAAACTGGCTAGGAGGCGCGTAATTCGGGTGAGAGATGATGGGATCGATGGAGGCCACATGCATCCGAGTCCGTGCTTGCCGATCGCCGATCGACACCTGGTTCCCATTTCGGCACACGTGCGCTTCGCGTGGAATCCTATTTAACGCGGCGAGAAGAGAAAATTAATTAACTGACGTTGACGTTAAATACTCGATCGTAGTTAAGTTGATTTGGACAGAATGCTATCAACGAGCCGAGTAGTATATAACAAAAGCATGCCTTTTTGTCTTGGAAGTTACTCATGCATGCTTTTGTTGAGACAGTGCCATTCCATTTGGTTAGTATATAACGGTATAATATATATATAATTTAATGTAATATTTTTTTATTTTTTTTAAAAATATATAAATATTTTAGACAAAAAAAACTATTTAAGATGACTATATCATACGATATATAATTTTTTAAATCTACATTGAAACTTAAATTTAGGAGTAAGTAAGTAATAAAATTAATAAATAATAGGAAAAAACATCTTAACATCTTAGCCAAGGAGCTAATAAATGGCAGCAGTAAGATCATATACACTTGATCCTTGAACAATGTTATGCACCTTGTTGATGCTCCTGTTTGAGCTCTCTTTCTCCAGTTTCTGAAACCAATTTAAGAGGAAAGTTGACAACCTATTTTTTATTATTATTTAGTTTAACTTAATCAAAGTATTTATCAAGATATAAAAATAACTTAATCTTATATTTAGTTTCATATGTTCCATTGGGTTAGCAGGTATTTTAGTTAGTGTCATTTGTATAATAAGAAATCATAGATGGAAAGAATTCTTTGCAAAGAAAATAAATTATAGAAATTAAGGTTGGAATCATGAAATATGGATATCGGAAAAGGTATGCAACAAGAAAAGCACAAGGTATAAAAATATATATAAAAATCCATAAAAAATATTATTAGAATTGATAAATATTTTAGAATTCGTAAAGTTATTGTTCTTCGAAGGAATTCTTATAAATTATGACTTGGAATTTCTTAGTGTATGATTCTTTAACCTGAATCAAATTTCTTAGTGTGTTATATTACAAGAGCATTCATTACAAGACTAAGTTGGTATTTGATAGAATCAAGTATACTTTACTGTATCATAAAAGACTAAAAACACATCACAGAGAGAGAGAGAGAGAGAGAGAAGAATGTATACAACGTGTCTCCCCTATGACCATCAAACTCAATAGAACTCGACTCCATGCCCATCAAACTCAGAAGAATCAACGCCACCTCGACCTCCTCCTCCATCGGCGGTGCCTTCTCTTCTCCTCTCCGCCCCACTCGGAAGGCCCAGATATGAAGATAATGGCCGACCTTGAACCCATTGTTGCTCACCAGCTTGAAGTAGTCCCTGCCGAAGAGGCGGTAGTTGTCGATGCCGGAGGGCGACGTTGTACTGCCTGCCCAGTTGGTCGAGAACCTTCAGTCTGAGGCCTCCCTTCTCCCTCATCTGCGCTCTCTCCGCGGCGGTCGTCATGCCCTCGAACACTGGCTTGTCGAGGACCTTCGTGGGCAGGAGGCGGTGATGCACCTCGTCGACGTCGCTCTGGTAGATCTTCTTCTCCATGACGCACTTGGGGGTCGCTCACCCCCAGACCGTAGCAACGTAATTAGAAGTTATCGGGTTCTCTCTGATGCCAAACCGAAGCTTATCAGGCTAACCGATCCGGAGGACAAACCGGATCCCCTTTCGGGATCCGATCGAGTTTGAGTCCGATTGCATGCCGGGTTATTGGATCCAATGCGCTCCAATGGCAATCTCGTGGTTTTATGACCCTGTGAGATATTTATTTCAAGTAGGTATAAAATAAGGGGAAGGTAACAGGGTGCCGCGCGAGCGCGGCCACGTGGCGCAGCAAGTGGCCATCGCGCCACCAGCCCCGGCGACGGGACCCACGAACCAGCGTATCGCTTTCCGCCGCCAGCTGTCGCCCGTTTCCGCTCTCGTCCCTCCGTAATTGACGTGCACGCCATCGAGTCATCGCAATGACCTAAGTACCCTTTACGTGCCCCCACCAGCACTCGTCCTCCCCCGTCCGATGCGTGAGATTGATGATCAAGAGCTGTTATTTTGCCTTGAGCCGGAAGGGCGTCGACGTAATTATACTGACACATTGATGGTGTTTTGGTGGCTGGACCTCTTATATTTCCCTGGCATTTTGTAACTTGGTGATCAGGCAAACGAGAAGAGAGAGAGAGAGAGAGAGAGAGAGAGAGAGAGAGAGAGAGAGAGAGAGGGGTCGAGATGGTTAACTACTGGAAGACGAAGGTCCTTCCAAAGATCAAGAAGGTCTTTGACCGGAACGGCAAGAAGGCTGCAGCAGCTGAGGCATGCAAGTCCTTCGATGAATCCAAGGTGGGGGCTTTGGGCTTCATCTTCTTCTACCTCCTCTTCCTTGTCATATATACATACTCTTCGGGTTGTCACAGGAGGAGATCACCAAGGAGTTGGAGGAGAAGAAGGCAGACCTCCAGCCCAAAGTCGTAGAGATCTATGAAGCCTCTGCTGTTGAGATCAAGGTCCATCTTCCCCTCTTCGTCAGAGAAAAATAGTTGCAGATCCATCCCGTGGAATTCAGCTAACTTAATAACTTTCTATGATCATAGACTTTGGTGAAGCAGCCCACAGAGTCGGGACTGAAGAAGAAATCAACTGTTGTCATCAAGTTCATCGAGGAACTAGTGAAGATCGGTAATAATCTCTGTCTGTCTCCCTTCGTAATCTATAGTTTGCCAAAGGTGATCATGAAACACATATCGATCCACGTAGAATTCCCTGGCTCCAAGCCGGTAAGCGAGGCAGCAAGCAAGCATGGCCCCGCCCTCGTCTCCGGTCCTGTCATATTCATCTTCGAGAAGGTCTCCACCTTGCTCCCCGCCGAAGCCGAACCGGAACCGGAACCGGAACCGGCCGCCGCCGTCGAGACCACCGGCAAGGAGATCACGCCCGAGGGCGCGGAGGAGACCAAGAAAGAGGAGGCCCCAGCTCCGCCTGCTCCTGCCGAAGAGGCAGTGGCTCCGCCGGAGCCTGCGCCAGAGCCTGCCAAGGCTTGAAGACAGACAGGTCGCCATATGATTCCACGGACCTGTACAGCTGGCGGCACCACCTGCTCTACGTTCACATCATTTGCTATACTTCCTTTTGTTGTACGTAATTGTTGCTTTGTGAAGGGCTTGCAAGCTGTGCATAACATTATGATCAAGCAATTGCTGTGTGATTTATTGGCTTATTCTATTGTTCTTTGTGTTGTCATGATTGAAGTTGTTGCCGTGTCGTGTCCCACAAAGAGAGAGGGAGCTCAAGGGAACACTTCCTGTGGGCCTTTCACATGTTGCTTCTCTTATTGAATTCAATCAGGACTGTAAATAAGAAGAAGACTTAAGAGGCAGTCAAAGCGCTGATTGGGAGAGAACAACATCGAGGAAAGGGACGCGAGAGTTATCTGCTCATGGAAAAGAGAAGAGGTATCCCACACGCAATACGAAGATTGATGGGCAAGTCTGCGCCGATGTTTATGTTTTGGGTAAGTTGTTGGGTTGAGGATGATGAAGGTTCCGAGGGAAAACCAGCTGCGGAAGGATAGATATTGGTGTCATTCAATGTGGCGGGCTCCGCAGCACATCAACATCTTTCCATCAACTGATGGCTGTGCCTTCTGCAACGTTATTACGATCTTGCTCGACGAGAAGAGAGTCAAGGATTTGACCTTTTCCTTGCTGCAGAGCAACTGTTGTAGTGGTTGGTGTCGGCGATAAGTCAGTCAGTCAGTCAGTCAGTCAGAGCAAACTATTTGGCACTGCGCCTATTTGATCCAACTTGATTGAGCCCTCCTCTCGCTGGAAGAAAAAGAACTGACAATTGTACTTCTCTTTCTTTCTAATCATTAATATAACATGCATTCTTATTAATATAATACGGATATATGGGTGCAAGTATTTTTTTGATTTCTGAAATCAAATCCTTAAGGAATTTAAGTATGAAAGATTTCAAAGAGAAATAATTTAAATTTTAAATTTATGTTAGAAATTCATTAATGATGAGTTTGAGTTAATATAGTCAAAATGTATCGAGTCAAACACTAATCTAACCTAAAAAATTAACATATATAAGATCAAACTAATCGATATTAACATATATTAGTTCAATCTAAAAGTTTAAGCTTTTAAATTATGGATCAAACTCGATATATCTCACCCGATTCTCTCTGTATTTATTAATGTGAGATTATTATTTTCTTAATCTTCTTTTCAATCTCTAGTCATGCATGAATATTTCTAATCGTTTGATTATATTATCTACCGATTTTGGTAAAAAGAGAATGTAAGATAGAATAAAACGATTCTTTTGGTGCCTATACGAGCTGGTTAAGAAGATACGGTTGTAGGTTTGGATTAACTCAAGAAAACCTATATATAGTTTACTATTATGTAATGAAAATTTTGATTTTAGTCTATGGATACAGGCAGGTGATGATTGTCAAACGAAGTAAATCTTTGTTGTTTATTTTTTTTGAGTTTATATTTATCATTGGATTATACTTTTGAAATCAATCTCTCTCTCGTAATAATAAAATAAGACAGATTGATTATCACATAAAAGAAAAAAAAATAAGGAGTTAGATGCAAGAGATGCATGTGGACATTAAAATATTCTCACTTGAACCACCTATATGAGGGGTGGTAGATTCATGAGATGCTCGAGAGTATCGATGTCGGATGCATGAGACATTAAGGCATTAGACATATCATCTTGAACCACTCACATAGGGAGTGTCAGATGTATGAAACATTGGGGCATCCTTACTTATATTGCCCACATATGGCTTGTCGAACATGAGAGACTTGAGAATGCTAGTGCATTTCGAGTTGAACCACATGAGTAGGGTTGTCAGATCGAAGAGACATGTGAGATCATGAGAGTACAAAAATATCAACCACATATTTTTTGAGTTTGAACGCATGAGACATGTGAGTGCATCAGGGCATGTCAACTTGAACTACCCACATAAGGGGTATTTAATGCACAAGACCTATAAAGATATATATATACATATGCCAACTTGAGCCATTCAAAAGAGATGTCGGATGCCTAAGAGACATGAGAGCATTAGAGTATCTTGACTTGGTAGAGAGTGTTGGATCCATAAGACATATGACAATGTTAAATCTTGAATGTATGAGACATGCGAGCTTATCAAGGCATATCAACTTAAATTGTTGACATAGGGGCATCAGAGTGTGTTGTTTTGAACAACTCACATTTTAGGGTCGAATGCATCGCATTGAGGTGTGTCGATTGAATAATTTATATAGGGGATTTCAGATGCATAAAATACATAATGGCACTAGGATGTATCGACTTGAATCACTCACGTAAGAGGTGCCACATGCATTAGACATGTGAGGGTGTTGTCGCATGTCAACTTGAATTGATTATGTAGAGAATTTTGAACACACGAGATGCATGTGGGTGTCATAATGTGCCAATTTGAAGTTCTTATGAATGAGGATTAGATATATGGGATTTGAGGCTATCTAGGTGTGTCAAACATGAGAGTGTTGATGAGTGTCGATGAACTACCAACATAGGGTGTCTTGGTTATAGGAGATGTGTGAGAACATCAAGACATGCTAATATGAATCACCAACTTAGGGGGTATTGAACACATTAAATGTATGAGTGCATCAAGGCATGCTGACCTAGACCACTCACATAAAGGGTGTTACATGCATATGACATATAACAACATTGAGGCATACTAACCTGAACCACTCACACAGAGAGTAGAGAGTGTGGAGTGCACAAGATGTGTGAGGCCATCATATGCATGAGATGCACAAGAATATTAAAATGTATCAATTTGAATCACGTTCGTTGATGATGTTGGATGTTTGTGATTCACAAGGATTAAATAAACCGACTTGTATAGGATGTTAGATGTAAAAACGTGTGAGCGAATAAAAGGAAGTGTAAGCATAAAAATCATGATATGTTATTATTATGTTAAAAATTTAAAATTAAAAAGTAATAAATCTAAATTTACGACGTGTACCTTTCGATATCACTTAGAAAATCTTTTATTTGATCTATTAACATACCATCGCTAGATCTAAAATTTATAGTGATATCAATTTACAAGGAGAACTAGATTCATATTCTTCTTTCTTTCTATCATTCACAAAACCGCTATGAGTGATAAATTTAGGGACAAAAGGGAGATGAAAGAAAATCTATAATCTCTCTGGTTCACATGACAAAAAAGAGATGAAATAAAATCTATAATATCTTATTAACCGGTCCACATGAGTAAAGAGAGATGAGAGAAGATTTATAATCTCTCAATCATGTCACATGTCTACACATTTGTGTATCCGCATATTTGCATATCTAATTATTCACATTTTGTGCATATAATCTTTAAGAAATCTTATTTATTTATAGGTGAGAGTAGAGGGTCTAGGATAAGTAAGTTTTAAAGGTTATCCAAGATTATATAGTTCTGATAAAAGGAAAATGGCATCGAGGGTTGTATCATTTGAAAAAAATATAATAAAAACCTTTAAAAGTTAAAAATAAGTTGCACATGTAAAGGATAATAAGTACTTATAGTAATGAGCTTTGGTTGTAGTGCAAAAAATGAATGATGATATTCATAATTTTCAGAATATAAAAGATTATGAGGGCAAAAATCCTGGTGGTAAGATAGTGAGATGAAAGTCTTTTTCCATAATCAAGTAGCACCATTGATTCGATTCTAGTTATATATGATCCATTGGTAGTAGACTTGTTAAAAATAGGCGTAGGTTCATGAATTGATTTAGTTTATATAGCTACAGTGATTTCTTAAAGCTAATGGTTTAATTTTTGTATGATGCATCAATGAAAAGAGACTCTCCAAGTTAGTGATTATTAATTTTGATATATATTTTTAGGAGTCTAATTATATTTAAATTAGTTAACAAAATCTTAATTAAATTGAAACTTTCTAGAGAATTAGGATTTATAAATATACCTAATTTTGGTGAGAGAGAGATAAGATAGTGCTGTTAAAAGTGATATATAAGTAGAGTCATATTTGAGTAGAGATAACTCGATGACATTATAATTGATTATATATATTAAAAAAATTAATAACATAGGTAGGAGTTATCGAATCATAATAAATATTGTATCGATTTTCTGATATAATTTTTTAATTATTGATCTATGATGAATTTTTCTCCCTCCCAACACTCTCATGTAAGGATTCTCAATTATATACTTCGCCTCAAGCTCTGCTCAATCCTAGTAGTATCTAAGACGAACAAACCGATGTTGCAGCGAAAGGGGTATCCGGAAGAAGTTGGAGCTGTCAGCCAAGGGAAAGAGGTTGCCTCGGCCGGAGAAGTAGCCACTTGGTATTGGGAGTCGGCAAAGAGGGCGGTGGCAGTGGATTCAGGGACGACATGGCTGCAGGGGTCAGCATACCGGATTTTGGCTGGTGAGACCAAGGATGAGGTGGATAGAAAAAGGCAATGGAATTCTTGTGGAGAGGAGGAAGAGAAGTGAGCAGTTGACTTGAGATTACTATGAATTTGGCGCCAACACTGTTTTATATTAGAGGATGATGGATTGAGGGTAAAGAAAGCATGAATTGAGAAAAAAGGAAGGCTTCAATCAAAGGAAGAAGGTTTGAGTGGCTGTAGCAGCTTAAGTGCAGTGGTTCCATGGAAGAATGATCACATGAACCAATCATATAATAGTTTAAGTAAAGAGGATTAAAAAGGCAAGTCAATAGAATTAAAAGTTCCAATTAAAACAAGGCATTGTGCTCACCAAAAGTCAACAACAGTTCTAATTTTCCACAGTGAGGGGCATAGCCATCTTAAATGGAGATCCATTTTTGATGGATGGAAAGGAAGTCATGAAAGAGAGGAACACTAGTTTATCTCATCTAAGAAACAGCATAAACCACACAACTATTCTGCAGATAGATCCAATTTGGAAAAAAAACCTACACAGTTCAGTTGGAGAAGATTGACCTTGGCCTGTGCTTCTTGTTCTGCTTTTGGTTTGAAGCAGACTCTGCATTTAGAAGACCCAGAAGTCAACCATCAGCTAAAACAACATGCTCTCAACAGCAGGAAAATGAGATCAGTGAGAAGAATAATAATGAAAACAAGCAAGATTACCAGTCAATAATTATGATATTCACATATTATAATCATGACCATACAACAACAAGATAATATTCCATAATAATGATATCAAATTAATCAGAATGTAATGACATAAGTAGTCAAGCCTCCAACACCAGCATATTATGTATCACGCAACAATATATCATCAACCACATATCATAACCATGACCACAGTAACAGATCTTAAGCATTCCTGTGAAAATACAACACTATTGCTATGGTACACAACACAATACCATGTCATTAAGCATGACACGACTACATAAGAAAGAAAGATATAATCAGATCAGAAATCAGACCTCAAATGGATGAGATACATACAAAACTATTAGGTCTGCGGGAATATTCGCAGATAAGCCTTCAGTCTTTCCAACCAGGTAGTTGGCTGTTAATCCATGCTCCTCAAGTCAATTAGTAAATCCCATTAGTTTATGCTAGCTAGTCCAGTTGGAATAGGCTAATGGATCTCTGGACTGGCCATGTGCAGCGTGATACAATATTATAAACTGATACGCCTGGCTAAATTATTGAACAACATTCACTGCTGGTTCCTTTTCCAAAATACAATCTTGGCTAGGGGCTAACAGGTTCAGTTTAGATCCATCCCTCACAAGAGATTCAATATGCTATATAAACAACAGTTGAACAGGTACAGAACCAATGGCTTTGAGTGTATTGTATGCCTTGTTTTTTGAGAGGATATTGTTACATATCTTGTAATCCATATACAAAAGAAAAGATTTATCTCTAATCATCACTATTTGACCTCATGGATTTATAAACATTTCACTACAAATAAGCTTCATCCAGACATTTACTTTCTTCTTTTCTTGTGACCAAGTATTTATAATTATAATTAGCTGCATACCTCTGTAGGATCTCCATCCTTCATCTGGCTCTTATGGTGAAAACTCTGTTGAACCAGATGGAATGAAGAATCATGTGGAATAAATCATACTTCACTGGCGCATTATGCCAAAGGAAGTGCTTTTGTACCTTCCTTACCCCCTTCTGCAACAACAAGTACTTGTTCAATGGGATTGACATGAGTATCTCTTTCAATCTTGGCACATCTGCTTCTGGAATGATAACAGAGAATGCTTCCCAATTCAACACTTCAAAGAGAGGTGGCACATAATTGTCTGATATGATCACCGGAACACATTCATAAAAGATGGACTCCACTATCCGTGGACTGTTAACCTCATAACCTCGAGGACAGATACAGTATTTGCTTGTCTTCATGTACTGGATGTAAGTCTTCTTATTGTTGACTCCTGGAGGCATTGGACCAAATATTTTCATGTCTGGGTCTTTGTTCTCCCAGTGCTGCAGTAGGATTGGCCGGAGCCTGCCATGCATGTTTCCTGCAAAGAAGGCAAGGATGGACCTCTCACTGGCAGGACTTCCGCCAAGCTCTCTTAGAGGGTTCTTAGGTGAAAGGACTAATGTTTCTGGAAGAGAGACATCCTTGCCTACTCGGAAGCCTTCACGGAGATCAGCATTGCAGAGCGCTCTAATGGAACTGTCCATGGTATGCCTTGTTTCATATGGTGCCTGCAGAAGTACTACTGGTGAGGAACATGATAGCACCATTCATTGAAAATTCAGCTATAATGCATAAGGTTGTCTCAATTGATTTAACTGTTATCAACTTGCATCATGTTCTTCAAAAGATGTACATATATTTTTGTTGCCTTAAGGTTAAAATGACATATCTAGAAGATGCATGATGTTGACCATGGATTATATTTGATGGTAACAAACTGTCAACCGTTCACATCAGAAAATGAGTGCAGCACTATGATAATGTAAGATACATATAGAACCCAAGAGAGTGGGACTACATTAGTATCTAATGCTAGAGCAAAATTAGACATTTGAACTGATTCTGAATAATATGTGTTGGTATTTTTGGAGATCAAGTTTCCTGAATCCTACCCAGTCATGGCAAGCAGCAGCAAAATGGTCAGCTCCACCTGTTCTATTCCAGAAAGGATATTTTGCAGCAATCATGTCCATATAGCCCTGCAAGTACTGGACTAAGTTCTTTTTGTTGTGGGAGTTGCGCACATACAGAGCAAACTCCAAGAAACGAGAACTGAAAGGAATGTAGAACATGTTTGCATTTCTGGGGTCCTTCACAGTTAAGTGTCTGTTTCTCTTCATCAATTTCATGAACCATCCTTCAGAAGCATAAATTCCTTTCAGTACAGGCTGATGGAATATGGGTCTCCCGCCTTCCTTATAGACATATACTTTGAGTGTGCTTTCCATGAGATCATAGCTCCTGTTGTTTGTAATATAAAATTGAAGTTATAGTACAATAAGCAGCACATCCTAGCATAACTGGGGGGCTGGCAATCAAATGCGGTTTCAAGTAGCAGATAAATCACTCAGAAAACATGGCTGATAGGAAGCATATTACAAAATAATTTTGACTTTGGTCAGGTTTTGGATGAAACTAATATGTTTTTATTAGGGACATGAAATTACATACAAAACATTAAAAAAAGGGAACTGGATCTCAGGTAATAAATGAGTTAATGATCTTGAATTTCAGATAGCAATTGTTATAAAAAATAATCATTACACAAAAAGAAATTAATTAATTTCTTCCAGAAAGTTTTTGAATGAATCTTCATGACATCACTGAATCAGACATATGCTGATTGATGTGTCCCAAAGGCACTAGTGCTATCAAGTACAATTCTTGGCATGCTTATTAAATGCTCTAGCACTTGCTAGAAATTATGTCTTGTTTGTTTTTATATGTTACCAGAACCTAAAATGTCCCGTAACCAATGACTTCACTTTGTACATACAAGATATAAAACAGAAAGGCAGGTGAAGATAAATATAAGAATTTAATATGCAATTCATCTTCTAGAATATACAAAGGTGTATATGCAAGGTTGTTGGGAACTTAAAAGGACCATGCATAAGGATACTATAGTAAGGAACTAGTTTCCAATAAGAAGAGCTTGGTTATATAGCAGGCTTTTTAGCAAACGATATAAGACATATAAGATAATATCACCTCCAATTCAAGTAGAATTTGAAAAGAACATATAAGACATAACCAAGGTCATGAATGAATTGTTTGTTTTTCAACAATTTTTACATGAAGAAAGTGTTTATTCTTCCAGAAATAGCTGATCACTAAATTTGTTATTGGAATGTTACCAAAAATTGCATCCTTTCAGCATCCTGAATTACCGACATGAACAACACTTAAATGGTAAGAATTACTCTCAACATGAAAGTCAAATAAAGACCATGCAGAAGCAACTGATTTACTGTCCAAAAGACAACTAGTAAAGAGAGAAGCAATTAGTAAAGTGCCTTTTAAACATGGAAAGATTTCGAAAAGCAGGTTCGTAGAGTTCTTGATCATTCTTTGAAATAGGAGCATTCTCAATCTGTGCCCTTGCAGATATTATATTCTGGTCATGAGCCGAAGACCATCGAGGTCTCTGCAACATGTGGAAAAGGTCAAATCACAAGAGTAACTTCTCCCCATTCGGAATATGCTAATCTGAGAAAAACAAACCATTGCACGATATGAAGCTCGGTTTTTAAGCAGCAGGCTGTTCATCTCTGACATAGAAAGCGGTGGCATCGCTCGCCACTTATTCTTTCTTCGTTTTGGAGTGTAGTTACCCCCAAAGCTATTGTAAGAGGTGGATTTACCGGCCAGCTGAGCACTGTCCTTTGGAAGTGTCTCTGTCGATTGCTTTATAGATGAAGAAATGATCTTAGTTGCTTGTTCTTCTGATGATGGAGTACTAGTTGTCACTGTGCTGATAGGATCACTTGTGTTTGTGCTCAAATCCACCAGAGGGTCAGTTGTATGAGAAACTAATGGTGATGATGCAGCTACAGATGAAACCGATTCATTATGGAAATTTTTTATTCGATCAGAGACTAAAGGTGCATTATGTTTGCCATCTGAAGAAAATGAATAACCAGGAGCTGGTTCCCCAACCTTCTCCGTAGAAGGAAAATAATTTGGATCAACTACCTTTTCAAGTTTGATGAAACCACCATTTGGGTCCCTAACCTTTTTCAGTATAACCCCATTTCCAAGGTCAAATGAGAACTCGCTCTCTGGTTCTTCGTCCTCACCTAGGTCGATATCATCTTCATCATCATCCAACATATCATCCTCACCAGTCCGTACATCGACTGGAGATGTTCCAGTCGAATTCCTTGGATCACTTAAAAGAGAGAGCTCTCCAACACTTAATGAGCGATAAGAAGAAACAGTGCTCAATGAACTCCTTCCTTCATTTTCAGGGTCACTAAAGGCAGGGAATGGAGATGACAGAGCAGTTCTAGAGGAGAGCATGAAAGTCTGAAATACTAAAACAGAAAAGGCTATCGCGATCACCAAGACCACTCTTCGTATTGTGGTAACCCATGGCTTTTGCAATTGAACCATATTGATCTCACAAAAACTCACCTTCCATGACCTGAAAATGATGAACGGCACAAAATTCATTAAGCAAGGAACACAATATGCAAAGACACCACAAGTTCATATTGGCATTTGATCCAGTTGAGAGCTCAGATTTATTTTAGAGTAATTTCAAGCAGTTCAAAAACTGATATCGAGATTATTCGTCGAATGCTTAACAATTCATATGCTTTCATAAACTAGGCTCTAGCCCAGTGGTTCATACCTCACAGCGAAAAGATGTGCATAAGTAATTTGGCAAGGATTCTGTCAGAAAAAAAAGAAAACAAAAGAAAAGAAAGAAAACGTCAGGAGAAACTTTGGATTTCAACAAAATTCATTGAAGAATTGCAAAAATGAACTACAAAGTACCCACAAATCCGACTTATCCATGAATTCCGGTTTCGGAACTAAACAGTTGACACCTAATAATTAGTGAACTCTCCGATCAAGCAACCTTTTTATCAGGACTACACACAAATGATAACTAGGCATAATCATCCACTGAAGGGATTATGCATCCACTTCCAGGACCAAACAGTCGAGAACTTGCATGGTGTCTTGAGTTCGAAATTTCTCTTTTTTCTTCTGTGGCCTGGATCTGAATAGTCAAACATCAATTGTAGGTTCCAACTTAAAACACCCAAAGGCGGAGAAACAACTAACCCTAGAAGGAGAGGCGACAGATCCAGAAAAGTAGAAGACAACGGAGCATAATTGAACTCAAATGCTCGGGAATCACTTGCCCAAAAGCAATGCATCTCAAACCAGAGCCTGTAAAATAAAAAAGAAGGGGTCTGGTCGACAACCTCAACTTAGCAATCATGCTACAGAACACAAGCCCCTTCAAGAATCAAGAACCCCATCCTCCAGAGGGCTGAAGCAGGCACACAAAGCTCGAAGATTTTCCTTTGGACTAGCTAGAGTATTAGGAGATCGAGAGTCCCTCTCCCTTGCGATCTTACGACCTCTGAGTTCACCGGAGAAGAGGGCAAGCAGTAGAATGCAGCCAAAAGAATGAAGAACCCCATCCTCGAGAGGGCAAACAAACTACGGCTGAGCGTTCTAACTGCATATCGGCAGGCACGTATCGGAAGAAAGAGTTGACAAATCAGACGGCCAGGAGCAGGGGATCAAAAGCAATCAAAACGAATCGTGTGGCTGCGAGCCGCTGTTGATATATATACAGGTAGTTTATTATCTTATGTCGTGTAAAAACGGATGGGTTTGCCATTAAGGGGTGGTGAAAAGATTTGGGTTCGTCGTGTATGTTTCTGTTTAGTTTCGGCGAATTGCCGACGGAACAAATATTAAATATTGATGATCACAAGGATCACGTGAAATGGGGTCCAGCCTTTGTTCCAACGGGGTATCAAAACAGGAAAGCTCGAATATATATATATATATATATATATATATATATGATGAATTTTTTTAAAAAAATTACTTTTGAGAATTTTGGTACAACATCTTAAAATTTTATTTTTCTGACCGTTCCCTCCTCGTCCTCTTGAATCCATTGCCTGCGATCCTCGTTCGAGGAAGAAGGAGGAGTAGAGGTGATGAGAAGTTTGACGGGGGCTAGTGAGTCCATAGAGGCAACAATAATTCTTACACTTCCTTTTTCCTCACACGAGAGTTATAACATTTTCTTTTTCTTCGTACGAGAGCTATATATGAGATATGCAGGGGTGGGATCCGTTGAGACAATAATGATCCTTGTGCTTTTTCTTTCCTCATGCGAGAATTATAAACAAGACATATACAGATAAGATTAGTGAGGTTTAAGGAGAGAGTGCGATGGCCAAAGGCAAACATAATGAGACTGAAGCTGGTGATGTAAGGATAATATAGGGTGAAAGCAATGATGGATTTGGCGAAAAATGATCTTTTGCGAAAAAAATATTTTATAAATTTTTTTTTTAGAAGCTTATGATTTAGAGCCCTCTTATTACTATTCACAATCTCTTTACTATTCATAACCCTCTTAAAAAATAATAAAATAATATTTTACTATTTACAACACCTCTAATTCTACTTTTTGCCTCCTCCTTTTTCTTCCCTACCCCATGGGAGTTTGCATACCCTACTGCCACTAACTCTTCCTCTGGGTGTTTTATTTTATTATTTATCTTTTTTTTAACCATTTTACGTCACCTTCGATGATTTTATTATGTGTCCTTTTTCAATTATTTTGCATCACCTCCGACGATTAAGCATGAGAAGAGGAGAAGAAGAGAAAAATAGAACGCAATGAATTAAAATATTTTATTAAAATTAAATTATAAATTAAGAATATATATGTCTATTTATAATGAAAACACTTAAAAATATTCAAAGTTCTTGAGATTGTAAATAAGAAAAAAATAATTATAAATAGTAATATCTATTTTTTGAAATAGGAGTAAGAACGTTTTTTGGAAATTCATATATATATATATATACATATATATATACATATATATATACATATATATATATACATATATATATGTATATACATATATATATATACATATATATATATATATATATATATATATATATATATATATATATATATATATATATATATATATACATATATATATACATATATATAAGAGTGAAAAATCTAAATTTGTATTAGATCAGGACAGAAAGCCAAAACGAGATTAACAAAGATAGAAAAGAGAATTTCTATAAAGAAAGAGAACAATTCGAAATCACATAAACTAAAATAGACATTGGACGATCTTTTTGGATAACAAACATAGAATAGCAAAGTCGATAAACCATTTGATATCTTGATACTAAATTGATCTATCATATTATTAAAATCAATATCGAATCAGTAATTGAAGTTAATTCAGAGTTAGTAAAACCACAGACCATGTTCATCCAATCTTCAAGCGGGTTCAGTAGAAATCACAGATCGAAAATAAGGTAAAAAAAATGCTAGTACGAGACTAAATTGCACGAGGAAGAAAATTTATCTCCTGGCAAAACCAGCTAATCTAATAATCTTGATGCTTCAAAATTAAAACAAATGGAAGAGAGAAAGAATACATTTTAGTTCATTTAAGTTCATCTCAGTAGTTAATATATCAAAGGCCAACGAAGAGTTTTAAGCTTCAACCACAACTTATTGACTGACGGGAGAGAATAAACATTTGAAAGTGAATATCAACTCATACACAAGGAGAATACAAAAACCCTTTCTATAACCAAAGCATGTTTTTAGCTGTACTGCAGATACAACGTGAAATTAACAAATGGATGAAGCTCATGTAGCTTGAGGCATTGAGAAATATTGACCAAACCAGCAGTGAATCTGTTTGGAGCGGAAGGATCTCCAGTTTTCCACGGGTTAATAACAGCATCATGTAATCCTTTTTGAACCTCGAGCTGCAGCAAGGTGATCCTGCCACAAGAAACAAACGTGATTTAACTTCCAATAGGAAGAGCATGGCAAGCAGATCAGAGCTTGGAATGTCATGCGCTCCATGCGCACCATTCCTTAAAAGATTAGTACTACTTCTACACTCAAAAGCATCAATAACAGATCCATCTAAAAATTAACTAATCCCCTTGGATTCTTGGCATCTATATGACGAATTTAGATTCTCATTCTACTAGAATTGATTCCAGAAACTAGCATATTATTAGTTACTATATGATAGAAATGTGCAAGAACAATTTTAATAAACAAGGGTAACTCAGAATAATATAATTATTATAATAAGCAAAAGTGTCTTCACCAGAAAATTTACACATTATATGTTAAGAATAAGATAACTAAGTGTTCTACTCACGCCCTCATGTATTAAACTATAATAAAAGCATATATCAGAGTAGTTCAGACATTGAAAGATTTAAGTGGAACAACCAAACACATCAGGAAGAAGAATCATTACCGTTATGAAATCAAAAGCTTTAGTCTCCTCCTTTGGACTTTTCGTAGTTGAAGCATGGCTTTTTACTGGATTATTTGAAAGTTGAAAAATATCAGGAAGTGGTGCAGCATAACTTCCCTCCATAGCATTCCCAGCTGTTTGTCCAAATCCAGTGTTGAGATTTCCAATGTTTTGCAATAAAAACTGCTGTTGGGCAATGAATGCACTCATCGCCTCGTAGTTCATTGGCTGAGCAACAAAACCTTGATTGAACATAATATTTGGAGGCATGCCATACTGCATAGGTGCCTGGGAATAGACAGAGTTCAAATCCTGATTACTCTTCATAGATCCATTTGCAGGTACCTGGCTTGGTTGAGTGCTACCGGCCAACAATCCAAGTCCAGAGAAAGCAGCAGATGCTCCCACTGATCCAGGTGGTTCATTTTCTTGAATTCCATTGAGAGACAACCCAGTCATCAAATCATGTATGTTGCCTCTATCCTTTCCTGCTTCCTCTTGGTGCTGAACAGAATATGCACCAAAAACATCAAGCAAGTCAGGCTTCTTAATTTCAGGAACATCTAAAACAATATCCGACTTCTTATCATCAACTGTCAATCCGGAGAAAAGGTCATTCCCCTCCTTGTCCTCAGTCACATGGAAAGATACATCTGCAAATGGATCATCTTGATTTTTATTGCCACAAGTGTTTATATCAGCAAGAGGATCACTGGCAAACAGATCGTCAACCAAAGAGTTTGATGGCTTCAACTCTGCTGTGCTTTGCTTGCCCTGCGTCTCCATGGAATCTTGACTCCCATAATCATCAAACTCACCAGTATCAATTAAGTCAGGCATTTGAACAACAGGGGGGGCAGAAGTAGCTTTTCCATCCGACGTCTCCTCTCTTGCTCCAGAAGTTTGCTCACCACCAAGAAGACTTAATACCTGAAGAATAGAAAAGAGATATGCAGTTAAAATATCTATTATAAACATTGTGATTATTAAAGATTCTTCAAACTTGTACATAATTACCGTCTCACATCTAAAACAACATTCATGTCCATGCTTTACTAACAAGAAGCCATACTTAAATACACCCCCTCCTCTCACCGAAAAGTTCTCATTTCACTATTAAACAGAAAATGAACTACAAAGGATGGATTCAAGTATTGTTTATACAGCAATGAATTTAATGCTTAAACAGGTTCCAATTTACCATTAGTATTTTATTTGCAGAACCTATTTTACAACCTCAATATCAGTTACTATCCTCTAAGATAATTTTAAATATAACTTCGATCCATGGAGGTCAGGGGGATTCGAAGCAAGCATTACAAATTTCAATATACTAAAAAGCCATCTGCTCATCAAAAAGGTAAAAAGAAAAGACTTGAGCCGTGGAAAAGAAAAGATATCTTTTCTATAGATCCATTAACATTTTGGCTTAGTTATTCAATCACATATATGCTTGGACATTTTTAGACTAATTCTATATAAGGTGATTTTCCAACATATAAGTAACTCCAAAGTAGTAGGTCCTTAATGTAAGTTTCGTAATTCTTTGACTCTCACTCATGCCAGTCACAGTTACACTACACATGAAGGATATAACACTGCAAACAGCATCTGCATCAGAAGTGAACCAGATATTAAAAAATAGCTTGCTGACCAAGAGAAAAACTGATATCAATGTACTTATCAGCTGAGCTTATATACTTTAAGAAACTAACCACCATATAGGACTAACACAAACAATGTAGAACAAATAGAGACTCAAAGGTCTTGCTGGTATACTGTTAAAGACTTGTGCCAGAATCCCTACCTACGGAAGGTGACAAAAGTGGTACGCATAAAGCAAAATTTTAGTGCCAACTAGGCACAAGCTGCATGACGAAATTTTTTTATGAAAACAGTGATTCAGGCATGGTCAAAATGCCAGCTGAACCACTATAACAACATCTATTTCCTAGTCCAACCATGCAACGCTGAACAGTTCAGTGCCACCCAGGACAACAAGTTTTTACTATTTATTTCATAATACAGGATGGTACAAGTTGGAGTCCTGCTACACAATATGTTGATATGACACCAGTCTGACAAGTTATCCAGATCCGTGTACACACTGAACACGGACTTGTACCATCCGGTACAGGGTCTGTACTGTTTGGTACACCCGGTACAGGCTCTGCAGCAGCAGTTTCTTTTTTTAAGCTTTTTTTAAGCCTTTTTCAAAATCATACTAGTGTACCAACACTTGGTACACCATCATGGACCAATACAATACCGGTCCAAGCACTCTGGTATAATACCAGTACTGAAATTGTGAACCTTGCCACTAACAATGCACATTTTTATGCCCTTTGTGGCATCATCAATAGATTGGAACCACATATAGAAAGTGCAGCCATTGCCATAGTGAGGTAGACAGCCATGAAATTATGAATTTTTATGTCACCACTGATCCATAATCCTACCTCTAGTGGAATCTGTTTTATGAGGCTTTTTAATTTTATTGTGAGAACACTTTCATTTCCTATTGATACGATATGGACCTTGATAACAAAAAAATATCAAACACAATCCCTTCACTTTATACTAATCCAATGTTATTGAATTAAACATGAATAAACATGTTTTAATTGTAATTTTACAGCCGAGAGTAATGGCTGCAATATAAAGGATCCAAACCTTATTTGAAGAAAATTGTGAGACCACATCATCTAGCAATTACAATCAAAATTGGTCCACTTTCTTCTTGATTCACACAATAGTTCACATTGTCTCTCGTACAGATGTTTGGACTAGCTGAGACACGTGCATTATAACATACATCTGTGATGTATGGCTTAAAATAAGTCAAACACATATAGAATCATTATCAATGCAAACACACATGAGACAATGTAGATGTAAGTTTGGAGTGATTCATAGCTAGAACCAACCATTCTAACACTCGATACAAGTCAATAATGGCAGCATACTAGTCTATACATGGACTAATATCAGTATCAAACCGAGATTTCAAACCTTAATTTGAACAGGCTATTAACACCAACAAGATTATAAAGCTTCAAAGCTAGAGATGAAACAAAAATGATACGTAAGTTAATCAAGAAACAATAACAGTTATGGTGAATTGTCTTCCCAAATCAATTGTTCATTGAATCATTTTGAAATACATCCAGGAACTTCATTCATCTGCATATAAAGTAATTAAGAATAATTGATAAACTCATCACAACCAACTGAAACTAGGAATTAAGATAACCATTTTCAGAGTCTACCTTTCTGCCATATTGAATCGAAAAAAAAGTATCCAATGAGAATATTTAAGTACTAAATTATATAGGCATCATTTTCAGACAAGTGGAAGTGAAAAGACCAAATAAAATCAGCAAGATAACTGACTTGCAAAATCAGTGACCAAAAGAGCAAAGTATAGATTAAGAACCGCTGATCAAGAATGCAACTCTGATCTCTCATGGCTTTGAGAGAAAATCTTTTCCACATCATTTTTTCCCATAAGTTACTCATCACTCTCACTTACTAACTTGTTATGCAAAGTGCAGCCATCTGATGTGGAATAGAATGTAAGAACGCATTCATGAGAGATCATACCATGAATCCAGCTAAGGAAAGTGATTAACAATATAAAGACATAAGTTGAGTATTAGGAAAGCCACTTCAACATTCTAACAAAAAGAAATCATATGAACAAAGAGTACCTTGATTGCCTTCTCCCTCAAAGAAGCTTGTGGTAGCTCTGTACATCTGACAACAGAATCCTTGTTCTCGGTAAAATAAGACACTATGCTAAAGAAATGTTCATCATCTTTCATTTTTAAAATTGATTCCAGGACACAAATAGCCTTCATCCTTACCTGAAACAACCATGTAAATTTTACCATTCTAGCAAACTTCAACTAACATTTAAGTTAGTTTCGTCACTTATTGAAACAATTATCCTTATACAAAACATGGATTTGAACAAGACCCCTTTAATTCACTTCAGAATTCAGAGAATGAGTTTCATCAAGAGAAGATTAAGTATGGGGTGATGTACAATGATGAGCAATATTAACGCATGCTCAAATAGTCTCATTTTGCTACTTGTCATTTTGAGTCAGTTTGAGCCAATTAAGAGCTATTCAAATACTCCAAATACTCTGACCGTTGCAAACTCCATCAATAAGTTCACTGACATACCTAAGTCAAATATTTAACATGACATAACCATACAATTTTTGTACCGCTTATAGGTCAAAGAAAATTCATAAATAAGCCTCTTTTGAATTCAAAATAAGAATAAGTTAGCAAGATGATGATTGAAGATGCCATATGGCATACATGTCATATGGATAAGATTGCACACAGACAATACAAATTCCCATTTTGTTCACCAACAGCAACATCAAAAGTTATTTGCTAACATGTAATATCTCTAAATCACTGGTTAACTCTACAGATTCAATATATAAGGGGAAAACATTGTAGACATGCAATAC
This sequence comes from Musa balbisiana, assembly GCA_004837865.1. Taxonomy (NCBI): domain Eukaryota; kingdom Viridiplantae; phylum Streptophyta; class Magnoliopsida; order Zingiberales; family Musaceae; genus Musa; species Musa balbisiana. The sequence continues at coordinate 30,470,800 of CM017189.1, forward strand.
AATTCCACTTTTGTTCATCAACAGCAATGTCAAAAGCTATTTGCTAACATCCAGTATATCTAATCACTGGTTTACAATACAATATTCAATATACAAGGGCAAAGCATCATTGCTAAAGTTTTTTACTCAAGGTAAATGAAATGACTAAGTCTAGACCAACATCTCTAATGAAGTGACTAAAAAAATACAAAAAATACTTATGTTTCAATCAACATACCACTGTTTGATAGATGCAGCTTGCACACAATATTCTAGATTCACACATAAAGCAGACAAATAATTTGAATGACCAACAAAGAATCAGGATGAACAAATGATAGATTAGTCGGCTTACTTGCCACAAATGTGATTGGAGCTTCATTTCTAAGGCATAACTCATGGCCACTCCATCTAATTTGGCAGCCGCTGCAAGAAAAGCCTGCAAAGCATCACGAGTTGGTTGCAGACGTACACCTCCAGATGTGACAATTGTCTCCAAAAGCCGTTCCTCACGAGTCTTTACTCCTGTGTTAGTTGAACTCGTGTCCTCATTTGCCACAGAAGTGGATATGCTCAGTCTCGAATCAGGGCCCCATGTTCCAGAGTTTCTTTTTGAGATACCAGAACCTTCCCAACTTTCTCCGTGGTGTTCGATTCCTTGATATCCATTAGGACTGTCTATTTCTGTTGTTAAAGACCTACGTAGGTTTGGGCTCTTATAACTGCCAGTGTCATTTTTCCTTGAAGAATGAGCAGCAGCAATGGTGCTAAGTCCCTGCCTGATGGAGGCACTACCAAGACCAACCACTTCACTAAGAAACGACCTTTTCTCTTCGGCTTGAAACTCAAAGTTTGTATTCCCAAAGCCTTGGATGCGCTTATCAAGGCCTTGCGTGGGAGCCACTGCCTTGTTGTCATCGGAAGCAAAGACAGCAGCAACTGCCTCATGAGCAGTCTCACGAACAGCCTTATTAAGGGCATCTCCTTTCAGGGGATCTAACTGACCTTTATAATGGAACAACTGACGCATTGCTACCGAGTGCCTTTGCATTTCCCTCCTGAACTCATTTCCGGATTTTGCCACTGCATACTTGATCAGCCGAAGAGCCTTGGGAGAAATAAAACAGGGATTAATTCTTTAATGCGACAGTATAAATTTGTTTGTGAGCACATTGACTAGATTACCATCTCATTGATAGAACGCTCTGGACAAAGATACACAATTATACATTTTCCAACATAATTTTTTGCTATAAGTGTGATATATAGGAATCATTATATTGTGTGGAGAAAAATGAAATGAAATTTACTTATAAAATCTGTTCACGCGATGCATGCAGAGAATTATGAGTCCACAAAGACAGAAAGGAGGAAAATATACTTGTTTGATATATAGGAAGCGTTATACTGTGTAATATATAGAAAGAAATTTGTCATGATTTGCTTAATTCACAAGAGTAGTGACGGGGAAAAAGAATGATCTATCATCCCACCATGCAATATCATATAAAAATCAAACAACACAAATATTGAATTACTGCGAGAGAACTCAAAAAAGAAGGGGAGAAAAGAGAATGCATATAACCTAATACCTTCTGCTTAACAATTGGGCTCTTGTGATCCAACCGTTTGAGAATATAATCCGATACCTCCTTCACGATGCTTGCCGGGGACGTTCGCAGAAGCTCGCAGACCTCCTCCAACTTGTACACCGGAGCAACCTTATCTTCATCCGAGGTCACTCCATCAACCATGCGAGATCTCCAATAGGACTCCACAGCTCTCCGGCTCTGATCCATATTGACCAACCTCTTACACCCACAAGATCCAGACGACAACCCTAAAAGCACGCTCAAATCGACCAACCAAAGACCAAAAACGTCCTGACCCCCCCAAAATCCGAGCCTCGCAACAGAAATCGACTACCAGAAAATCTATTGCGACGAACCGCAGCCCCGATCAAGTATAAAACCCTTCAAATCGACAAGATTTAACAGAAAAATCCGTAAAGAAAGGTTAGTCGATCGATATTTCCTGAAAGAGGAAGACGATTGACCGATCGAACGGAATCCCAGAAGAAACCGGGAAGGCTTGGATTGAAGGCGAGCAGGTATAAATCTGGCTCGTATCGGGGAAGGATTTGGGGGAAGGACAGCGGAGGGAGAGAAAGAGCGGAGAAGGGGGATCGGTTTAGGGGAACGACACCGTGGAAGCGACGAGTTTGATGCGACCGCGAGGGGGTGGGAATTGTGTGCGAGTTCGATACAGGGGAAGGTTGCGTATGTGTGCGTGCGGTAAACCCGTCCCGGCCGTCCATTTATAACGTGAGCCATCACTTGCACGTGTCAAGTGAATTGGTTTGGGTTGGTTATTACGCATGGTAATAACTATTAATCGTGATTATTAGGACTTTAACTAATGATGGTAAGGTTCATTAAAAAAAAGAAAATAATAATAATAAATATTAATTTAAGGCACTTAAAATGTCCTTAGTAGTCTCACCATTATAATCATTTTAAAGAAATATTATTATCAATTAGATTTATAATATATACGGTTAGTTGTTTCAAGGAGCCTTAAACCTCTTTTTCTAATTATTATCTTTTATGTACAGATATTAGGCGGTGAATTTAATAGTACGGTTTTATTGTTTTGAATTTTGATAAAAGAGATTCGATATACTTATGAATTATTATTTCTATATTTTTTGATTAATGTGAGACTAAATGAACTTATCGAAACTAAAAAAATAAGAGAAAGTGCTGATACAGTATAAGAACCACAATGGCATATCAACGCATCACTTCTTCATGAACTGATCTCGAGTTTCTTACTCGTACATGTAGCAAGCATGGAAACCATAGGGAACCCTGCGGGGCAAAGTTATCTTGGCCACTGGCTCTTCGGTGAACCTCTTCGCATCAATCACGTACACCTGCAAACATGCACGAACTCTAATCACCAAATCTTCCTTCACAAATCTTTAAATCCAAGCAAGATCGAAGTGCTACTTTGGATATGTTTGATCTTTCATCATGAACATAGCAAACCAACCATCCATCGTCTTCTTCCTCTGTTCCCTCTTGTTTCTGGACGAACTGAGCCCCAGTGCAGTACACACCGTCGCCGAGCTCATGGTACTCGACCTTCGCCAACTCCTCGTCGCCCTGAGACAGGCATCGAGTTGAACACACAGTCAGTAAGCAGCAAATGATCGCTCACCATTAATCCCTTCTTCGTCAGAAACTTCAGAACCTCATCTTGCAATCCGAAGTGCAGCTTCGCCAACATGTTGTATTTCGCGAGACCTGCAGAAGAGACACCGATTCTTAGATCACGAGCTTATGTTGCGTAGGATTTGATGATCATCACCTAGCTTTGAGCTTGCTTCTGAATCCACTACTTGAGCGTATGCGTAGCGGTTCCTCAGTCCAGTGAAACTGAGGTTGATTGCCGGGAAGTCCATGGCGATCTCCTTCCCGGTGAGGTATCCTTCTTTGACTGCACCGGTTCTCATGTTGAGTCTCCACTGGTAAGGCCGAGAAAAGAGGACCCCATCCATAGCAGGATCGAAGCTGCGAGAGTCCTCATTGGGTTGCAGATATGCTCTTCGGTACCACTCGGCTTTGTTGGACTTGTGGTCTGGGCCTGGGATCACTGATCCTGTTGTTCTACACCCCCTCACAACCACCTGTTGCAGACTCATTCATCAGCTACAACAAGTCATCTTCTACCTCCAGAAAGGACCAGTAGCAGTTCATGCTTCGGAGTCTACCTCGTCTCCATCCTCAAAGGAATTAATGATGTGGAAGCTGCAGTGGTTTCTAACTGTGAACCAGGAAATGGATTCTGCATCCCCGAAACGAGGCATCACTCCTATCCTTGATTCCCCATCTCCGTCATAACCTATGAAGCTGCAAATCCATGGACATGGAAGATGATTGAATCTGATTCAAATGCAGCTACGATACTAGGGATGAAAGCTTCAGTGAACTCACGATTTGCCTGCAAGCAGTCTGTTGATGCCAAACCTGAGGGGGTAGTCCATGATGATATTGTAGCTGAAGACCACAAGTCCATGATGGTATCAGCATAGCTAAATTTGATATGATCATAGTAATAATAATGACACATGAAATAATGTTGAGTAGAATGCTCACTTCTCAGTTACACCGAGCTCATGAACCAGAGTCCCTGTCTTAAACTTCAGGTCAACTTTGTGAAGCATCTCACCACCATCAGCTTGGGGGGAGAAGAAAAGGAAGAAAGCATCAGTGTATTCTCAAGCTTGAACATACTTTGATTCGAATCCTTGTTATAATGATCATAATTCAATTACCTGATATGATTCCCAATATATAATGTGGCCTTTTGATGTCAACACCCATGATGACCATCTCACCAGTATGTGGAGCTTTCTACACCAATACAATCAGATAAATTTAGCATACATATATCACAGTATTAATGACAATGAGACACAACCTTTGGATGACTGGTAAAGGGATGATGCCAAGCTCCATTGACATCCCAGGCTTTTAGGGTATGCAGATCAGAAGCATCGATCTCATAAGGCAGATACTGTTCAGAAACTGCATACAGTTTTCCAGCATGCTCAAACACATTGGTGCTGCTATCATCCTTGACTGCCTTCCCAAACCTCATCTGCAAAATGCATTGGAAATACTTTGGTGGCCTAAAATTCACCAAGATAATGTTAGTGAAACCTCTGAGGCAATCCTGGCTTACCATGTTAAGAACAAAAGCTGCTAAAATCGCGGTCGGATCGCCATCAGCTGCAGGTATGAAAATCTTTTTGTTTCTATTCTTCTCCATGAGAAAGGTTTCTGATTCTACATACTTGTTCTTGTATGAAACTTTCCAGTTTCCTTCATCATCCTTGCTGAAATATGTGGCATGAAGCATTCCATCACCTTCAACCCAAATGTAGTCTGTTCTGCCAAAGATGGAGACTGCAGCTGTCTGATTTGGGTACAAATGATTTGGACCTGTCAACAACATGAGCATATCGATTCATCAAAGATGGCATGTACTATAACTTAGACTTGCTTGAACTAATAATATTTCTTGCAGTTGTAATCTCTTCAGATCACTGCATTTCTGCATCGATTATGTTGTTGAATCAATGATGCAAGTAAATTACTAAGGATTGCTTACATGTGATCTAAGTTTTTATTTGACTTGGTAAATGGTAGTATGCATCACAAAGATGAGAAGCAGAAGCACCTGTTCTCATGTAGATGCCTTGTGGGAAATCATCCGGAATCTCCCCGTCCATGACTGAGAGCTGCAGAGCTTCTCCTACCTCATCGACGGGCGCAAAGTTCCCCTGCAACACCTCATGATAGTATCATCAGACACGGAGACTTCTGCTGTCTACGCCATAATTCATCAGTCTGGTTTCTCTGGAGAAAGAATACCTCATTGAATACAGCTTGCTCTTCGAATCCGAACAACGAGTCTACCACTCCATCTAAAAGATTCAAAGATGCGGTTTTTATGATCTTGGGAACTTCAACCTTTAATGAGACAAATTGTTGCTGCAATCGTCTGAAAACAGGCTGCAAAAGAACATCCAATCACCCATCAGACTACCATCTTTGAGGAGGAGAATCGAATGCTTTGTTAGTTGAGTCAACCTTGAAGGATGAGAGTGAGGACATGAAGTTGAAAGGAGCTGCTCTGTGAGGAGCCTTGTGAATGCTGCAAGTCACAGTGGATACAGTGAGTGAATCCATGCCGAAGCTTTCCTTGTTGCAGGAAATGGAAAAGCGTGAGGCTTAAAAGGATTCGGCTGAGGCCTCCAAGCTGGTGTATTCTTCTGTTCTTTAATCATTGATCCAATGGCATCCAAAAACATCAAACTCATGTTATATACAGCTGAAACAGCATTAAATTTAGTAGTGGAAGACTTGAGCTTTAGAATCAATCCACCATCTCTGCCCTCGTTCATGGGCATATATCTGCTGTTACAACAGTATAAATCTTTCCATCGTTCTTTTGGATGCATTCTATTATTTCTTTCAAGTGGACAGCATGAGACAAACTATTTTTTTAGATGTATAGCTACAAATTAGCATCACATTGTGATTGTGAAACTTCTGTCATCTGTTCCATAGCTTACAAAGGGCATATTCCTGAGGAACAAAGAGGAACAAGGAATGATTCCTTCTTCCAACAACAATTGACATAATATAGGTGTTCATCAATTTTATGGTGGAAAGAAATCTATATTTTGTTCTTTGTTTGTTCTAAAAACTCCAGGATCAAGAGTAAACATAAGCATTGCAATAGAAATGGATAGAAGAAAGCTGCCCTGTACACCATTTTGATTACAAGATCTGAATATAATCATGCATCAAAAATTGTAATGCAGCAACTTAAGTGATTATGATTCTTTTATAAAATTTGATGCAAGCTTTTCAGAGGATTAACTATCTAAGTCTGATATATACCACTCTGTAGGGAAGAAGCCCACATAAAAAAATCTAAAAATCAATCAAATAAAATATACATTCCAAAAATTAAAAAAAAACATAAGATTTACATGGATGTATCATTTGTCTATATCTTAGGAGACAAACTCAAAATTTTCATTATATGAAATAATATAAGAAGAAAAAAAAACCTTTGTGAAATTAATTCAAACCGAAGCATAAAATCTTTTGTATAACCTCTTACATTAATCTTGAAAAAAAAAATCTCTTTCATACACTTGATAAATCCCAGAAGCACACAAAAGTATGATGTTTTTTTTAATATCAGACATCAAGGCAAGAGCTTCTAAAAAAATATTCATTAATGCTAACATTATAAACTAGATTTGAGGCCTCATGTCCTCCCTGACAAATAGACACAACTCTCCTAGGAGTGCAATGGTGATGAGTACATGAGACAACTTTTGGAATGAATCCATTAAGATTCAAACACCATAAGCTTTCAATAACATGCAAGTCTTGTCAAGCATGAAGAGACCTTTGGTATGTCAGCATAAGTCCCAACAAAGCTTAGCAGATCCCAAAGTGTGGAGATCAAGATGGAATTTAACCCAGCAGCTAAGGGAATCCTTAATGCTTGCAACAAAGAGTTGGTGGTGAAAGATTCCATTTTGTACTTACTGTGCAGCAACCTGCAAGCTTGTATACCTCCTGACAAAAACCCTTTGAAGAGGGATCTTAAAGAGCAGTATTACTTGGTTGTACTTGATTTAACCCTGTTGATAAACTTGCCATCGTCATGTTCTTTTTGTGAATTCTTAAATTTTTTTTATCAATATTATTCCATCTAGAAGTTTAGTAGGAACATGAGATATAATTTTAATTTATATTTTTAATATTTTTTTTCTCGCCTGTGGATAGCATATAACTCAAACCTATGTAGTAGATGGATAAGTTTATATGATTTAAAACTTATGATTTATGCTAAAATATTGGAATAATTTGTAGAACAATGTTAAAATTGCCAATATTTTCCAAAGAAGGACATGAGAAGCTATCAAGCTAAAAAGGGATGAAATGCTAGCGAGCGCGCAAACACACACATCCGACTTCCAGCACAAAACTTGATAGAGAAAGCAAATAAAAGAGCAGGAATAGGCGAGATGCCGAGAAGCAAACTTGTCACCTGCAACCATGACACCCATGTGGCAGAAGAGGCGGCTGTAGAATCGGTATCAGCCGACGCCCGAGGCGTGTTGCAATCTGAACAAAACTACCACGAGTACCTTCTCGCCGAAGGAGGAACCCTAGCACAGAGGCAAATCGAGACGATCGAGAGAACCAGAAACAAAAACGGAAGTGAACGAGAGTGCGGAACAATAAGATCATCGTGTGGCAGACGCATCTTGCGCTGCATCTCACATGAACAAGGAATGCCTGCTACATTCTACGATCTCGGCGTATTGCATGGCTAATTAAACACTAATTAAAATTATTTTTTTACTTTTTATTTTTTATTTTCATTAGCTAGAATAAATGGACTAAAATATTTTACCTACATAATTATAAAGATATCAATATAATTTTTTAAAATATAAAGATCGAGATACTAAAAATAACTAACTAAATTATTAGACCTTTTTTACTTTTATTTTCGTCAGTAAAACAGACGTAGCGCTAGGATAAATGAACTAAAATATTTTACTTTTATAATTATAAAAATATCAATATAATTTTTTAAAATATAGAAACCTAAGATACTAAAAATAATTAATTACATTATTAGTCATTTTTTACTTTTTTATCTTTTATTTTCGTCAGTAAAACAGACGTAGCTAGGATGAATAAACTAAAATATTTTACCTTCATAATTATAAAGATATTAATATAATTTTTAAAATACAAAGATTGAGATACTAAAAATAACTAATTATATAGGATAATATGCAATTAGTCCTAAGTCTCCATCCATCTTTTGTAAAGAGGACGAGGATGATTTGTGTCAAACGTCCATCGTACATAAGTTTTTTCAAAGAAAAAAAAAGAACGATAGAGACCGAAAGGAGAATTTATTATCATAAAAGAAGAATTAAGGACATTTTAGTCTTTCTAAGACTTAAACAATCTAATTAGTAAATCGGTCAAGTTTGTGTCCTCCAATCTAATATATTTATATATAACAAGTTCACAAAATTTTATCATCAAAATAATGGCCACAATATCTTAGAGACTAAATGCAATCGATTCTCTAATATATCTAATCATAACATTAGTACACAATATTTGTCACTGGGAGATCAAGTAATTACAGCATCATAGAGAGGAAAAGTGAGTGTTTCCTGGAAGAACCGTATGGACTCATATTTTGATCTCTGAATCATCAAACATGAACATAACCAAAAAAAAGTATCTTAAATCTTTCTAATCAACCCTTTATCCTTTTCCCCTCTAAATGTACATGATTAAAAGAAAAGGACATCATACAAATGAGGAGGCAGAAGGAGATATTACATGTAAGGAAAGCAAGTACCAGAACCAGCATATCAAATCAAAAAAAAATGTGTGAAGAAACAGTTCCACACTGATTTTACAAGATCTCAACCTTCGGAGCAGAGGTTTATTTAGCTTTGTTTTTGGCCAAATTAACAAGATCACCAAAGAGCTTATCCTCAGGTTTTGATGGTTTGTTTGAATTCTGCAGATAAGATGAGGATGTGGGCATCTGATATGACGAAGCCTTACTCGCATATGCGTTATTATCTTGCACCGAAAGCCCATACATTCTCTGCGCGACCGCATTTGGAGTATAATAAGGGTATGTAGGTCTCATTGGATCATAGAATTGAGCACCCAGCTGCTGCCCATACCCATAGCCTGTCCCCTGCATAGGCTGTTGACCCATACCAACCATGTGACCTCCAAATATCTGTGGTGGATACATGGCTCTCATCTGGCTGTTCTGCATTGGAGGATACATGCCTACAAACTGATCGCCCTGGACAACCTGAGGTTGCAACCCTGTAAGCTGGGGACCCATCATATGTTGTGGAGGCATTCCTACAAGCTGACCGCCTGACGTTTGTTGAGGTTGCATGCCTCCGAGCTGGCTGCCGAGCATGGGTTGAGCTTGCATGCCCCCAAGTTGACCAGTTTGAACTGATAAGGGATGCACACTAAGCTGGTCAGTTTGAAGCGGTTGATGCTGCAAGCCAGGCATTTCATTCTGCGCAGGTTGTGCCTCCCATGGCGGTGGGGGAAGAGCTCCACTTTGATCATTTTCATCTGTAAAATTCAGATGACACTCATACAAAAGGGCATAAAACTAAAAAGAATCAAGCCAAGCAATGTAGCAGATAGAGAACTCCAGTGAAATGATTTTGAAGCACAAATAAAAAGAATAAAAAAAACACTTTTCATATTCTTTCTCCAACCAATTGTGCTTAAACTGCCAACCTCGATGACAAAAAGCCTTCTATTCCAACTGTGTAAGTTGCCTACAGAAATCCTTTTTTACTATTAAAAAATACTGTGGTATCACCTTTTAATAGCCCTAACAACTTGAAGAAGGTGCAAGCACAGAGCCACAGATACAAGTTAAAGAGGTAGCTTTAAAAGGGCAGGGGTATGAAACAGCTAAAAAGCATGTGTACATGCTATGGTATATGTATGGATGTTTATTACACGGTCACATGTAGAAATATACATATATGTATATAGCTACATACATATATAAATATTTGTGTTTATCTTCAAATAGTATATTGGTGACACGGTAAAGGAAATCCTCTATGAGAGTTAACAGGGTCCATTCAACTATTACAAATGTTTTGATTTATAGTAAGTCACTTTGCACGTACGGGTAGGACAATGTATATTGATCCTTCCAAAATCCCACATTGGTGGCAGGTTTTTTGCACTGTTCTCCCCTTATATACATAAGCACGCACATATCTGTGCATTTATCAAACATAATATGCTTAAACTTGAGAAAAGAAGACTCAAAAATCAAAACTTTATTTAAATTTTTTTCTCAATTTATTTGTGTTCAACAACTTATACATAAAGCAAAATATTGTTTTAGATCTAAGTTTTGTTGTGTTGGAGAGAGGTGATGATAAATAATACAATTCAAGATAAAATGGAATGTAGTTCCAGATATTAAGAGTCATTATACCAAATGTTAGAAATCTGATTCTTTCAACCTTTTCTAGTTGAGACTTATGGCTTTGCTATTGTTTAGAAATCTGATTCTTCAAAAGATTCCAAATCATGTAAATTTAAAAAAGAGTGTGATGGGGCATCTGCAAGATTCTTGCCGTTAAGGATAGCCCTGGTGTCTTTTTTTATTACTGATGATAAACTTTCCTTTGTCCACCTCTATAACTCTTTCTAGATATCCAAATCCAGATTGAATGGCATTTTTTGTTGGTGCATATGACAATTGGCTTTGTGTATGTTCTGACCACCATAGATAATATTTTCTCATCCTTACAACAACTAGAGCTACCTCCAATCTAGTAAAAGCACATCATTTCTTATTGTATCTACTGTATAATGTCATTCATCCATTTTGGCATTGTCAGTTTAAATTGTACTTTCAGTATATAACATAATTTTAAGTATGTGACATTCTGATCCATAATATATTATTTGTCCTATAGCCATATATGTGTAATTTTTCCTCTGGCATAGGTTTATGCCAATTGGAGAACAAACAAGTGCAATTTTTCATTTTATTCATCCTGTTGGTTTTTTAGAACAATCAATGACTAAAAAAACTTAAAATATTTGAAGAATACATTTGTAACAAAATATAGGCAAAATTACAGGGAAAAAGAGCATTATAAAGTTTTAGAGGAAAAGACAATGGTCTTACCATAACCTAGTGCCTGCTGCTGTGGATTATATGCTGGAGCAAACTGACCATTCCATGGAGTGCTTGCCAGGTTGAGCTGCATTCCCTGGTCATGACTTGACTGCTCAAATTGAGGTGCCCCTGAGTTTGGGATGCCTCCATTAGTAAAAAGTTGAGGCTGTTGTGTCTGCTGAACCTGCTGCTGAAGGTTCGATACAGCAGGATATGTCTGTTGTGTTGGAAATGTAGAATTTGAATCAAAAGAGTTTGCAGGATTTTTGTTGTTATTGGTAGAGTTGTTTGGAGAAAACATGTCTGTGAGTGCCAAGACATTCTGGTCAGAAGCAGAATTGTTGAGTGGTTCACTGACAGGAACAAGAGCTAGCAGATTCTCTGTTGTAGGTTTATTGTAGTCCTCGCCACTAAGAAGGTCCATATTGGGATCAACTTTTACTGAAGTGGTTCCTGCACCATCAGATGGAGGAGCAGGCAGCAATAGTTGCTGAAGAGGAGGCTGGTTACTTGTGCTTGTACTTGATGGCCTACATCAAAGTCAGATCATGAAAGGAAGCCTCATTAAGCACTATAGATGTAAGCCAGAAATAAATGCTACTGATAAAGCTGAAGATTCCACTCATAAGTATAGCATGTTCTAACAGTCAATCTTAAATAAAATAGATTGGTTAAAAATAAATCAACTAAACAAAAGGCTTTAAAGAGATCAACAATCATCAACTTGTACAACCACCACAACACATCGAAGCCAATCACAGAAGTGCGTCCTCTGTAGAAATTTTGTTCTTAGAAATTTAAACAGTTTTCAGGAAAAGCTATTCAGATTTCCTATTAACTTTGCATGGGCATTTCTATGGTGAAACAAATATAGTGCACAGTTTGTAAATAGCAAATTACTTAAAAGAAAGCCAACCACCTTTGTTGTGGCTCTTTGCTTGCTGAAGAATCATCAATATCGACAAGTGTCTGAAGTGACTTTCGTTTCTCCACACGAACAGCAAGTCCTGCAGCAATAGCATCATGCTTCGCAAGTACCTTCTGCAAATCATCATTCAGAGCAAGTCCTTGACTAAGCAGCTCCTCATCTCTGTCACAAACAGCATAAAATATAAAAGACTGCAATCTTGAAAATGATGAGAACAGTCAAGTAGCCCAAATTTGGCAAAGTAGCATATGCCAATTAGAATACTTCATGTTACATCTGATAGACAAGCATAGCTACCACTGACAATATTAACTCTAAAATGCCATCATGAACAAATGCAATGAAAAAGGTGAAAAGATAAACAAGAGAAGAACCATAAGAATAAAGAATTATTAGTCAATTCTAGTTAATCAAATGTGCTAAGCGTTCATCTTTTTGTGATACAAATTTAGATGTTGACTCAAAAAAATGACCTTTACAGCAAGGAAACTAGATTAGTCCGATCTTTGTCCATCGTACTTCTGTTATAAACACAGAAAATGTGGAAAACATAACTGAGAGAACATACGCAGTTGTGTTCACGAGATGCACCACTCTTTGTCTGTAAGTACGGCATTGACCAACAAGATCAACAATTACCTCCTGTTTAAGTCCCTGCATATAAAAACCACCTTGGCTGAGCAGTTGTTTGATTACATTTCATATCTTTGTTTTAGCATTGGAAAAATCAGGTCATAAATGTATTCGCATACACAGGAGAAACCAGAGAATACTATTAACTCTAAATTGAACCATGAGTATTTGAGTTTTCAATAATGAGTCCAGCTACAGTAAACCAGCTTAATGACACAGCAAAAAATTATTCATCCTCCACTACATTTTATTAATCAATGCCTGGATATCATGGTCCAGGAAAAAATTTGCATGCCAGATTTTCAAAACTGGAGTGTTAATTGCCAGTTTGAACTAAAATGGTGTTTGGGATAACATGCTAATAAATATTATAAAAGAAACTCTCAAAGTGCAAAATACCTCTCTGTTTCCAGGATCTAAGGCATTCAACATTTCTGAAAGTACATCCATGATACCACGAGCATTCTGAATTTCAGTGAGGCTGAACAATTAAATAGAAATTCAGTCTTTAAAGTACAGCACCAGAACCAATAATGTATGGAACTTTAAGTTAATGAATCAAATAGGAATTTTACAGGGATAGAAATGAACATATGCTAATTTTATTCTATAATACAGATTTGAGGAACTTATTGGGAAAAAAATATCTATGTATAGTCTATGTATACTCACTTTAAACTAGTTTAGTGAACTAGAGTAGATCAAAATGAACAAAGAACAGCTAGAAGATTGGTCTTAAAATTGTGATTTTAAGTGAATGAAACAAAACTTCCAGAAGTATTTAACCAGACACAAAAGTTACAGGGGCATGCAACGAAAGAAGATTTTTGTATAGTTCAAACATGCAATTATTGGAATAAAAAATCATGTATTTAACAATAAAAACTTACTTAAAACTAGTTCAGTGAAAAATAGTAGAAAAAAATGACAAAAAAAAAGATTGTTCTAGAAATTGCAATTTGAGTGCTTGAACCCAAGATATCAAATCTGAGCTAAGAAGGGTTGAACATGACCATTCAACCAACCAAGATATCCACTAGGCATAGTTTTTTGACTTAAATGTCATAAATGGTAAACCAACAAAACTCGTAGTCATACTCAACAAACACAAATATAGCAGTTAAACACAACTATCAGGGCAAAAAAAAAGTTTAAAGGTTTGGCTATCAAAACAGAAAGGTAACCATCACAGTGAGAAAATGAGAAAGGGAAGAACTAGCATCAGTGCAACTATCGTGTTTGCCACAGAAATACATTACAAACAACTGAGAAGATAGGGATAGCACCTCAAAACGGGAAAATCAGATGCAACTGAAGATTCAGGTGCTTCATTTTGATAATCAGGACTTCGCACTGATGGAGGATATGATCGCAAAGGTTGCGTCTGTGGAGGAGTAAAAATAGGTGCAGAACTCTCAGATCTCTGTGGAAATACAGCTCCAGCTCTCTGATAGAGAAGGAAACAACAACACATTTAGATAACATAAAAAACTGAGTACTAATTTGGCAACAGTTAGTCCAAAATCCTAACTGTTTCACATGTCAGCATCTTATTTCTAAATTATTCCCAATAGAAGAATCACATATCAATTGATACTTCATAGCAATACAAGCTGGAAACTATCTTAAAAAAATGTGCAAAGCTTACCAATAATTCCTGATATGCTGCATAGTATTGAGGGTATCTTGCCCGTGCACCACCAAAAGCTTCTTGCCATGTATCTATTAATATAAGTATCTTTTCCTTCACATGAAGGTCAGGTTGCTGTAAGAAAAATAATCAGAAATATGATCAGCAGCAAGTAAAAGGTAACAAACAAGGAAATATCTAAATTTGAAAAAAAATAAAACCTTCTTCTTTACAATCTTGACCATCTCATGCAGTATATCTTTCTCAGCAACATGCATATGAACTATGTCCCCACAATTTTTTATCACTGTTTCCAGTAGCTGCAACATAAAATCAATATCCTGATAAGTGGTAAATCAATGTAAGATAAACAAGATATAAAAATATAAAATTGGCATGAAACATAGGAAACTATTTATCTAAGTGAAGTTATTAAAAAAGAATTGTGAATTGTTAAACAAGTAATTGCCGAAATATTTCTGGCATGATATGGTACATTCATGATGCAGCCTATGACAGCGAAGTAGGATATAGGTAAATTTAGAGTATATCTAATACGAGTTTTATTGAAGTGTACGTTAAATTTAGGTTTCATATACCAGGCATTTTCTGTTAATTTTTAGTAGATGTCCAGATTCATTCAACCAGGACTGATTTGGTATAGTTTGAATTATCACCTTAAGCTGTATATTAGAGTACTGCTTCTAAAATGCATATCTTCATTTCAAGATGACAGCGGAGCCACCCACAGCCACCAACAAAAATACTGAATTAACAAATTAAATCATTTTATTGCAATAAAATAAAGAATATTTTATTCATATGGCCCTAGTTTTACAATCTTCGTATACATACAAGTGTTGCAGGGGATGTTAATCCCATCAACCCACTAAAGAGACACTTAAAACCTTCAAAATACAGATCTCTATGGTAAAATCGTTTGCCTAACTCATACTAAATTCATATTAGGACTCTCAGATACAAATTAAACTTAAGATAAAGCTCTTTTGACCAATTAAATTAACTACTAAAATAATGACGAAAATAAACCCTAACGTAGAATCAAAATAGGAAATTCTTGATGAGAAGGCTTGATCAGCCCTTACCTTTTTAACTTGACTAAAGGAGTTTTCAAAGAAGGCTTCTCCACTTCAAAACTAGTATTAAGATGTCCATTTCTATTCTAAAGCTTAATATGTCCTTTTTTATTTACCAGAAGCATGTGAGTCCTTGACCAGAAGATTGTTTGTCTAATGTTTGACATGACTTAAATCATGATTTGGACCTTTATGTGATGAATTATGCTAGATGGACACACTAGAGGGATGTATCAAGTTGTCTTATTCTGAACAAGCAGAATTTACACAAACTTGGGCCCTTTTGACGGTCAAGGAGGCTAGTTTAGACAATAAGCAAATGTACATTCGCTAACAAAAGACGGTCCAAGGTAGATGCACATCACATCTTATATGGTTCAGTTTAAGTTTGACTCAATTCCGTGTTTAGGCACAAGACCAGGAAATATGACATTTATTGGATTTCTTTCCATCTCATGGAAAGTCCCATAAGAAAATTTCTTAAGATTTTGTTCCAAATATAGATATGTCATCAATCAAATTACATGTTGACATGATTTGATTTGAGAAATCAAGTTTCTTTGGCCTGCTAGCTGATCTCTTCTCTCTTTCTCCTTGACTCTTTATTTTATCTCTCCTTGATTTGCTTTCCTCTGTCTGCCTAGAAAACCGTATTTCTTCAAATCAGCATGCTCGTACCCAACCAACACAAGCATGTTGGGACTACTGGCACAAGCTGTCATTATGTATGCCAATGTGTTTCTGGCATAACATGTGCTGACCTGTTCCAACCCATGCCAGCCTGCTATGGGTTGCTGTCTACTTGCAAATCCATGTATACTTCTTCGTCATTCCTCTCTCTCTCTCCTCTCTCTCTCT
Source organism: Musa balbisiana (assembly GCA_004837865.1). Classification (NCBI taxonomy): domain Eukaryota; kingdom Viridiplantae; phylum Streptophyta; class Magnoliopsida; order Zingiberales; family Musaceae; genus Musa; species Musa balbisiana. The sequence continues at coordinate 30,487,250 of CM017189.1, forward strand.
CTCTCTCTCCTCTCTCTCTCTCTCCTCTCTCTCTCTCCTCTCTCTCTCTCTCCTCTCTCTCTCTCTCTCCTCTCTCTCTCTCCTCTCTCTCTCTCTCCTCTCTCTCTCTCTCTCCTCTCTCTCTCTCCTCTCTCTCTCTCTCCTCTCTCTCTCTCTCTCCTCTCTCTCTCTCTCCTCTCTCTCTCTCCTCTCTCTCTCTCCTCTCTCTCTCTCTCCTCTCTCTCTCTCCTCTCTCTCTCTCCTCTCTCTCTCTCTCCTCTCTCTCTCTCTCCTCTCTCTCTCTCTCTCCTCTCTCTCTCTCCTCTCTCTCTCTCCTCTCTCTCTCTCTCTCCTCTCTCTCTCTCCTCTCTCTCTCTCCTCTCTCTCTCTCTCTCCTCTCTCTCTCTCCTCTCTCTCTCTCTCTCTCTCCTCTCTCTCTCTCTCTCTCTCTCTCCTCTCTCTCTCTCTCTCTCTCCTCTCTCTCTCTCTCTCCTGCTCGTACCCAACCAACACAAGCATGTTGGGACTACTGGCACAAGCTGTCATTATGTATGCCAATGTGTTTCTGGCATAACATGTGCTGACCTGTTCCAACCCATGCCAGCCTGCTATGGGTTGCTGTCTACTTGCAAATCCATGTATACTTCTTCGTCATAATACCACACAAAGTAAGTTAACTTCCCAAACGATCACAAGGGTGATGTGCTTTGGTCACCCACACATGCACAGATTTTTCAACAAAAGGAAGACACACAATATGCTGTGAAATGTGACATTTTACTGCAAGAAAAAGAAGCCTACAATTCAATGTGGTGCTGTCCAAGAGTAAGAAAAGAAGTGTCACCCAAAAACTTCATGTGGAACATAGCAGCTAGCTTAACCCTCAATGTCCACCTTATAGATATTTACCAGGAAGGAATATCCCTCACTGCCACCTGCGAAGGTTCCAAGGTCAGCCATCTTTGATGTCCACCTCATAGGTAATATGTGGGAAGGGTATCCCTCACCACTGAGGGGTTCCAAGGTAGTGAGATAGTTAATGTTTTGAAAGTTTAAAGTTATGCCTCACATCAGTTTCAGCCAATGGCATGGAAAAATTTCCATCACAGCTAGGACACTATCAGGGACCATTTCTATCTAAAGATAGTACATTTCATCAGCCCAAGGACTAACACAGTGGCACAAAACCTTCACGCTATCCAAGGAAACCTTCTTAGGTGCTAGTGCCATGCCACAAGTGCAATAGCAATGTATGTATGTGCCAAGACAAGACACAAGCTCAACGCTAGCTTCACATACTAATTTCTGACAACACCAAGAAGAACAAAACACTCAGTTTGCATGACAGATTTGTTACTCGTAAAAAAGGTATTTACCTATTTATGTCATCTCCAATGGCTTTCCAATGAAACTAGTTGGTTGAAAACTGTGTTTCAGCACCAAGACGAGAACGAGGTTCAAATTAACAAGAGCCCATCATTAAAGTACTTGATTAAAAGGGCTTGGGTCTTTGATTTGGGCCCGACTCAGATTTGAACTAAAGTTATGCTAGCTCGAGCTTAAACTAAAAGGGTCTTGCCCTTAGGACCTGCGGGTGTGAACCAGGAGGCAGACCGCCATTTTACCGGTGGTTTATTCTGGTTCATTTGTTCTTTTTTTAACGGTTAAACAGTGACTCGTATACTCTCTCTCTCTCTCTCTCTCTCTCTCTCTCTCTCTCTCTCTCTCTATTTCTCCCTCTAAATAAATCAAACTTAAAGGGGAACTTAAGTCTTTCCACAAAAAAAACAACTTAAAAAGTACACTAGTGTGTTTACGACCAACAAAAGATATGCAGTATCGAACATATGATTTCTGCAGTAATGATGCTACCAAAATACAGATAAATTATGTCAAGAGTTTGTTGAGAATTGAATCTTAGGAGTGTTGGACTAATATGTACTGCATAAACCTCAAAATCGCTGAGTGCATGAGATGCAAATAATTAATATATATAACCACGCCACTAGTATTTAGCAAAAGGGCCATCAACACTGCAAAAGAGAGTAAATCTCCAAGGGAATAGATAAACAAAGGCACATAAAGTAAATTAAAAGAAACAAAATTAAAGAGTAACTAAAATGAATCAAATGCTTTATTATCTTCCGTGAAGACATGGCATTCATTTTATAAAATGAACTACATAACAAGGAAATTATAATTGGCACAAACATGATACATGACCTGAGTTGCAAATCTTGGCCTTGAGAAAAACTAAGGTTGAAATAGTGACAAGAACAAAGAACAAAAATATTGCTTCATGTAAGCCTAACGTGCAATCACTCAGCCACATTGTACATGAGAGTAGCTCAATCAACCTAAAATAGAAACCTAGAAAGTAAAATGGAGGATAGAATCACTAAAAATAACTTACAAAACAGACACCTATGGAGGATAGAATCAAACAATAAAACGAAAAGCAATTCAGAAAAGACTTAAAGTGAAAATGGCATCTTAAAAGGTGTAAGAAGCACTAAGAAATGAGAGCATCCATAGAAACAAGATCAAGGTAGACTACAGTGTGAAACAAATATACAAAATATGCATAAAGATTTTCCATAATTTTTTAAACAAATAGTTGCATCAAGAAAGTTCAAAAGCCAATAGCAAGCAACTACCAAAAAGGTATTATAAACCAATTGTAGTTAACATTTTTTCCTTATGTATATATTACAAGATGCACTAGTTGTTACCACATATGCACAAGGCACATCTGGGGACTCGAAACCCTATCATATGAGAAAGCTACCTGGGTATATAATGTACAATTAAAGGCCAAACTGGCTGAAGTACTTACTGTTAGTGCAAGAAGCTGAACCTTAGAATTTTTATGCCCAATACGTTTCTTGAGGACCTTAACAACATCTTTAGCTTGCCTGATGACAAAATTTAAGAAAGAATTAAATCAAAATTGGAAAAGTAAATAATGCATGCAAGTGGAGTAGTCCATCATCATATGAGAAAACACATGTTCGTTTTTTAAAAAATAATTGTTCGCAAAAATAATATTTTTTAAGAATAATTGTCTCAACTCTTTTTCTTCCCTCTCCTTTGTATCTTTACCTTCTCTTATTCACTTATATTTTGTTTCTTTTTTCCCCTGTGAACAATCTTTATTTAATTTAAAGTCCCAAGCACAGGATACGTGAAACCCATTCTGAAATTCCCCCAAGTGTCACAAGTGATGACTAGTGGTGGATCAGCTGAGGCGACCACAGGCAGCAGTCATCCTCTAACGTCAATGGTGAAGACTAGTGGCAGATCAGCAGGGGGCGATGGGAGGTGGTCATCAATAACACCATGTAGGCTTCCTCCTCCTCCTCCTCCCCCTGGCAGATTGGAGAAGTCAATGGCAAGCAAGGGTATGACATCGGAACATTACCCAATCAGCACGTTACAGAATTTGAAACCTCAGTCAAAAGCCCTGTAGATATCTTCCATTTATTCTAATCCTGATAATCTCTTTCTATAAACCATTAGGTTCATTCCAAAGTTCTGAGTTTCAGTAGTGCCACTGTCTGGAATGACAACCAGACTTTGACCTTAAGGAGTGGACTTCTAAAGCAAAAGAAAGGATTTAGAAAAGAACCACAGTAACAAGCAGTCACTGCATCCCAATTTTGTGGAAATACAGTTCCAATTCTTCCATATCATTTCTCACAGATGCCACCGTAAACAATTCTGGAAAAGAATTATTAAAGATCACCCTTCAGAAAATGCCATACTGATCATTTTCCTATTTCATAGTCCATCTATAGCATCAGTGGTGTTGATCTTGCATCTGAACTAATAACACATATCTTGTAGCCTTCCATTGGCGACTTTTATTGCTGAACTTCAAAATTGTCGTATTGGATACTACCCAAGCTTTAGATGATTCAGTTCCTCATAACGTCATCCAAAACAATACTCCTGATCGAGAGACAAGATAAACTAGTAAACTAGTTCATTGAAGTTTCCCACCTTGCCAACCAGGGTAAGAATTTCGTACCGTTAGTCCTTATGTTTCACGGATGTCAACTCAAAGACCATTTTGACGCCCCAGTTTCACCGAATAAACAACCAAGTCCAACAAAAGCAAGACTAAGTTTCCATTCGCATGTGGCAACAATCAAATTCAGAGCACCAAATGACGAAACAAATGCAACAGTAGAGAACAACTCCGATGCTTAATAAACAAACGAAAGAAAGGAAAGGAAGAAGGCACAGTAGAATCACATACCCCGGGTCGTGATTGAGGATATCACAGATCTCGAGGTTCATCGCCCAGTCGGGGCCGATCAGCATATCGCTCGTGGCTCGATCCACCAGCGCGCCGGCCATCGCCGCGACCCCGTAACCCTAAGGAACCAATCGAACGAATACAAAAACGGGATCTTTCCGTGGAGATCCGACCGGGTTCAGGCGAATACGACAGGAGGTGCTCCTCCCCGGGCAATCGAAACCGGAGTAATCGAAAGGCCGGAGAGGCGGAGACAGGGAATCCCTAAACGAGGAGAAGCGTGTGCGCCAACCCCGAATTCCCTTTCCCCTCCTTACCTGTCACCAGAGAGAGGAGTCGCGGATTCTTTCTATTTTTTTTTAGAGAGAGAAAAAATAAATGCTTTTTTTTTTCCTTCCTTACATACAAAATGCAATAATAATAATAATAATAAATGATGAGAGGATGGTTTTGCGCCGTGATCGCCTGCCACGGCGAGACATCAGCTAGGAAAACGAGAGGGACCCACCAGTTTCGACCCGGGCTTTTTACCTGATTGGTGCCTCGTCGGAGACAGAGGATGGAAAAATAATGTTCTCGGATTAATTGAAGCGTTTATACTAGTGATGATCAAAATGGTATTTTTCAAATGAAAGATTTCATTTGAAATAAATATGGGCTATAAATCGGCTACATATGAAAGATTTCAAAAGTGTCGAAGAATAAGTCACGAGTAATCACAAATGAGTTAATTAAAATTCTTGATAGGCATTTGCTATTTCAATTTCACGAAATTGTATGGGGTGTTCATATACACGTGTTTGTAAGATTGGAAACAACATATTTTTAATTACGAATTTTAGTATACAAAATATCTTTAATACATGCCATTACTTACGTCCATCCAAAACTTCACATTATTATACTTCTACGCATGGTGACCTAATTACATATTACTCCTATAATTGTTATCTTTAGTATCTCGGTCCTTATACTTTAAAAAATTATATTAGCATCTTATATATTCATTTATCTTAACGATATCAGTGTTATACATAAAAATATAAAAATAAATGATAAAAAGATATTTTTAATATTTTAGTTTATGGTGACGAACGACGACGCTATTGGCGTCAATGTCGACACAATTACCGAGCAGTCCTTTCGTCACTCTATATCTGCATCGACGTTTTATCGTTACAGAATCGAAGTTTAATACCAAAGTCATCGTGGAGATCCATCGCTAATCAAAGCAGGACCTAGAGATGCACTCCCCCCTCGTCGATGCTAGAATTGTGCCCCTCCTTGCCACCCGCCTCCTCAACCACCACAACCACCCATTCATCCATGACCAAGGCCAAGGATAACACGGTGCTACACTCCTTAACCTCTTCATCTCTACCCATGAAGGTGCTCATGTGCACCTCGAGCATCCTCGACTCTGTTGTTATCACCCTTTGCCTCATCTCCCTTGTCGTCGCCCAACATGTCGTCGTAACACTTTACAGCTTCCTCTCCGTCGAAGCATACTACTCCATCATTGGGTTAAAGAAACCCCTCATCGTTACCCTCATGGACCTCCTTAGGACCAACTAGGTACATCAAAGATGTGCTTAAGGTCCTCTTTGGCCTGACCCTCTGTTGAATTTCGGATTTTGATGATGAAATCAATTGGTAAAATATTTGATCTAATCCTTTGTCGATATATGTGTACAGGATTAGTCATGATTTCAGTAAGACGTAAAGCAGGTGTTATGCCGGAGTCAAGATCGAGATCACGTTGGGAGTTCGAGAGTTCGCTGGAACTCCGGACATTCGTCGGAACTTGCCAAGAAGATCGTCGTAAAGTCCAGGAGCTTGCCGGGAGTCCGCAGGAACATTGTCGAGAGTTCATCGGATGTTCGCCGGAAGCACGTCGGAAGCTCACCGGAAGAGCAATTGACGCACCAGATCAGCAATTGACACACCGGAACAAGATGCACTGTAATAATGGCTTAGTTATCGTAGTTAGAGAGAAAATTAAGTTAGGATTGGGAGGTAATCCCACTAACTTAATTAGGGGCCAAGTGGGCCTTAGTTGGGCTGGTTTGGTCCAGATTCAAGGCCCAACTAGGACCCTGAATTCCTGGCTGGCGGTGGCACCGCCTGGGAGACTCGGTCCCCTAGGAATTTTGAGCGGTGGTACCACCCCTATCAGGCGATTGTACTACCTAGATTGAGCAGTAGTACCACCTAGTGTTAGATGTCAGGTGGTAGTACCGCCCAGTAATGGCGGTGGTACCGCTAGTACCCCGAAAATTCGGGATTAGATACTTTTTGACTCCATTTTTGAAGCTATTGGGGCTTATAAATACCTCACCCTTTCCTGCATGAAAAGACATGAAACCTATTGGCATAATCTTGAGTTCTTAAGCTTTAAAGTGTTGTAAAAGTGAAGAGTTCTCCTCCTTCATCTCTTAGCCTTGTAATCATCCAAGAAAGAGGAGTGAGACTTGTAAGGGTTGTCTCCTAAACCCGACAAAAGGAGAAAAGCTATAAAAGGTGGTTGGCCTTTATCTATTGAAGAAAGGCTTTTAGTGGACACCGGTGACCTTATCAGAGGAGGAATCCGAAAGTGGATGTAGGTCACATTGACCAAACCACTCTAAAACTCGATTTGCATTTACTTTGAATAACTTTCTTTTATAGCAAACTGTCTCTCCTCCTTATTGTGCTTTAACTACGTCTACATACGCTTTCACGTAAACACCTTCTGAGATTAGCTTTAATCGTACGAAGACTTTACGAAACCGACACTTTTTATTTGTGCAGTTTACATTACTACAAATCACCTTAGTCTTCTCTTGCACTTTCACGAAAGCTTTCAAGTTCAAATTCTTTTCGAAACGGATTGAATCGAAACTATTCTCGTCGGAATAGATTTTAATCAAAATAAGTTTTTTGAAATAGTGAAAATTTTCTGCTGCACTAATTCACCCCCCCCCCTCTTAATGTCGCTCTTGATCCTAACACCCTCTACTCGCTCAACAGCACCGCCCTTATTGAGTTGGGCATCATGTCACCCCTCTTCATGCTAGTGGTGAATGATAGGTAGAGGGTGGTGGTGGCGGATGTGACGGTGGTGATCGCCCAAGTGGTAGGATGTGATGAGAGCATGGAGTCGTTTTAAAGGGTGGACAATATTAGCGTCCTAGTGGATCTGGTGGTTGGGGGGAGCGGAAGGGTGAGGAAAAACGTTGCAGCTACACTGCTGAACTTGGTAAAGAGCGATGAAGATAAGATGGTGGGGGATGTTAGAGAGGTGAACGAGGCAAAGGCAGCCATGAGGGCTTTGGCCAGCAACAACACTAAGGTGAGCATGAGAGGGAAGAACACTAGAGAGTGGGTGGGGGAGCCAACTCTAGGCTCTTGATGATTTCGAGACCAACACCGATGACTCCGTGCTGCAAATGTTGCTCTGTGATGGAGCCGTAGACCGCTTCGTCGCCGCTCTACATCTGCCACCACTGATGTCGTTCACCACCACCAACTGAAACATTAAAATTACTTTTTTATTTTTTATTTTTGTAAATCCATTGATAAAACCAATGACGTTAGGATAAATGAACATATATGTTTCACTTTCGTAATTATAGGGATGTCAATGAAACCTTTTAAAGGGTAGGGACCGAAGTGTTAAAGATAGCTAACTATATGGGGCAATATGTAATTAGCCCAATTTATATTAGTCTATTTGACCTAAATAAATATATAAAAATACAAACAACCTAAAATTCTCTGAATATTTTTAGCTAAGCATAATGTAAATTTGTGTATATATATAGAATAAAATTTTGAAATTATATATAGAATAGTTTTTTTTAATTAAGTTTTTTATTTTACCCACACCGCTCTCCTTGTTTTTATTTATTCACGTAGCATGCCCCTTATTTAATACAAAATGAGATTATCCATATATTTCATCCGACGATCTTAGCCCCTCATTCAATGTTGCCTTAACCCCCATGCTCTCTTTATTTGTCTTCCCCTCCTTCGAATCTAGGTACCACGAGCTCTCAAGTAAGTTGATAGTTATACCTCTACAACAACAGTAGCAGCGATGACCACTACCCTTCATCATTATTGATGGGCCTCATCGTGCATCGTAATTCCACTCTTGCTTCTTCTCCATCAGCCAACTTCTTATTCGTTGTCGTGATGACCACCACCCTCACCTCCTCTCCCCTATTCATTTGCAAGCTTCACGATTGCCATCGTAGTGTATGATGAGACCCGTAGGGCAAGGTTACTCCTATTATGATGGTGGAAATACAATTATTAGCTCGATGGGGAGTTAATAGTGTTGAGATTTGACGAAGGGCAAGATGTGTGAAGAGAACAGGGTGGAGGCGAATCAAGACATGATGACAAAGATAAACAAGGAAGTGAGGTTAAAGCAACAACTGATGAGACAAAAGTTGATGATCATTTTATCTTTAAAAAAATATAGAGATGTTTGGTGAGAATAAACAAAAAGGAATATTCTATGCCAAAAAAGTAAAAAACTTGAAACTTTTTGAGAAATTTATTCATTAGATATATATATATATATGGTTTAGTACATGCTGTTAATTACATTCTAAGTCGTCATAACTAATTCCCTTGGACAATGTTGGAAGCCTCAAGAATTCACACCATAAAAACAAGACAAGAATGCTCTTTCGATTTGGAATTTATTTATTTGGCAGTGCCAATTCATATGCACCATGATGATATCAGAATTATGTTTGGTAAAATGATGACAATAGTAAGAGAAGTTGCACTTTTCTTGGGCTATCCACATCATACACACAAGACAAAAACCTCTTTCCATCGTTGTTCCAAAGCATTAACAGAAGTCTTTTCCTATGAACATAAACATAGCTTTTCATTATAAAGACTACCCAAAGAATTAGTTAAAATGTTTCAATAATGTCTTTTAATTATTTTCTCCGACCAACAAATTGGCAAGATTGATCATTCTGATATCATGCAGTATGACAGTCAGATGCCAACAAAGGCACTGCAAAAAGGTAGTTTACACAATATATTTTGCATTGAACAGTTGAACATTGAGAAAATTTGTATTGGGTAGAAGAATAAGATAGTTATGCTATCATGAATATGGCACATCTCCCATTCGTCTCTGTCTATGGGACTCTTCCTACTACAGGAGGAGGCAAACAACATACATTGCGTGCACTGTCATGAACTTAAAAGTACTGTTTCATTAGAAGCTGGCTCAAAATCATGCAAATTACAAGGATGGCTTCATGTTTGGCACTTAACAAAACCATTTTTGTAATGTAACATGGAGAGAAAGAGCAGCAGAACTATGTGAGTCAAATTGTCCATTGCAGAATAATGAGATTAAAATGCAGAATTCCGAGAGAGACATCATGAAGCTAATATCCTGCAAGAAAGCTAAAAAGGAGGCTCAGCCATTATTATTGAACTATTAAATCAAGGGATCTAAACATCATCTAACTAAAGAATTCACTATGCTTGTTCAATGCTTCATTTGTTTACAAGTCCCCATAGAAGAAAGAATAAGATCACACATTATCATGTATTATAAATGCCTCCTTGGTAACTCTGCTATTTCTCCTAAGACATCAAGGAAAAAGCTAAGGTTGCACAAAAACAACTGAAGAGGATTTGCAGTTTGAAATGATGTCTGATAAAAACACATATTTGCTGAGAAGAGAAATGCAAATTTGGAAAATATCTTATGCAACCAAGAAATATAAGCTTTATGGATCAGTTAAAAAACATGACACAATAGAGGATATTGTATTATATCTATAATAGATCAAATGTCATTCTTCAATAAAGCCCCAGTGCTGTCTTGTAATTGAAAATGGCCTGGCCGTTGAATTGATGACACCAAAAAGAAGAAAGGTGGGATAAAATAAATTAATAAAGCAATCTCTGCAAGGGGGCATTTACATATTAATATAGAGAGAAGGCAGATATTTTTTGCTTGATGCCCAAAAGCTTTTATCGGCAAACCTTCATAAGATATGAAGATGGACTTGAAAAGCTTACAGATGTCTCTGTACTGCCTGCTTTCACACTTTCTGATCTCTTGACAGGTGTTCCACATCCACTAAAATCAAGGATTCGGGCCTCAGCCTGCAGAATTGTTCAACATGTTGATGTATCATAAACAATTAGAAAATATTTGTAATTTTTGAGAAACTTTAGCATGTATATTTGAATAGTTTTCAGGGAAGTTTAGTAGCCTTGTATACCAATGACAAAAAGTGACGAAATGTGCCGCATAATCACAATGCAAAAAAGTTAATTGCTAAAAAGACCTTCATGTAAAATGCTTCAAGACATTTTCTTTTAATTCATTTAACTTTCAATTGATAAAATAGACATGGTTAAACAAATACAGGAATTTCCCTCCAAATAATCTGATGTCGAATCCAAGTTAATGCCATAAAAGGATTTTATAAAGAAAGACATGACAATGTTGCATGAAAAGGAAACATGTGCAATAAGTATATTCAAGTAAAGCATCCAAATAAATGCAGACGTATAGTAAAAACCTTGTTTCAGAGATAAAAGAGACAAATACCATGATTTTTGATGGTACACACTGATTATCCAGCTCTTTGTCAGGTTCAACATTTTCTTCTGAGAATTTCTTGTTGTCAAATTTTGGTTCGTGTGGCATCTTGATAGGGTTTCCACTTCTCAGTATCTCTTGAGCCTCTGAAACTACAGCAGCAGTATGCTCACTTAACTGCTTCATCAGCCCGATGGCATCATAGCTTCGATCACCAGGGCTCAAGAAATATCCTATATCCTGGAAAATTAGGTACGAGAAATAGGGTTAACTTTATGAACAATGATTAAAGAATTCTGAAAATTCCTTAACTGAAAAGAAAAAAAGCTGCAAGTTTGAGATTAACAACATTAGACTCAAGGCCACAATAGGAAAATAGAAGTTGACCAACTGAACATGTTGCCTATGGCTGTCATCTAAATACAGAAAACATAACACTCGGGACATTCAATGCCACCTTAATATTCTTTTTCTTCAACATATCTTACAGTGTAATGGAAAATATTTACCGAGTGCACAATATGCAACTTCTTGGTTCAATTAAAAGTGTCTAAAAACAAATTCCTTGTAGACAAATCACAGTACACCTTCATCAGAAACAGTGAAACTGAATAGGCCAAAAATTGACGAAAAACAAAGCAGAAGCAGGATACACATGTATCACTAAGATTGTTTGTCTAACCTCAAACATATCAGTGCTGATTCTATTTCCTGTAAGGAGAGAGTTCATAAACCAAGGTGATTTCCATGCTGAAGGAGATTCGATTCCCCTTTTGATGCCAGGGGTATCATCAAAACTGTAAGAAGGATATTGGACTTAGAGAAAATGTATCACAGCACAAATTATTCTCCATAATATAAGCAGAAAGCACTCATTATTGAATCCCAACTTCCACGGAATTACTCACTTTAAGCATATTTCTAAAAAAATTGCATTTTATTTGTAAAAAGTTTTCCAACAAATACTCATTAGTATTACCACTAAGATTGGAAACGAAAAATAAAATAAGTACATATGTGACTCAAATGATCAAACTAAAGTGTCATGATATAGATTCCATTGAGAAAGTAATTGTTTAGGTATTAAAAAAAGGATCTAGCAATAAAATTAGACAATTTTATGAAACATAAGATACCACAAAATTTGGAGTTCTAGCTCTTTTTTCATAATTGGAAGGGTAATTCCTCTCTTCAGGACTTTTTTATACATGCAATCTACATGCAAATTCCATGCTGTCAAATCAGGAATTGATATGCCTTGTTTGATGATCCACTAAAATATTATTGAATGGATATTTTAGTCAAAAGAACTTGATCGAATAAAAAGTCATCAGAAGAAATCATAATTGATGAGCATTAATATTAGATTAAATTGACAATAAAACATGAAATCTATTAATAAGAAACAATAGAACAATCATGGAAGAGGAAAATTTTCATTAGAAGAATAGCTATATACTAGAATCTCAAATAGGAGGGTGAGAGTCGGTGTGATAGTAAGTTGCTCCTTTTGCAACCTAGGTAATTAAGTTAGAGCCACATAAAAATTCCTCTGAAAAAGGGGTTGCATTGACCCTTACCAGATCTCACATCTCTCAAGAGTCTTCTTGTGCATTGAAAAACCTTATCTTTTACTAGAATTTAAAATAGAAACAAAATTGTAGATTGACGTTCAAAATGTACTAGACCTCGTTAGAAGCCATCTCATGTGTGTGATACAGCTAATCATAGAACTTAGGCAATGATGGAAACACCACTCAGATACTTTATGTTCACAATGCTAAAAACATGATGAGGAACATATGTAACAAAGTATGGAATAAATCTGCTTGATAACTCTCATTGTATGAAAGCCCACAAGATAATTCTAAAATCTATCGTACTGAAAAATTGAATGATCAAAAGCTAAAACAAGAATTTGTTTATCTAGTTTTCTTACATGTTCAAGTGTCCAATGTCCGCATCAATTGTTGAACTGCATTTTTCAAACATAAGAGGTGAAGGATGGATCAATGAAGCAGATTTTACTGATTTAGTGGACACTGAATGTAAGTTCTTATTTTCACTGGCAATAGGAGAAAAGAAGGCAGGGACATCAGGTAGAGATTCAGCAGAATTTTCTATTTGGCCATTGTTTGATGCTTTCTCTGAGCTCCTTTGAGAGTGAACTTTCAATAATTTAGCACCAGTGCCTGGTGATGCATTCATAGAATGTCCTTTGCCATGTGGAGAAAAAAGTCCTTGGCCATTAGCATTGCGTTCAACTAGAATCCGAGATGCCTGCTGCATAAGAACCACAAAAGTAGAATGATTTTCTTATCAGAACTGGAAGTATAACAACAAAAAACACACAAATTTATACTAAAATTCATAATTTGCAGCTGAAAGGAAACCAACTAATTCTGTTTCAGTTAAAACTCTAAAACATATATTACTCAATTATAAACGAATGTAATTAAGATTTAAGAATTTCCTCTAATGTCCCAATAGATCAGCAATGGAGCATAACAATGAATTGGACTGATACATAGGACTAGTCAGACCTCCAACAATCATTTCATGACACATGGATAAGAACATTCTATACAAGTTATTAGGCTAGTAGGTTGACTGGACCTGGTCATGATAATTGGCATTGCAGTGGACCTACGACCACAGATACACAACATCAAAAACTAGATAGTGAAGGGCTAATAGTGAATGGTGCAAGGGGTGCATCATAGCATGGAACTGCTACCGTGAAGCAATTCTTACCAAGTCTTGCTTAGTAACAGTTAATTTGGATTGTGTGTGCTACACAATGGATTTTGATGAATGTATAACATCAGAGTAGAGAAGATCGCAATACCCCAAGGGTCCAGATTCAAATGAGCTAATGTACATAACTAGATAACTCTATTACTAATAAATGGGCTTAAGTTTTTTGGGCCACATAAAGCCTGCTCTATCCAAGATATTAGGCAACTAATGGATGTTGTCATGACAGCTTACAATTTCAAACAATGAGAAACTTCATGGACTATCAAGTGATTTCAATGTCAATCCAAGGATGATGACATGTCATATGCCCATGAAAATGTGGAAGATCCTTAAAATATGAAAACACAATGAAGCATTGGAAGTATGTTATGGTGGCCTTCTCAACCAACATAAGACAGACATACCAAATTTAAGGCATTTACTTTAGACTAAAAGATTAAAAACTGATATTGAAAAAGAAAAAAAATAGCAAAAAGAGATTAAAGCATTGGATAAAACATCAAACCTAAACGGAGACTTGCAAAAGATGTATTCATTTCTTAATCATATCAGATGTTGATTGATAGCTTCAATTCAAAAGCAAATAAACAGGCAGTGTTTACTATTGAACATAGAAGGAATCACAGAATAAAAAGTAGAAAAGTATAAGACGAGAAAATGAAATTTAGCAATTTAAAAACTACCAGTTTTAATAGATCTATAGAAGCACACTTATCTTAAATATTTATACTCCCGTATATTCCTAACATGTCTGTACTTTACAACCATTGAAAAATGTCACTAAATTAAACTATACCATATTCTTTTCTAGTTATCATGTGTCCCTCAAGAAGGTATTGTTCAAAAAGTACAAGATTGAGAACACCTTCAGTTTGAGCAAGCTTTTAGTGGAATCACATACATCGTACAGAGAAATTTTCTTCAAGGATATTTGGTTGAAGCAAGAATGTCAATATTTAAGTCATTATCATTATAAGATCAATCAGCCACATGAACTACAAATCTTCGCTATGGTACATGGTTATCACATATAAGTTGTACAGTAAAGATATAAATGATGAAATAACACTTACTCTCCGTCTTGAAGAACTGGCATCAGATTTGGCTGCTACACTAATGGTCACTGTAGATGATGTCATTTTATCAGATAAGTCAGTCGAGGACTTTACTTCCTTATTAATATTTCCATTTGTTGCACAACCAGAAGACTGACATAAATTTTCTTTGTCCTCATCCAAAAGAACAGGTTCCTTCTGCAGGTTGTCCGAAGAAGTAAAACCTCCCTCAGCATAACCTGATGAAATTTCATTCGACACAACTGCACCATTCAAGTTAACCATAGAAGAATTCTCAGCGTTACTTAAAGGTGATGAGTGTAATGACCCACAGGGCATCTCTATACCAGGTTTCTTGTCTGTTCTCTGTTCCACCATAGGTGATGACAATTCACGTTGTCGTTTCTTCATAATGGATGGTGTACACATGAAACTTTTGGCAGCACTTTTTAACAGAGCATCAGGCGACTCATCATGAGAAGGTGAATCCCAGAGACTGTATGGTTTAGAACAACTCACAGAGGACATCATCAATTGACGAATCCCTAGGGGACTATATGCCTGCTGAAGATCTACAGAAGGTATGAGATCACAGCTAACAAATGGAATCTCTAAGCTTGGGAAACGTGGAGGTTCATAGAATAGAGCTCCAGAATCCTGCAATTCTGCTGGCTGTGTTGGATTTCCATCTGATAATGTAATGTTGTGATTGGCATCAGGAGTACCCGAAACCATCATTTCTGTATGTGTATGCTTTGGAGTCCCAATTTCTTGCCCCTTATCCTCAAGTAGACAGACATTAGGTATACTGCTATCATTGGGACATAAAGAAGAGCAACTGGAATAAGCAAAGCCATCATAGGAACATGTAATGACCTCCGAATCTTGAGCAAAATTCTCTGGTTTCATGAGTAGAATTTCTCTGTAGCTTCTCATCACTTGGACAGAGATAAGATGGAGGTACGACAGCCATCAAATTGTTACAATAGGAAATTCCAGGAACAGCTGATGAACTGACGGGATATATTGGGTTTGAACATGAACCAAGACTTCCACCAGCTTCAGAACCAAAAGAGTTTTGGCAATTTATACCAGAGAAATAATCCAAACTTACAATGTTTGAAGTATCAAATTCAATAGGATAATCTTGGATAGTTCCCTGATGAACATCTAACCCATAAAGGTTGTTGTTGCAGCAATCAGTTTCACATGCCAAAAGATTGTTCTGCTTCTCATATCTTGAATCATTGTTTAATATAAAAGTTGGGACTTTCAGGTCTAAAAAATTTGACCACAAAACAGATGCATTTTCATTATTTCTAGTACATAAGCTATAATGCTCCGACGCTTCTGCTTTAGCCTAAGCATTTTGGCTATTGGTTTGAGCTCAATAAAATCAACAGGCTAGTTATCCTATCAGGCTAAGTCATGACAATTGGAATCATAGTTGACCTAGTATTGGAGCATGGTGAGAGCACTTAGATTGAAGGGGCTACTCGTGGATGGAGTCAAAAGACTCATCACGGTGTGAAGCCACCACTTGGCTACACCTCACATGCACCATGCTAAACATCAAGCCCTTCAGTGGGGGAGTTTATAACACACCCCGATTAGTCCTACATCAGAAGGGGATAAGACTAAGATTAACTTATAAGGGTCTCATAGGTGCACTGTTGTGAACTTTAGCCTAAGCATTTTGGCTATTGGTTTGAGCTCAATAAAATCAACAGGCTAGTTATCCTATCAGGCTAAGTCATGACAATTGGAATCATAGTTGACCTAGTATTGGAGCATGGTGAGAGCACTTAGATTGAAGGGGCTACTCGTGGATGGAGTCAAAAGACTCATCACGGTTTGAACATGAACCAAGACTTCCACCAGCTTCAGAACCAAAGAGTTTTGGCAATTTATACCAGAGAAATAATCCAAACTTACCAATGGTTTTGAAGTATCAAATTCAATAGGATAATCTTGGATAGTTCCCTGATGAACATTAACCCATAAAGGTTGTTGTTGCAGCAATCAGTTTCAAATGCCCAAAGATTGTTCTGCTTCTCATATCTTGAACATTGTTTAATATAAAAGTTGGGACTTTCAGGTCTAAAAATTTTGACCACAAAACAGATGCATTTTCATTATTTCTAGTACATAAGCTATAATGCTCCGCCGCTTCTGTTAGCTCAAATGACTCTGGGAAACTTCTAATGAAGAATTATTAGGCAACTCATCCACAATCATCCGATCAGTACTTTTTCAGACATTTCCTCAGGAGTAGCAGTTTGGCTATTGGTTTGAGCTCAATAAAATCAACAGGCTAGTTATCCTATCAGGCTAAGTCATGACAATTGGAATCATAGTTGACCTAGTATTGGAGCATGGTGAGAGCACTTAGATTGAAGGGGCTACTCGTGGATGGAGTCAAAAGACTCATCACGGTGTGAAGCCACCACTTGGCTACACCTCACATGCACCATGCTAAACATCAAGCCCTTCAGTGGGGGAGTTTATAACACACCCCGATTAGTCCTACATCAGAAGGGGATAAGACTAAGATTAACTTATAAGGGTCTCATAGGTGCACTGTTGTGAACTTTAGCCTAAGCATTTTGGCTATTGGTTTGAGCTCAATAAAATCAACAGGCTAGTTATCCTATCAGGCTAAGTCATGACAATTGGAATCATAGTTGACCTAGTATTGGAGCATGGTGAGAGCACTTAGATTGAAGGGGCTACTCGTGGATGGAGTCAAAAGACTCATCACGGTGTGAAGCCACCACTTGGCTCGTCATGTGGCAAATGAAATTATAATAATTGTTACTTATCCTGAAACTGAACTAATTTTCAATTAATGATGTAGAGATTAAAATGAGCTTAAGTGAGAATATAATAAAGGCAGAATCTCAGCATAATATACAGGTCAACAAGATAATATTTATATAAGTATATGACATCACAAATTCTCAAGAAAACTTTACTTTCAAAGCACATTGACATCTGTATAAGAAAGCAAGCATTGAACCATGAATCTCCCAACACAGAAATAAATACTGTGGAACAATACCAGACAGACAATCAGTCGACATGTAACACCCTGATTAATCCCATAACAGAAGTGGCCACTACTAAGATTGACTTATAAAGGTCTGATGGGTATACTATTATCAACTTCAGCTTAAGCATTTTGGCTATTGGTTTGAGCTCAATAAAATCAACAGGCTAGTTATCCTATCAGGCTAAGTCATGACAATTGGAATCATAGTTGACCTAGTATTGGAGCATGGTGAGAGCACTTAGATTGAAGGGGCTACTCGTGGATGGAGTCAAAAGACTCATCACGGTGTGAAGCCACCACTTGGCTACACCTCACATGCACCATGCTAAACATCAAGCCCTTCAGTGGGGGAGTTTATAACACACCCCGATTAGTCCTACATCAGAAGGGGATAAGACTAAGATTAACTTATAAGGGTCTCATAGGTGCACTGTTGTGAACTTTAGCCTAAGCATTTTGGCTAATGGATTGGGCTTAACGAAGTTAGCAAGCCAATCATCCCATCAAGTTGAGTTGTAACACGACATGCATCATCAGATAGAGAATAGTAACCATTCAAGTATCAAAAAGGTATGAAAGGCATGCGTAACATCATCATGGAAGTAGAATCACTCAAAGACATTATGTTTATAAATCAAACAGTTAATAGCATTCTAATCTCACCGGCCTGGTAAAAATTTTGTCAATTCTGCCCACTTATTTCCATAAATTTGATGAGCATGAATAAGTGCTATTTCCTCTTCTTGAGTCCAGGGCTCCTTGTTTATGGAAGGATTAAGATGATTATGCCACCTACAATACATTCTCTAAGAAGTCAGTAAGTTAATCATGAATCATGAATTACCAAATCAAAGAAACATGATATCAAAAGAGAAAAAATAATTGTAAAAACAAAACAATAAATAAATATTTTAGAAAAAGCCTCGGCGACGCGACGTCGCCTTTTTCGGCGACGCGACGTTGCCTTTTTCGACGACGTCGCCGAGACGATGTGACGTCGGCTTTTAAATAAAATATATATATATATATAATATATATATATATATATAATATATATATATATAATATATATATATATATAATATATATATATATATAATATATATATATAAATATTTTAGAAAAAGCCTCGGCGACGCGACGTCGCCTTTTTCGGCGACGCGACGTTGCCTTTTTCGACGACGTCGCCGAGACGATGTGACGTCGGCTTTTAAATAAAATATATATATATAATATATATATATAATATATATATATAATATATATATATATATAATATATATATATAATATATATATATAATATATATATATATAATATATATATATAATATATATATATATATAATATATATATATATATATATATATAAATAATCGAGGCGACGTCGCCGAGACGATGTAAAATATGCTACCTTCAATGAACACAGCAATATTACAATGCCATTATGGCATGAATAGTCACACTTAGGAACAATATATTCTTTAGAAAGTGTATATCTATGGTTTCAATATATTATTTATATCCATATCATAAAAATGAATGGCTCCAAGCTAAAGATAAATGTGTTTGGTACTCCAAACTAGAAACTAGTAACAAGAATTATGCTAAAGAATCTCTCATGGGTATGAAATGTAGTACTCCATATTAATCAGAATGCAAATGAAAATATCATGTTTTGTCGAGATCTTCTGAAGTTATGGCAGAGAAATTATCAATAGAAGAACTTAGCATGTAAAAATTCTTAAACGGAAGAGGATTAACAAATCACTTCAAGCAACAAGCACAAGATTTTACATCTTTCACATGATGATATTATCTCTGAACTGGCATAGCAATTATATGTACTTACTAAGCCACATGATTACCCATATGCCAACAATTCATTGTTAGATTGTATGACATCAGTGAGCTAATTGAACCATTGAAGATCAATAATGGGTTCAAATGTGCTTATTCAAGACCAGAATAATAGAGTTTTTGCAAGCTATTCAGTAGTCTTGGAACAATTCATGAGGGGATACATTTCTAGCAGAATGTGTCAGAGTATCCAACCATACATCCTACAATGATCCTTGAGGTCCAGGATCTTGAACATCAAAACCTTTAAAATTGAACTCAATCTGTTCCATTGCTCTCTGATTTAGACAAGTATGCTGCAGAAATGGATTAGATTATCATAAAACTAAGAATAACTCCTCCAATGAAAATTAACATATCCTCTGAAACCTAATAATATGTTATTGCAACAATAATTTAGGTTGTAATACTGACAATCCCTTTTTTACTATGATTTTTTTTATTAAAAAATATGGCTTGGTATTGCTGCTTAACTTATGCAAAAGAACCCAAATTCTGAAGTATTGTTGCCAAGGTAAACAATACCGAATAATACCGCCCGATACGGGCGGTACATACCGGTCCGACGGTATACCGGTACGCGGACCGCCTGCTACCGGACAGAACGAATAATAATAATAAAATATATATATATATATGAATATATATATATTTATATTTATATATAAATATTTTAGAAAAAGCCTCGGCGACGCGACGTCGCCTTTTTCGGCGACGCGACGTCGCCTTTTTCGGCGACGCGACGTTGCCTTTTTCGACGACGTCGCCGAGGTGCATATATATAAATTTATTTATTTATTTATTTATTTAAATAAACGAGGCGACGTCGCGTCGCCTCGGCAACGTCGCTCTGCATGGGGAAGGAAAAGGCGACGTCGCCGAGACGATGTGACGTCGGCTTTTAAATAAAATATATATATATATAATATATATTTTAGAAAAGCCTCGGCGATGTCATCGAGGTGCATATTTCGTATATATATATATATATATATATAAATAATCGAGGCGACGTCGCCGAGGCGATGCGACGTCGGCTTTTAAATAAAATATATATATATAAATATATATATATATATATAATCTTTTATATATATATTATATATATACCGAACGATATACCGCTTGGTATACCATACCGTACCGTACCGAGCGAATGTCGAAACGCCGGTACGGTATGATATTTCGAACCTTGATTGTTGCATCCAGCTATTCAGATAGTATGGTGATCTTACAAATGTTAAAAAAATTCACCATGCATTTGCTTCAAAAGATTTGGGAGTCATCAACTAAATTGTAATTTCATAAGCAAAACATAGATATCATGTTGTGATCTAAGTTGAGATAAATCTAAAATGGCATGCAAGTTGTAGTGGCTCTTACTGTTTACCTTTCCCTGCATTGCTTCCCTATGCGCCCAGGTAATGCTTGTGCAATAGTTGACCATTTTTTTGGTCCAAACTTCTTTACCATTTCAATTATGATTTCATCTTCCTATTGAAGAGAAAAACAGAAAATTATATTAATCAAATGCTGACACAGAACAAATTTTCAGGAGGAAGGCAAAAGATGTATTATTATCAAAATATTTAACATAACCTCACCTCTTTTGACCATGGCCCTTTCACAAGCTCTGGATTTAAAACCTTTTGCCATCTATGTAGGCATTGAACATCAGTCCTATCTGGGAAACATTCAGCTGAAAATAAAGACAACATAAGAATTATGTACTTCACATAACATAATAAAAACAACAACAAAGCCACAAGTCCTAACTATTTGTCGGCTATATAACGTAATAAAATATATTAATATTATAAAAAAGACAATGATGGCACTAGAACAAAAACAAGATTTAAATATGTCATTATTATTGCTATGATTTTTTTTCTTATTCCTAATTTACTATCGATATTGTCCTACATAAAGCTCAATAGCTGAAAATAATCCAGGCAGATGGCTTGGAATAATTGGGACCAAGAATTTAAATCTTGGTTTGATATTGGTTTTGGCAACTAATCGGCTGGTATGACACCAGCCTTATATATATTATATCTAACAATATTAACCTACATAGACCATTCGTTAGACCAACTAATATCGATCATTACATAAAGTTCAACCAGTATATGAGGCCTCTACTGGGACATTATAGTTTCTTGTAATTATACTAAACTATTCATTAAAGAACTTGTACAATTGATGATGTGGATTGTGTTATGCTTTTCTTCACGTATCACACTTATGATACTATTGTTTATCGATAACATGTGCATATTGGTTAATTATTTATTGACATATTACTCAATTTAAGCATTAATTTTTCAGATTCTTTTTTCTCTTTTGATCAATTAAGATAAAATCAAAAGAAGTGCAATGTCCATATACAGTGTTGATTGAGAATGATAAGAAGAGGAAACACGATATGGGCATTATTGGAAATCAAAAGATTTCATACTTTGAACACTAACAAACCCATGACAACATAAGATTTTATATGCATAAGGGAATATGAAACATTAAAAAAATTTCCAAAAGCAACTCAGTTTATGTGAGACTAAAATAAATACCTATCTTCTTCCAATTTTTTCCTTTAAAACGTTCAACAGCTTTGTACAATATGGCATCCTGCATGCATAGACAATGTGATGCACAAATTAGCAAATCCAATAAAAAACATTTGTTATTAAGATACGTAAAGCGAAGTACCATGCCGAAATTTGCAAAAGAAAATGGCAACCAAAAGAGTTCTTGTCATATTCAGAGCATAAACTAAAATAAACAACCACATAATTAAATTCAAGACCGTTAATATGGAATATCAAACGATAAATTAGCAACACAAGGATAAAGTAGAGATAATCAAGGTTTAAAGCAAGGTTTTGAATACTAATCAAAACCAATGTATCGAGCTTTGCACGGTACAGTACGTTTCGGTATATATCGTCGGTACGCCAGGGCATACCGACGGTATGCCCTAAAACCTTAAAAATACCTCCACCTATCACACCACGATGTACCAACTAATACACCTCGATAATGGTTGAAATCCAAGGCGGTACCGATGGGTATGCCTCGGTATCGGTCGGTACCAATCAAAACACTAGTATCGTTCTTCTCGGATCAGTACGTACCTCCCGTATCATGCAGTACACATCGAAATTAAGAACCCTGGTTTAAAATATCACTTGTATCCATCAGTATGAACCAGAATTTACTGGTCCAACAGTCAATCACACAACAGACTAAAAAAAATTGCCTAATTCAAAGGATGTACTGCTCAATAAGCTCATTATACCAAGCACTGAGTAGATTGATACTGGATGTTAAATTAGCAATAAGCCTACCATCAAGTTGTGTTATTTTTTTAGTTTATGACAACTGGCAACTCAATAAGCTCACTATATCAAGCACTAAGTAGATTGATACTGGATGTTAAATTAGCAACAAGCCTACCATCAAGTTGTGTTAATTTTTTTAATTTATGACAACTGGCATGTGATTGTCATTATTTTCTATATTCCTTCCTCTTTCTCTCATTATGTTTAACTCTCTCTCTCTCTCTCTCTCTCTCTCTCTCTCTCTCTCTCTCTCTCTCTCTCTCTCTCTCTCTCTCGTCATTCACCTCCTCCCTGGTTGCATTGCAGCTACCTCCTCTTGCTGCATCACCAGCATCTCCTCCTCCTCTTACCCTCCCCCGCTTCCTCCTTTGCTTCTTGCTTCACCTCTTCCACCTTCTCTCATCTTCACTCTCTTTCACCAATGAGTAAGGGTACATGCTAATTTATGGTATGCCCATCCGTATACTAGCATCACAGTAGTCAGTCCGAGGACAATTATCAGTACCAAAAAAGAGAATCGAAACCTTGGGTGAAATACTCAATCTATGATTTGGAAATGATTAATATCTTCAAGACTTTAACAAAGGAACATTAGTAATGCAAGAAAGACATACATACAGCATCAAACAAGTGAATGGGTGCATCATTTCTCAAAGCTATTGTCCTAAGAATCATTCTGGTATACTTATCAAGAGCAAGCAAGGGAAACAGAAAAAAATAAATAAATATCAAATATTATAAGTTATCCAGAAGATAGATATACAAGAAGTAAAGGAAACATTAAAAGTCACTATGAACATGCTCCAACTAGTTCTATCCATCAGGTCTTAATGACAGTCAATTAGACAATTACAGTCACTATAATATTTCTGTTAGACAATTACAGTCATCCAAAACTGCTGTCAAAATGATCAGAGGTAATGCACACAGAAAATATGAATTGAACAATTGGGAAGCGACAATTTATGACGAGGACAACCAGGGCATAATAAGACCAATTTTAGAGTCAATCCTCAATCGGGTAAGATAAAAAGGAGCTTAGGCATAAATAACATCCATTATGATTGGAAAGCAGCCTGTCATATGCTTCACATACAAGTATATCCATAACATCTTTCACTTCGACCTAGTTTCATGTCTCAAGGAAAGCAGTCTAGCATTCCCGTTACATCTAAACATTGAGTCATAGTGCAAAATTGCAGAAAAATCCTTCTTGCTTATCACATTTCTTCCAATATGTTGAACACTCAGCAGGTAAATAACCTTGTATTACAAAAGCAACATATCTGACTTATTGATTATCTACATCTGAATCTTACCTCCTCAGCTGTCCACTGTCCTTTGGTTGACCGCCGTGTTGGGCCGGTGGTTCTCCTACAATAAATTAAAAAGTTACATGTCAGATATGTTTCACCAAGCTTTAACTGAGAAAAGTAATCTTTTAGCATTGATCAAATCTTAATAACTTCAAAAAGAACTCTAACTGTAAACCAAACTTGATGCCTAAAATATTTTTATTCAAGCATAATTTGTCAAATGCCATTAGAATAAAGAAAAGAACGAAAATCATAGGAGCAGCAAATTTTTCAGCAGGTACCCATTTAAGGATCTTTGCTTCTGAATCTCTTGGCCAACCCCTTCATGAGCAGCGTTGGAAGAAGAAGCTTCACCTTTGACAGAATTCTTTCCTTTGTCACTTGCCATTCTTTTGACCCACGACTGATATTTTTGTTCCAAGACAAGTCAACAACCAGCATACAAATTGGAAGCCATCATTAAGCAACCAAGATGCCAGAAACAGATTCCACTAGCAAAGAAACACCATAGACTGCAGAATCAAAAGTAGAAAAGGGATAAATAAACCACATAAACATTACTATACAGAATAAAGAGTAAGTTACCAATGTTAGAAGAGTAACTCCCAAAGCATCATTTGGTAGATGATGTAAAGAACAAGTTCATCAATTTAGGGAAAATTCCGGAAATGATTTTTCAAATTGAGAAAGATCTCAGATTGGCGAGCTGAGCTAACGAAATAAAAGCAAAAGAAACCCAACTTCCCAAGAAAAGGAGGCAAGCGTCCTACCAAAGGCCCAATCATCAAGAACCCGCAACCCCCTCTTTGCTTCTCAACCTCTCCGATTCAAACCACACAAACGGATCGCAAACCCACCAATTCCCACGAAGACGAAAGTTTCCACAACCTCCATCAAGCAAACGATCATAGCCACACCGAGCGCGAGCCCGAGCTGAAACCCTAATCGGGGACGGTCGCCCTCCCAATCGAAACCAGAATCAAACGGGGGAAAACAGAGCCAATAATTCACCTCTCCGATGGAACAGACACGATCTGAAGCCGGCGCCTCGGCGAATCGAAATGACGCCGGGGGCCGAGATCTCCACCAGCTTCCCCCTCCTTCAGATCGCGAATGAGCGAGTGAGGGGAGAGATTTGTTTTATTGCATCTCCGGGGTCCTTTTCTTTGTTCTTTTTAGGTCCAATCTTTTGAGTTGGGGGGCGGTTTCGAACCCTACGTTTAAACTTCGAGACACCTTCGGGCGATCGTCCGGACGAGGAACCGCGTCGCGGAAGTCGACACGAGATCCGTGCCGTTCGCTTCGAGGGCCCACTCGTTCCGCTTCCTCATTTTGAATCCCAACGGCTGTCCACCGGGCATAGCCGGTCGAATGGCGGGTGGGCCACCGGCTGCCTTGTGAATTGAGGTTGCGGCGGGACCCACGCGGGAGCCGGTAGCGCGAGGAAGGTACTTCATCGGGTAAGTGAATAAGAGGTAAGAAATGTATCACGGGTCACGCATTGACTCCAGACGCCTGCCGTCCGATGATTGCTGGGATAGGCAAGTGGACGGCCACGGTTGAGTGTATGCATCACACAGATATTAAGGTGCCCAAAACAGATACTGCTGTAGTGATTGCTATTAAATGACTACGGCAGGAGTTAAGACACACATGTTTTTATTTTTGTGAAAAATACAATTATGGAAGCAAATCCAATGGAATTCATCATTAGTTAACGATAAGCATCCAACAAAAATAACATGGAAAATCGCAATCTGATTCAATGCATAAATGTGAAATTGAAGTTGATTAATGGTGCATAATTGGTGTTGGGGGCCAATTATTTGATGGAGACTGTTTGGATTTTAGACATCAATGCAATCACATCTAGTATATGACATTCCGCATATCAAAGTTCGATGTTTCGAAATAATAAAATATTATTTTTATGTATTACATTCTTGACTCTTTTTATTGGTTATGCATAATATACTAAAATTAGCTTTATATACTATGAACATTATGTTAAAAGCAAGTAGCTTGAACTTTGTGTGTCGACTCTACCCTTATACCAAAACATTAGATATATTAAATTTCTATCTTTTTTTAATTAAAAAAAGACCTTAATGATTGGAGATAAATAGAATTTTATTTGGGCTTTGTTTGATTTGATTGAGTTTGATTAGAATTATGAGTCCTAATAGAACTGGAATATTGCATATTGTTTTAACTTATGTTATAGAGATATGGTGGCAAAAAATAATCTTTGGTTTTAATGGTTTCTCTATATTTATTTCGTTCTCATTAGTTCTCTTTGGTGAGAAATGTTTTCATCTTCCACCTTCTAATTATCTTGATTATGGTGATCATAAAATGATCCCTAATTATTTTTAAAAAGTGAATGTATGGTATGAATAAAATTGACCTATAAGAACCTAATAAATATATTATTATTGACTTTAGTTTAAATATTTTAACTGATAATTTAAGTTTAATAAAATTAATACACCTATTAATCTATTAAACTGTAAAATATTAGTGGCCTCCAATAAAACATTCATTACATTATTTGGCAGCAGATCTGAAACCACAATTAATGGTCCAATAAAAAAAAATAGAAAAAGGCAGCTTTGATAGTCTCATTCAGGACACTTGGTGCTATTTTTAGTGGTATTACTATTATCTCAATATAGGGAAATAGATACTTGATTGGTCAACAGTCAACATCCATGAGACAAATATTATTCCATGTTCCAACATTCAAATATAAAAAGGAGACCAAAAATTTATAAGCCATTAATGTGAATCTATGCCTCCCAAACTATTTTATCAATATTTATTTTTATTAAAATCCATTCTTTTCTTCTTATTGTTCTTATCATTTTAATTTATTGAACTAGTTTTATCCATTAAATTTGTCCCTAACGTTTTGAATCAACTCAAAAGAAAAACAAAAAAATAGTGAATTCAAATAGAGATAAAAAAATATAATTTTTTGGGCTAATTACATATTAACTACTTCTTCATCCTTACATTTTCAAAATATAATTTTAACATTCCAATCGGTGGTAACGAATGACGATACTGTTGGGGGTTACGAGTGGTTATTATAAATGAGCAGAGCGATAACGAAAGGTAAGGACCACTTTACATCTGCATCGACATCGATACAATTGTCGAACGACGTGGCTAGGTAACTACATCAATGTCGACGCAGATGGTGGTAATAGTCGTGACATCTATGACGAAGATGGTGGCCATCTCGCCAATGACCCATCAGGCAGTTCGCTCAACCCGAAACTAGGGTCGCTAAAGCTCTTATTATGTCGTCACCCCCACCCTCCACAACTATCATGTCAATTCCAACATGGGTATAAAAAAGAAGACATAGGAGGCTCGTCGGAGGAGAAGTTTTATTCGTCATGATTATCGTCAATTGAGAAGGGAAGCTTTAAAAGGTCAATAGATGAGCGATCGTAAACTCTCATCAGACGTATTCGATGGTAATAGAAAAATATGGACGCTAAGCACATCGTTCTCATCCACAATAGCTACTAGTGATCCTCAACAATATTATCATCTGTCATCTCGACGTTATTCATCACCATCAACGTTATTCGTCACTGTCGACGACGTTGTTGACCATCACTTTCGAACGTGTTGAGAGCTAATTAACTTTTTTAATCAAAATAACTTTTTAAAGTTAACTAATTACCCCAGCATTTTTTAAAGCAAAATAAAATATTAAAAATAAGGGAAGGCTAAAAGAAGAAATGAGAGAAAATAAAATAAAACGAAAGCTATTTTCTGCTCATTTCATTTCATCCGGGCTTCCGTCCGTTGCTCGCTCACCCCTTGACACGACACTCTTGGCGGCGGCATCGGCCGCGGATGTAGTCGTCGAGCGTCCTCGAGGAGGAGCTCTCCCGCCGGTACAAACTTTTCCCCCTCAAGGAGTCATCGCCAGAGCGCCGACATGATTTCCTCCGATCTACCGCCTCCCCCACGCGGCGGTCCCCATGCTTGAGATCTTCGCTTCCTTAATTCAGCGTCGGGCACGACAAGGTCAACCTTCGGAAGCGGCAAATCCGGGTCACCGTCACTACTGGCGTCCTCACCGCGGACCTGGGCAACCTTGCCATCGGTCTCTGCATTGCCGTCCTGCGCCTCCGCGAGGCCGACCACTACGTCCGGATGGGATTTCAAACTCGCCACCAGGGTCAGGTGCTGCTGCTGCTGCTCCTATTTCATTCGTTCCATAATAATTAGATTTGGAAGGTGCCTTTTTTCCTCGCGGGTTTGGTGAATTTTCAGAAATGGTTTGGTTTTGTTATACCTTGCCATCGCATAGGATATTACTGCAAAGACTTATTGGTTTAATTAGGGTGATGCTTCATAACAATTTTCAAATGTTAATTGATATTTGATAAAATTTTCAAAATCATATTTAATTAGTATTTACAGGATATTAATATATATATTTTTAATTTTCGAAATTACCTTATAACTTTATCTAAAATTATAAGATTATCAAAATGATTTATATATTCTATAAGGTGAAATTTTATTTATTTGTTTATTTACTTATAAAGATTATTTATATTTATTTACTTATTTGCATCATACAAAATTTTTTATTAGATTACATACATTCATTTAATTAATTAATTAAAATAAAAAAATATGTATTTATTTTTGAATAAATAATAAAAATATTAGAAGGGTAAATTTATCAAAAATATTCAATGGATGTTTGAAATACAATCTTACCAAACAAAATTTACATCAATGCGCATTTAAAATATAATTTTTATCTATTGTTTACCAAGCACTCGAGGCATTCCATAATTGTAAATTCACTCGAATTCCTTTCTTTAACTACATATTAAAAATACAAATGTGTTCCCAAACGTAATCTAATTTTGTTTTGCTCCTCTTCTTGTTCTTTCGGTTCATGACATGCTTGATTGAATGGAAGTACATGCTTGCTTTCTGAGATTTCTAGTAAAACAATAGTTAGAACATGAGATGACATAAGACTAGTTATATATGTGTTCTTGTTCCTAGTTGTAAACGGCTGCTACACAGACCATCAGTGACAATATGCAGGACGATGTCTTGATCTCCTACGAGGGCCTATGACACCTAATTATATGTGCACATGATGCGATCATCTTACCTATGCATGTTTTTTATTTTTTACAAAAGATATTCATGAAGACAGAATTAGATTTCAGGACCTTGCTATCAACTATCAAAGCTTTTACCAATTAAGCTACCTAACATCCTCGTATGTCTATCATTTTCTTGAAGGAAAAAAAGTTTTGTTATGTGACACTATCCCTTTTCTTTGATGAGAGTGCATGCATCACTTTCCCCTCGCCGGAGCTCAAGGTTCGATCTCCATCATGCATAAGTCATGGATTGTCCCTATCATGATGGTGGATAACTAGGATGACCTTGTGGACCTCATGGTCAATTTTGTAGGATCCTGTGCCGTTGCTATCTGAATAAAGTTTACCTAAATCTATGGCTGAAACAAAGCTGTTTTACAAGTATAAAATTTCTTGGAAATTGCAGTTCTTGTGCATATTTTATGCTGTGTTTTAGAGATGGAAGGATTTATCAGCATTAAATCAGATTAGATGATGTGTTTACCATCATGCAACCTGTGGATATGTCTGAACCACATCCAAGGGTCATCTAAAATCATAGCATATAAGCCAACACTCGATATTCTCATATGATCTTTGGTTCTCTTGCAATTTATTTTTCTTCTTCCTCTGCGCTTCTTCAGGTTGTCTGTGGACTGAGAAATTTGGAATCAGGTTCAAATGATCAAGTTGTTAAAGCATTTTAGTTTTTTTTTTTTTCTGCCTAACTAAATTCATTGATAGTTTATTCACACCGCTTAGTGATACTAACATATGGACATTCACATCTGGGCATTTCCTAATTTTAGAGTAAACATGCTGAAAAAAGTGCTATTGATTAAAGGGCTAATAGTCAAACTGTTCAATCAAGTTCAAGCGCTTTGAATCAAATTGGGTTTCATCCATTCTGGTTATTTTAAGTTTGGTTGTGTATTGATATATGAAGTATTTACTTTGAATCTATCCGATGTAGTTTTAAGTTTCTGATATCTAATGCAGAGTCATAACTGTGTGTCTCATGTTCTACACAAAGATGATTAAATGTTTTGGTCAGTCTACGGTTGTTTCATGGCATGAACAGTTCTTTTAATATAACATACATATTACCTATATGTCTCCGCAATCTGTCCAAGTATATATGTATACACAACTTTCTGAACCTTCAAGTCCCTGGATCTGTTTAGACGTTAGTTGATCCTTTTGAGTGGAGCTGCAGCAGCTGAGTCTGTGCTAGGGTTGAGATCATGTTATCCAAACATGAAACAGTTATTACGAATCCCCATTTGCTTTTAGGCATTTATGACCATGCATGTTTATGGTGTATATCCACTAAAAGAACACATATCGTAAGAGTTGTGTTTTCTACTTGGGACTTTTCATACATCCTTTTCATCTCATTGACATGGTGAATGTTGTTGTTATTTTTCATTGTCAATCTATTTAAATTGGTCAATTTTTATTAAGACAAGTGTTGCAATAATTAAGGGGTATGAAACATTATATAACATGAGGAGTTATCAATTTGAACATTATTGTTCTAAAAATAAGTATCCTCATCAAATTTCTTTCATTGGATTAAAAATTACAAGCTTATATAACATGCTATTTCATCCAAATTTTAACTTGTACATGAAATTAAAAACTCTATGAGGTCCTTGTTGAAGGATTCATCTCAAAAAGGAGTTTGCTTGTTGGAGGACTCGTACCTAAGAACTATCATTATAGCCCTAACTTCAGGAATCCAATTTGTAGAAATATCTTTGACTCATGAGATGGTGATTTGGATGAAGTTTTTCAAAGATGGTCTTAACTCTTAAGAATCCAAGTAATTCTATTTGATTCCAAGTGGGGATCATCATAGCATAAAATGGAAATCAAGATTGTTAAGTTACTCAGAATAATTCAAGTTAAATGAAACTTACTCCATGTGGTTGTCGATGACTCCAACTTGTCAATGACACAATGCATAGTCAAAAAGTTTGTGAAATTTTGATAAATTATAAAACCATTATTTAAACTAAACAAAAAAATCATAAGAAAGTTCAAAAATTAATATAATACTGTTAAGTGTCTGATCCCACTAGCCAGAATAATATATTCATTTGTTAAGTATCTGATCTTTGTTAAAAACCACAAAACTAAGATTCTGTGTGTCTTCCTTCTTAAAATAATTGTGCCTTGTATCACTGACTTAGTTTGGCACTACAGGTTGTCACACTAACAAACAATTTTTCTTTTAGGTATGCATCAGATGTTGCCAAAACATTCATCAAATCTATAAATAGATACCCATGAAGACCTTGGCCTTTCTCTTCTCCAATATACACTCCATCCTGTTTGGTCCGTGGATAAGATCTTTGTTTCTTCCAAACAGCACCAAGGAGTTCCTCCATTTTTGTGCCTATTTAGATTCTACTCTTTGCTCCCCAGAATGTGGTTATTCCTAACATGGTCCTCTCTTTCCCTCCTCATTTTTTCTTATCTGTCATATTCTTTTGTTTACTAGTTTTTCATTGCTCAGTATTTTGAACATTGTGGGACAAATGATTTATATACTGTTTTCATATAGAAAGTTAAAACCACATATTATTCTCCATCCCCTCTATGCAAATTGTTAATTTCATTGTTTGTCCTCTACCATTCTATTTTCGCTGATATTGGTTAGTTGAATTAGGATATGTGAAAAGAAAAAGTAAAATATATGTGAAAAGTAGATATGCCTGGGAATGAAGCCTAGTTCAAAGTTTTAAAAATCATAACTTTGAGTTCCTCTTCTCCTTCCAAAGTTTTTTAATTGACCTCGTCTTTGATATATGTGACCTGAAATTGGGAAGAAAAAAAGTATTAGAAGTTTCTGCTTGTATAATGAGTTATCATTTTTCTTAAACATTTCAAGAAACTTTTGTCTTTAATGTAAGAAGTTGACATCATACTATGATATCTGTTTGCTGTTGGCAGGGGTAAAACAGTTTACTGTAAGAAGTATTTGGTTGCCTATAAGCTGATACCAATTACAAGAACTACTCTTAGAAGCAGTTTCTTCTGTTAAGACTTCCATCTGACTGTACAGAATTCTCTAATGAGTCACCCAACAATGGACTTCCAGTGAATTATTGGATTTTTGTTGTCTCCATTGAACTATCTAGGTATGACCTTCATCTTGTGGAATGATACCTTTCTAAGCTTGTGGAGGTCACCTAACCAGCTGATGATCTGCTTTTAAGATCATTGCCGCTTGAAGCTTCAGTTCTGTAAGCTCATAACTTGTATAGATTCACAAATGGTTGCTTCCTTTAATGCCAAAGAAGGAATTCAGAAACATTCATGAATTACCTAATAAACATAATAGTTTCTATAATTTCTTTGCAGGAAATTCTGCTGCAAGTCTGCGACTTATTGAAATAAAGATCACCGAGTGATGCAACTTTTTGCCAATGTCTCTGGAGTTATAAACTAAGACAAGCAGAATTGGAGGGTCATGACATTTGATGTTCAGATCCAGCACTGATATATCTGCACACATAGGCGTTCTCAAAAGGTAAGAAAAAAGTTTCTCATTTCATTCCCTCACATTATCATACAGAGAAAGCAAAGTAGACCTTTGATCTGAAACCTAAGTATGAAGTATATCACTATATTGTTCAATATCTGTTCTCATATTCAGCCACATTTCAGTGGGTCACAGAATTACCTCTTTTCATCTTCAGCTCTTGGGAGCTTCCATCATAACAAGTCCAACAGCTATTTTGTGCAGGTGGTTGGGTTGGCTAAGCAGCAGCTCCTTTGAAGATGAGAAAGTAGAGTGTCTCCAGGCAGAAGTAGATGAAGGTGCCCTTTGTGTGGGTGAAGAAGCACCCAAAGTTGGAACCCACCACACATTGCCATCCAGACCCATACCTCAGATCAAATTCCTGGGACATCAACACGCACAAGAAAAGAAAGGGATGACAGAAGGTCCAACCATGGAGGAATTGGAAAATTGATGTGGAAAGGAGAGAGGGGAAATACCTTCTTGATGTGGGTAGCTATGCTCTTGCAGTCAAGGACATCAAAGAGGTCGAGAGCTTCACTAGCACAGGACATGGCTTGCAGCTGCATCTTCACTGGCATGTCTGTGTCCTGGATCATTGCTTTCCCCTCCAGCATTCTGCCTTCTCTCCCCAAATCCAGAGCTGATCCAATTGAGAAATCTGCTCCTATTTCACTGGATTAATGCCTGCATGCTGTGGAAGCCTGAAGGATTTAGAAGGATAACGCAAAGGTACATGCACACTCTCCCCTACTCTTATCTCTGATCTCTGACATCATAATCTCCAGCCTTTTTTCCCTCTATTTAACTGTGGACTTGTTGGAGAACACGCGCGCGCGCGCACACACACACACACTCTCTCTCAATCAATCCTTTCCACATGGCAGAATGTTTTTGTTGTTTGGGAGGGGTGGGGAGATAAATATGAGGCAAAAATCTTATCACTTCTCTCCATGTCAATGATAATCTTGTTAATTGCAACCACTGCGATGCAATCACAAAGGCATGGAGAATTCCTGAGAGAAAAAAAAAGATTAATAATATCTTTTTCTTTCTGAGGAAAATTCACACCAAACTACCAGATAATAGCAATACAAAATAGTTGGCCTTATCCTCTCGGTGTTTACAGCTCCTCTTTGGTTGCCAGTGGCGTGCATGGCGATCACCTCCTGATGGTGACTTGTATTGTCATGGCATATAGATTGATGAACAAACATTTTGAGGGTACACAATGACATGGTTGGTATTGTCTTATATGAAGATGTGTTAATTCATCTGAAACAGTATACTAATTAATATGATTGGCATATAGATTTGATCAAAGATAAAGAGAGAGAGAGAGAGAGAGAGAGAGAGAGAGAGAGAGAGAGAGAGAGAGAGAGAGAGAGAGAATTGGTTTTGACCACTAGATTATTAGAAAAAAAAAGTCATGGAGATTTTACATATTTATATGTCACTCCATCTTCAATTTTACATAAATTTAAGGATAAGAGTGGTATGATTCAATGGTTTGGGTGGTATAAATGCATCTCTATCTGCAATTATGAAGTATGTATCCTGGAATCATTTAATGGTATGATTGGGGTCAATGATTGCACGTTGACAAAGAGGGCTGGTGGCAGATCATTATCTTATTATATTCTCCTATAAGCTTTTGTGCAATTAATTGGGTGTCATTTTCCTTAAATTTACGTGCCAACCATATTATTTGTTTGTGGATGCTTTTGTAGATATTATTATTATCTAACTTTGATGTGTCAACATGAATCCCAATCGACAGTTCTGTGGGTGCGTGCGTCAAGCTTCGAATCTACATATGGGATGTGAGTAATTGTAGAACTAATTAGTTATATTAAATATTCTGATCGTTATAATTTCAAAAATTATATTGAGATTTTTATACTTATGAAAAAGAAACATTTAATCTCGTTCCTCCTCGTGTCGTCGACTTTGTTGACAGAAATATCGTAAAATTTATCACCGAACTCGTGTTGACTTTGTCTCACTTCGGTTTATGACTGAGTATTTACGGTATTTTCGTTAGCAAAGTCGACAACGTAAGAAAAATCGAGATTAAATGTTTTACTTTCGTAAGTATATGGACCCTTATGATTTTCGAAAGTATAAAAATTAAGATATTAAGAATAATTAATTACAAGAAATAATATATAATTAGTTCTTAATTATACTCTCTTGTTTACTTGCAATTTCTCTGAAAATTGGGTGCTTGGCTACTGAATCAATCAGCATTTGAAGGTAGCTCTACTGCTAAGCCTTCACTGTACAAACCTGAGGAGTTGCTGCATGGCTACTTCTGAATTCGAGAAGAAGATGTAATCGTTGCACCATCACATGAAAGGCCCTTAAAATGTGGTGAAAGTTCCATGGCGTGGCTGTTCTTTTGCTGTTGGATGGCCTGCTTGCAGCGTAGCTGAAGGCTTGGAGGAGATAAGCCTAATCTCATCAGAATCGTTCGTGGGAGTCAGAAATGAAGTCATTGGTAATCGAATGAGACAGGGGAAAGAATAAGAATATTGGTTGGTGTCGTCAACCTTCCTCTGTGTTCCTTTTCTTCTACCTTTTTAGAGTCCTCAGAGAAAGTGGACATTGGCAAGCCGACAGCGTGTGCGATGGGAAGAGAGCCCAAGAGGACAGGAGAGGTGACGAGGTTCACCACCTCCTTCGTCCCACTGCTGTCTTCCCTCCACATGGATTTCAAACACCTGGTGGAAAGAACACATGCCACCAATCAGTCTCTTCCTCAACTTCAAAGTCTGCCTTGTTTGTTCTTTGGAAAGTGTAATCCCAAGAGAAAATGCAGTGGTTGGGCTTTGGGAACTCAAATTAGTAGTCACCAACTATTTTGTTTGTTCATAGCATGTTAATGCCCAAAGCTGCTCACATAGATAACGTGTGTGTAATAGTTTGTATCAATGAGTTTGTCGTTTTTGTGTTTTTGAAGAACAACAAGGTTACTCTTGTGTAAGCATTGGATCTAAAACTTGTATTGATTGTGAGTTTTCCAAGAACAAAAGCTACTACTTCTGTATAGGCATTGGATCTGAAACTTTGTAATTAATCTGCATTTACTACTTGCTGATAGATATTATGCAGAGTTCAAATTGTTACTTACATTTAAGTTCGAATTTAAGATAAATTATCATAAAAATAACTTTTTTTTTATCTTTTTATTTCGATCTAAGAAATATTATTATTTCTTCCTGCATGAGACCGAGCCCATGAATGGATCCACGTGCGCCGTCTTCTCCCAACAATAATTATTGGACAATAACAATGTAAGATTCCGTATCTATTCCTATCAAAGAATAGATCCGATATCTATGGTGGATTCGCCACCGCATCCGAGTCGCGGTTCATAAATGAACTCCTCCTGCTCTGCTCTGCCTTGCACCGTCTTGAATGCGCGAGAGCGGAAGGAAGGAGAAGCCGATATGGAGATCAACGGGAGTTGTAGTGGTGGTAGTAGTACGGGCAGGAGGCTGAAGCAGCGACTGGCTCGCATGTTCCTCCGCTCCTCGTGCAACACTTCCACCTCCGCCGCCTCGGATGGAATAGAGCCGGTCTTCGAGGTGGAACACCGCGACCATGGCCTCGGTCGCCGTTCGCTTCCTTTCGCTGTGCCTGGCGATCACCGCCGGCACACAGCGGTTGCTGTTGCGCTGCCGCGGTCGGTGGATTGCAGCGGGTGTAAACCATCTCACCAATCTGCATCCTTGATGGCAAAGAATGACAAGTGGAAGGATTCCAAGGGAAGAAAGGAGAATGCTGCTTCTCCCTCCTCGCCACGGCAGAGTTCTTACTACTATCATTGCATCGACAAGGCCGTGGGAGAAAGGAAGGAGATCAAAAGGAAGAAAAAGAAGAGACTCTTGTCCAACGGCTACGGATTCAGCAGCTCCTCGTCGACTGAAAGCGATCAAGAAGACGGATTCTTCAGCAGCGAAGAGCGCGAAGGAAAGGAAGAGGAGGCCGAGGCGTTCTTCTCATCGAGGAGCTTCTCCTCTGACTCCTGCGACTTCTACCAGAGGCCGACGTCCAATAAGAAGAAGAAGAAGAAGAATAACAACAACAACAACAACAACAACAAGAAAGAACCCGAGCGTCCTCCACGACGACGCCACCCCGGCGGTAGGAAGTACGAAGCTTGGGGAGTGTGCAAGGGGCTTCAACCCCTGGTCTCCGTCCGATCTCCCGCAGCCAAGAACGGCGTCGCGGTGGTGAAGCGATCGAGGGATCCTTACACCGACTTCCGGAGCTCGATGGCGGAGATGATGACGGAGAGGCAAATCTACGAAGCCAAAGACTTAGAGAGCTTGCTGCATTCCTATCTCTCTCTCAACTCCCCTCGCCTCCATCTTGTCATCCTGCAGGCCTTCTCTGATATCTGGGTTGTTCTTTTTGGCCAGTAAGTGGTTTGTCGCAGTGTTTTCTCTTTAGTGTTAGCTTGTGATGTAATCTTTGATCGGGTTTAATGAGTTCTCTCACGATGGATTCACTCTGTTGGGCTTCCTTTGTCTTCCTGTTCTTCCCCTGTTGCATGCTTGATCTCCATGGAAAGGTTCAAAGATTACTTGTCATTGGAGGTTCCGACTGCATCAATATGGTTTGGGATTTGTGCTGGTGTTGATGCTCTTCTGCTTTTTCTGAGAACGAAGGGAACAGACAGCTGAGGAGTCTGCAAGCCTGAGGAATCAGTTCTGGTCAAATAAAGTAAGATCAAATGGACGTTTGCCTGATAACAACATGCATACATATCAATTTTTTCTCATCATATGGATGCAAGAGAGATTCTGGTTTCTATATCTCCTTAGGTGCATGCAGTAGCTGCTAGGCTTACAGACAACACAAGCTCTGTTCCCACTCCTCATCTTCCTACTCCACCTATGAGCTGCTGCAAAGCCTACATGCAATGGTAAGTCAGTGCTGGCTGTCAACACAAGCTGCTCCGCTTATGAAACAAGATTCAAATGGTGATGCATCAGTTTTGTGGCAGAAAGACCTCATGCTTGTTCTTGATATGGATATTAGTCAACTCACAAAATGTTGAGAAAGGAAAATACCAAGTGCAAGTGCAGAGCCTTTCTTTAAATGATGACATGGATTAATTACTACTAGTTGATGTAAGATCATAAGAAAAGACAAAAAAAAAGAAGACTTTTACAGAAATTAAGTAAACAATTATTTTGGAAGCCAACACATCTGAGTTATTTGCACAACTAAATATGATTTATCTTATCCAATCAATCTCTGGTAGGCTTTATTAAGCCTCTACTATCTTATTTGTTTGACTCTACAAGATAAGTATCTTGAGAACTCTCTAAAAGATATATCTTTGATCTTCAATCAAGATCATGATATCAACTAAGCAATCAAACTGTGGTTTCATATAACTGATCAGCTCAAGGTGAGTTTCCACTGGACAAAGTATTGAAACTACATGCTGAAAGACTGTTGGAGAATGAGAAAAAAATGTCAACTTGAAGAGTTGTGCCATGCTGAGGTGTGATCAATAGTTGACAAGACACTAGTTTGAATCATACCCAAGAGGAAAGATCAAAACCCATTCAGAATATGAAATTTACATGTAGAAACAAAAGGATCCAAGCAAAAGCAAGAGACAAGTCTTTTTTTGTCTTTAAGATCTTATTGGATCCCTTGTACACTCTCAAATGGAATAACCAATGCAAAACCTTTCAGGGTGAAAGTGGGGTGACAGACAACAAGTAAAAAGCTGTTGCACTCTGTGATGCTCAAAGAGAATGCTTGTTTGCAGAGGGCAAAAGAGACACAAGAAGATAAAGTTGGTGTGGCTTAGCAGTACTTCCAAGCTGTCAGCTATTTCTGCAAAGGATAAGAACCTTTCATCGGATATGTAGATCATTAAAGCTTTAGGGATACAGATAGGAGAGGAAGCAGATTTCTAATGCATGCTTCACCTGTCCACATCGAGCAAGTCTTTAGAAAAGAGAATCTACTTTCTTGAATGCAGCGACATCTACAACACCAACTGCAGAGTTTTGGGTAGATGAGTGCTGTGGAAGGTAAATTTGGCTGATATGGATGGGATGGTGACACATCAAATGACACAACCTACTTTTTCCTGTTATGTTTTGCTCTCATCAGTTCATTCCATTGGCTCTTCCACAAGATAAAAGAAAAGTTATGATACCACTTTGTAAGAGAAGACTTGCTTTGCTACCAATTTGAAACTTCTAATAGCATTGAAAGCTTTGGTACCAACTGATAAAAAATGAGGAGGAGTTCATTGTAGCATTAATTTTTACAAGTCCCACATCCTCCTACATGTATCATTTCAGAGCAGTGATACTTCATCACAACAATACTAATTATTCATTAAATGTCACTCTTGTCAAAGCACCAATTTAGTACTACTGCATGAAATGTTGATTTATATATATTAACTATAACTAAATATCTAACTATTCTTAATTTAACTAAGGATATGACGTTTTATGAAATTCGATGATGGTAAACAAAATTCATATAGTCGATTTCAAATAGTTGAGATTATGTTGTGTAAGTTTTCGGTGCTAATTATAATATGCGTAGATAAGTCTGTCACGAGGGAGGACAGAGAGAAGAGGAAAAAAATATTATTAATTAACAAGTTAATGTAAGTAATCGAAATCGGTTTCTTCCTCCTTTTTTTACTTTTAATAGATTCTGAGGTCGATTGCCTATGCTCAATGATTCCACCACTCCAACCATCTTCTTGGCTTGATTTCTATGACCTTGTTCATCCTTCAAGACTCAAGGCCCAATTAGCCAGGCTTATGCCTGTTCTCTGACCACTTAGGTAATCTAGTTTGTCTCTTGGACATCAAATGAACACAAATCAGATGCATAATTTGCACAATTTAACATGTCCTTTAGCTTTGGCAAGACCACCTCATTTGTGAATCCTATCAATTAAACGATCTGCTTTTTTCACAATGTTTACAAAGAAGAATCAATGCTAGAATTCGATCCAAGCATCTAAATAGCACCTTTGATATCTTTATACTAATTTGGAAGTTCCACATATACTATATGAACATATATATACGGTTTAGCATTTAACTCATGTAATCACGCGTGAGTGAAAAGTCTCCAAAGGTCACCAGAGATGTCATATCGAGATAGTGTGAGTGATGTTCTTTATATCGAGGGAGACTTGGAAGTGCTTCAAGTAGTTCCACAACACAATTCTATTTCATCACATGCGCCGTGCTATTAACGTTGGATCTTCGCACTCTAATTGCTTGATGGAAATGGTGAGCACTCACACTCAGACATGGCCTGTAAGATGACACAAAGCTGCAGAGCACGAACTGCTAGTTTTTGGTGATCCCTTTTTACCTCAGTTCCTACAGGAAGATGAGGAAAGTGTTGGTAGGTGCCAAGGATATTGCAGACATGTACTATCCATTCTTAATGCTCGATTGATCTGTCACCTAATCTATCCACTGTCGTGGATTATGTTCATTATAAAGAAAGAAAGAAAAAGGTTTTCGCGGTCATCAAATCCACTTTGATGACTGCCAAAAGAAAGCTCTCCTCAAGTTGAGGGAATGGATAAAGTGGATCGACACACTGAATCATCAAAGGACAATTAAGCTGAGTTCTTCACACAAATTGAATTCCTCCTCATCTTTCGAATGAATTCCCTTTTTCTTGTAGTTGATTCCTAAGTGAAGCTATCATATGCATTTGCTTGGTTGGGGACAAGGGCGCCAACCTCTCCATCATGACAACTTTAATTCCATGAGCAGACTCTCTATACCTAACTACTAAACCATACTCTTTCTTTATTTCTCTTGATGAGAGAGTGGTAATAGGTCTTTTTGGCCTTAGCAGACAGTGTGGATCAGCAGCATTGATGCAAATGGAGTTGTTTTTCTGCTCTCTTGTGGAGGAAGTACAAGTAGAATGTTCAGTGATAATAATGTGATCTCCCAAAATCTTGTATCACTTGCACTTGTAAATCATGGGAAAGTTGCATACCCACTGCCATTTAATCATGTTTGAGTTCCCCTTATTATATGAACTCAAGTGGTACTGAGTCTAATCCTCCTTCCCTTGGCACTGATAACAAGTGGATGAGTTGATGTCTGAAATGGACTCTAAAGGCCACTTTCTTTATGGATGTGTTTGGAGAGGGAATGATGCTGGGCAAAGGTGGCAGTGCAGCACAATCGAAATACTATGGTTGTTACTTGGATTTGTCCCCCACTCGATCATTAGCAATGAGTGATCTCATTATATGGGCAGCTTTCTGGTGGAGTTAACCACACAGTCAACTCATCACAGAATCATGCTTTTTGCAGGCAATGTATGTGATCCATGTAAAATGCTGCTTGTGGAGTCGTCACAAACTCATTTCTTTTGGATGTTTTTCATGATCTCAAGGAATTTGGAGGCTCACTCACAAATAAATCTTTTTTTCTTTTTTTCATTTGCATATGATCTTTTGTTAGGGTTGACAAGAGAATAATAAATGTTATCTGGAGACTGAGAATTCAAGTATGAAAATAAATCCTTTGTGATTATGAATGTGTTTGTTATATCAATATTCTTATGTGTCTTAAGGTTTTAATTACAGAGAGATTAGAAGAAAAACACACTGAACACTCGACAGTTTCTCACTGATGGAGTAATGAATGTTAAGAGAAAGAAATGTTCTTCAAATAAAAATGAATTAAATCAAATTGATAGATACACCAGAATCTACCTCTTTCTGAGCTTAAAATACCAGAAAGAAAAGATGGCCAATGAGACCACCAGACCTTATCAGCTCTCCCTGATTTGAACTTTATTATTCATCTCTCTAATAGAGAGGAGTTTAGAGTGAGAGTGATACTAAAGATCTTTTTTTTCTTTCTGCTGACTCACAACGTGAAACAGGAGCTGTTGTTCTGCAATGTTGTCATGGAAACCATGGTCTCTTGTGCTGGTTCAACATATGGCATTCATCTTCAAGATTTAGTAAGATTCTATGCATCTTGAAGATGCTCTTCCTTTCTCAAATTGACGCATTGTTTATCTCAAAATGATGGGAACCTCAAGTGGTTTGCTACTTAAAAGGTGGGTCATATTATATACGAAAACCTGGACATCACTCAAAGTTATTAGATGCTGTTCTTTAGGCAGGACAATGTTTCTTTACTCCTAAGGAGTAATAGAACGTGAGGATTTATATTTTTTATGGCTTCAATTTGT
Source organism: Musa balbisiana (assembly GCA_004837865.1). Lineage (NCBI taxonomy): Eukaryota > Viridiplantae > Streptophyta > Magnoliopsida > Zingiberales > Musaceae > Musa > Musa balbisiana. The sequence continues at coordinate 30,529,352 of CM017189.1, forward strand.
GTGTGTGTGTGTGTATATATATATATATACACGCACACCACACCGTGTTAAAAGCATAAATTAAATTAGATCGAGTTTAATTAAAAATCTAACGATAAATAGGTTTGAAATATAACGAGAAAGTCGTAAAAATAGAACTCGGAGGAAAAAAATATCGTCTTCAAATGAAACAACACAAGACAAGATATGATCGTGAAAGCGTGCATGAACGCGGAGGAGTAACACGAATTTTTTTTCAATCTTGAAGTTTTGGATGATATTAATATCCCAAAAATAATTTTTTTATATAAAGGATCGAAACAAGTGAAATCGTAAAAAATATTAAATCAGATAAAAAAAAGTATCAACTTCAAATGAAAATGAAGACAGGAAAGGGAGAGAAAATAAAGAGATTCAAATTTGAGTTTTCCTCACTAACACAAACAAAGGCCATCTTCCAACGAAACTGGTACTGTAGGAGTGACTTTGGATCATCGAAATGCTTAAGCTGATTCCTATGAAATATTTTCACCTTATAATAACAGCAAATTATGCTCAATTAAGATTGCGTTGAAGTGGTTTCCAGAAAAAAAAAAAAATTTTGTTTTGTCATGAGTTGAGAATTACATTCTTTCCTTTACTTTTTTTTTATATATATAACCTAAATTTCTTTAGGTACCGATTGAGAATTATTATATTGTTTAGAACCTTCTAAAGTTTGATGGGAGTCCAAATTTGTAGAAAGGGGTATAGTTTTCCATGAAAAGGAGGAGTTATGTGAACTATGACAACCTACCAGTCAAAATCCAATCAATAGGTAAGTACTTGGATTGGAAATCACAGCATTTAATAAGATATAATGCATATGGAATCTTAGAAATGAGAAGATCAGTCTTTTCCATACCATCTACTCATCAAGTGGTTATGAAAAGTAGAAATGTAATGCTTGACTTGGTGCATGGTGTGGTGTGACATCAAGTTTTTTTCCAAGTTATACCATATTTTATGATGCCTACATCAAGATCAAAAGTTTTATGTTATTTATTTATTTATTTTTGCACTGGTACTATTTACATTGTCTATGCTGTGTATATTAAATGTATTGGCAACGATGGCGAAAAATATTAATTTCTTTTCCTAACACATTGAGGTCGATGGTGTTAATCTTCCTTATCTATAATTAACTAAAGAGATAAATACTAAGAAAAATAGATACTTTTAAAATTATCCTAACTTAATTTATAGAAGTTGGCTAAATTGTGAATCATTATATGTGAATTTGTTGAAGCTATGTTTGTTGGGAAATCGTACAGAGCATCGCATAAGTAATAAAAAATAAAAATAAAAATTAATTTTTTAAAATAATATTATCGAATCATAGAGCGTAAAACTCAAAAACGATAAAATCATGTAACTAGTTGAGATGTTCTCATATAAGAGAGATTATGTATCCCCAAATATGTAGATCCCAATCTATAGATGAAGGAGCTCTTGTAAACTTCTCTCTAGCGGCGATCCACATAACAAATGCAACGATGATGCACCTTCTCTCATAGCGCGTTATTTCCTCGTGTTCGTGCACCACTACACTACAACAATCAAGGAAGGATCCTTCGCTCTTGTTGTCCTCTCGCACTAGAGAGGGGACAATCAGCTAGAGGAAGAGGTAGAGAGGAGATGAAAGAGGTGGTGACTAAAGGGGTCTAGCCTATAATCTCTTTAAGCCCCAACTTATGCATATATAAAGCCCTATTTACTTACCCTAATGAATACTACCTTAATGAATATTGGATCTCTATCAAATTATCATGACTTAATGGATATTGAATCATCCAATAATCACTCTAATCTCTATTAGGTCTCACCTAATGAATATAATATAACAAAGACTTATTGGATATCTCATATCCAATTTTCTATTTATCACGTTGTCCACCATATATGTGTGCGACTCTCTAGGCCTAATATCGAGTTGGCCATGAGTTGCACATATTAGAACTCTTTTTGACTTAGTGAATTATTATCCTCATAATAATTCACTCAACTCATCGACTGTTGATGTGTTAAGCCACTATATTATTGGACTTATATACTCTCTGTTACTATGTATCTATAATCCATCATCCATTTAATATATGAGAGATTATATATCGGACATGATGCCATCATGTCCATATGATATCTATACAAATCTCGCTCTAATTAGATTCTCTCGGAAAACTCCTATCTCAATTTGATTCTCACGCGTATCAGATTCATTATGATTCGATTCCCTAGCCAAAGATTTGTTAAAGTGAGAGCACACTGGATATTCCTCTCATGATACCGAGAGTAGAAGATTCTTCTATTAATACTCAATTACCTTTGTAATGTTAGCTACCATTCCCAATGACCGTCTATACTAAATTCGGAACTTCCAAACCTGTAAATCTGGTATCAAAGAATGAAGTACTCAAACAAGGCATCCTTTGTATCTTAAGTCTAAGAACCATATATATAACTAGGACTATGAAATTATTATCTGACAATGAGTTTTATTAACTATTTAACATTCTATAAACGAATTATTCAGTGGACTCATTCTCCAATGAGTACCTACACTATATCTCCAGTATCCCAAGTAGCTATGAGATCAATTGTCTTCATCGGATGGACGATGGTAATATTTAGTGATATATGTTTAAATGCGAATTGGTCTCATTATTATGATCTCATCATGATCCAATTCTCATTGCACAAATTCAAATATCTCATAATATATATTTATTATCTAATATAAAATAAAAATATTATAATAAATATTAAAAAAAAAGATTATGTAACGTATCATCACTCACGTAATTGGCTTATAGGACACATGTAACTAGCAATGTTATTCCAAAACTTATTAATAGCCAAACCAATTAAATATTTTATATTTTGTGATTATTCCTTACAACAATAATAAGTCATAGGATCACGATTAGGAGTCGACTATGTTGTTTTTTTTTTTTCTTGCAATTGAGATATGTATATGATAACAATCGTAGTTAAATCAATTTAAATGTTTAGTTTTAATTTTTAGTTCTCTCAACCTCTCTTGGTATCATAGTTTTCTTATTATATAATTATACTATTTTAAATAATCCATCCTCATTTTATTCTTTATTAAAACTACACCTAATTATTCATAAATAAAAATATTTTTTTTATCTTTCCTCCTATCATCGTATGTTTATCTCAACATCCCGGTATCTTTTTCGATTTTCATAACTTAAACTCTTGTATGGTAAAGTTATTTTTTTTTTTCTTTTTCAAAGAAAAAAATAAAATAAAATAAAATGTTGACTACAACGTTGTTCCTAAGTCAACCTCAAAAACATAGTTCGAGGGAGGAGGTTCATCTCTTCCATTAAAAAAAAAAAAAAAAACCAAAAACAGAATGATTAAGTTAAAAAGGAGATTCACATAGCAAAAGAAGTTGCATTGTGGTGAAGAGGGACAAGCAAAAGCATAATAATAACATCAATAATCTCACATCACTAATGGAAGAGGCCCAAAGAAGAGCATAACAGAGATGGAAGTACTTTTCAAGTGTGATGTGATATGTTTTTCTATACGTAGTTGGGAAGCTTGGCATCATCATACACCATAATTCCCACTACGATCTTGAGATTTTGATGCTATAGTGCTGCCTTATTTATATACTTGTCTCCTTATTAAGGTGCCCCCACACTTTGCTTTGATTCTTCTCACTTTAGATTTGGAGCCATCTTATTGATGCAAATGTTTTGTTTTCTTTGAGGAGTACGGATTGCAAGCTTTAGACGACAATGGAGGAGGAAAAGGCCTGCAGCTCATTGTCTGATCCTGTCTGGGAATTGTTCCATCACTTCGAATCTACAAACTTTGTGCTTTATCTACTAACATCACAATAGATTTAATTTCCTTCTTAGAAACTTATGTGAGCTTTGTAGGCCACTCCAAGCAATACTAAGATAGTGCTGTTAGTTAGTCATTAAAAAAAAATGATCTAGTAATTGTGATCTATGGTAATGAACCTTAATATACCCGTAAAATTATTTCTTTAAATATTTAATATGTTATAGACATTAATCTTCTTCGTATTCTAATCTTAAGATACACAGTGTTACAATTTAAGTTTAATGGGTTAATTGATTTATCAACTTCATTAAACCAACATCAATTATCAAAATACTAAATAAATAATAACGTATCCTAAAGTTAATATTAGTTGGAAGTATTAAAATCTTCACTACTCAGTAATTCAATTCAAATCAAACCCTAATATGATGCATATGAGCCGTAACCCTCAACGTATAAATCTTCCAACTCTTTGAATCCCTCATCATATCTCAATACTATATCATATTATTTAAGATCCTAAATTAAAATTAAAAATAATATATTTATCATATCATCATAAATTAATCTTAGATCTTCGACAACAAAGAATCAAGATGATGATGATGTAGATAAGTTAGTAAAACCCACGTAAAGAAAAATTCCATCCCCAAAAGCAACAGATGCTCTCATGTGCTAAGTTGTGTGCATCACATCTAAATCCAATGATGATAGTGATAATGAGCAGTTTGAGATGCCACACCTCCAAATGTCCCCTTTGCGAGCCAAGTCTTCCAACACTTGGCGCAAATGCTTATATAAATACTACTCACTCTACGCTTTGTTCCACCTCTCTCTCTCTCTCTCTCTCTCTCTCTCTCTCTCTCTCTCTTCCCAGCTTCTCCATCTCCTTCCCCGGAGCTTGTGGAGGGCACATGGATTAGGGTTTCCTGTAGCATCAGGAGAAGTCCCTTTTTGGACGAGAGAAAGAAAGAATCCTTCTCCAAGATTTGCTAAGCACCAGCGGTACATACGAGAAGAAAAGAAAGCAAGATCCGATGTTTTCTACATCTCCTCTCTCTCATCTCTATCCTACTTCTTCTTAGTCCAGGAACATTAGAATCCTTATGAAAAGGATCTTTCTTGCTTCCTGTGCTCACCACTAGTATTACCGAGCCTACTCTTCTCCAGATCAATATTAGCAAGCTCTGCGGCAGCTTCAAACCTTTTTGCTTCATGGATTGGTGGCGAGAAGCTGAATGTAAACGAGTTCATGATCCGTTCTTCTACGATCACCGCAAGGACAGCTCGGGGAACAGTTGGGACGTATCGATGAAGCCTCTGGTGATCGCCGCAAAGGCTGAGAAGTGCGTTTGGATCCCGGGGCCGATCGTCATCGGGGGCGGGCCGTCGGGGCTGGCTGTCGCCGCTTGCCTCAAGGCGAAAGGAATCCCCAGCGTCGTCCTCGAGCGGTCCAACTGCATCGCCTCGCTCTGGCAGCTCAAGACGTACGACCGCCTTCACCTCCACCTCCCGAAGCACTTCTGCGAGCTCCCCCTGATGCCGTTTCCCTCCTCGTTCCCGACGTACCCCACGAAGCAGCAGTTCGTGGCGTACCTCGAGGCCTACGCGCGAGAGTTCGACATCCGGCCTCGCTTCAATGAGACCGTCACCAGCGCAGAGTACGACCGGGCCCTCGGCTTCTGGAGAGTGAAGGCGGTGGCGATGGGCGGCAAGGAGGACAAGCGGGAGTACCTGTGTCGGTGGTTAGTGGTGGCCACAGGGGAGAACGCGGAGGCGGTCTGGCCGGATTTCGACGGGGCCGAGGACTTCAAAGGGCCCATCCTGCACACGAGCCTGTACAAGAGCGGGGACGCGTTCCGCGACAAGAGGGTGCTCGTGGTGGGGTGCGGCAACTCGGGGATGGAGGTCTGCTTGGACCTCTGCAACAACACTGCCCATCCTTCCATCGTCGTCAGAGACTCCGTGAGTTATTACTGCCTTCATAGATAGCATTAGACTCGATCTCACTGTTACATGCATCTTTGTGTCCAAGAATTCCAGCTTCTCATTGCACTTTTAAGGTCCGCTAGCTATCAATCACAGAAGAACATAAGATTTGATTTATTGTTAGTCAATTAATTACCACGTTATCTTTCTTTTATCCTTTTTGACTCTGCCATCGAAGTGATCGCTATTGCCATTATCGCACATCGACAGCAGAGTAAAACGACAAGCGAACGTGTTGCACTTGCGCCTGTGATTGGACTTCACAGGACAAACACAAATCAGCACGTTAAATTAGTAGTTTTAGAAAGCTATTCTTTGGCATGCGAAGAAAGATGGATTCTACACGCAGGTTTGTCTCTCTGTCTGTCTGTCTTTTCTCACTCCCCACGCGGAGTTCACACCCACTTCCTTTAATGTCCACCTCCACTGCTTTGGCTGCCCAAATTGCCCAGTGTCTTGGACCAAATGAACAAACAAATCCAAGGGTCCCAGTTGACCATGTACTTACTGCCAAGAGAAAACAATGGAACTTGCTCTGCATGCATCGCCATGGCAAGGATGCAGAGTGTGCACCCAGGTCGTGTCTGTGCGTGTGTGTGGCCGAAAAAGATGCATGCAGCTAACGCTATGGACAATTCATGCCCAACTCATTCCATCTCAATCCTCCACCTCCTTTTGATCTCTTTTGGGGGTTATTCTATCGTGTGCAGGTGCACATCCTGCCCCGGGAGATGCTTGGCCGCTCCACTTTCGGGCTGTCCATGTGGCTTCTGAAGTGGCTCCCGGTGCGGATGGTGGATCGATTACTGCTGATCCTTGCCCGCCTCATGCTGGGTGACACCGCCAGGTTTGGGCTACCGCGGCCCCAGGTCGGGCCCCTTGAGCTCAAGTCACTCTCCGGCAAGACCCCAGTCCTCGATGTCGGAACACTTGCAAGGATCAAATCTGGAGACATCAAGGTTCGTTATCTATCAAAAGAGAACCACCGCATCATTTGATTTCTCCTCCCAGTTGTTTGATGGTCTACACGCAATGCAGGTGCGACCGGGTGTAAAGAAGCTCTTAGAACATGGAGCAGAGTTTGTGGACGGTGGAGCAGATCGATTCGATGCCGTAATCTTAGCGACCGGCTACAAGAGCAACGTACCGCTTTGGCTCAAGGTAGTATAACATGCATTTTGTTGGGGAAAAGAGAGCATGAGATCTTCCATCCGAAGCATTAAGATCATAAGATGACATGGTATTCGTTTGGCAGGAGAAGGAGTTGTTCTCAGAGAATGATGGACTGCCGAGAAGACCCTTCCCCGATGGCTGGAAAGGGGAGAGAGGGCTATACGCCGTTGGATTCACCAAACGAGGCTTGCTTGGTGCGTCGCTGGACGCAACAAGGATCGCTCAAGATATCGAACAATGCTGGAAAGCTGAGCTGAAGAAGATATTGATTTTCACGTCCATGAACACGATAAGCATGACGTAACAGTAGGTTTAGTTAGGGTTGTCCATCATCGATTGGTTTGAGTTGCGTTTGGATTGATGGAGAAGCTGTGTGGTAAAGGTGAGGAGATCTATGCTTTCACTAGTAATCTGTACAGACATTTTTCGACTTTGAGTTGATATTGTTCTTAAAAAGGAAATGGGAGTACCAGTAACAGAGAGGAGAATTCGAATCTCTCTTCTTCTCCTTCTTGCAATCTAGGGTTTGGGCAAGGCTCTTATCATATTGTGGCTGATGCGACTCGTGCTTATTATGAAACCCTCCCCCCCCCCCACAAAAAAAAGAAATCATATTGACCGGAGAGGTTCCTATCTCGAGGACCACCACTACTGCTTCACGAGGTTGGGAAAAGGATCTCAATGCCCCCTCCACCATTCGACGAACTGTAGATAAGATTACAGACGTAATACTCTGTTTGTCCATATCCTGCACATACGAACTCTTCCATGAAGCTTTCCAGCTAGTCGCTGCTCCCGTACCTTTCGAACCCCTTTGATTGCTTGGTGATTGTTAAGGCCGAAGCTAGCAACGCCCAACATCGTCGACCGACCGCACAAGCGGAGGTCAAAGGAACTCGCTCATGGAGACTCATGCCTTACCTCGAGACGGCTACGGTTGGTCTCGCACCAAGTTGCAGATGATGACGATCACTATCATCGTCTTTGTTTCCACCTTTAAGAGTACTGAGAGGGAGGGAGGGAGGGAGGGAGGGAGGAAGAAATAGGAATAAAAGTGAGAGACGTAACTTGACCAGCTGCGTCGATCCACTAAGGGAGTCGATACCATGTGAGAAGCGGAGGCAAAAATGATTGAGGGAAGAAGGAAAGTGGCGGTCCCGAGTACAGTGATATACCTACAAATGAACAGGGAAACCACAGGGCTGGGGCTCCCGAAAGAGCTCCATCGACGCCCCCCACAAATGGGTGGGATCCCTCTGTCACCGCCGGATTCGGAATCGGTCCCGTCTCCTCGATCCACCTCGCTTTTTGTACTTCCAACAACACGATCCAAGTGATCGCACGGCTGTCATGCCAGCTTAAACAAGTTGGAACCGAAATCTATTTGTATCACCCAGCTAGCTGCTTCTCTTCTTCTTCAGTATCCGATCAGCATTACAGAAGAAGAAGAAGAAGATAAGAGCAGAGATTAGCATAGGAAGGGATCAAAGTCCCATGTTGGAGTTGTGCAAGCTACCAAAAAGTGGCAGTCTCCTCCAGTTCTGCTGCTGTTCCAGAGAGTGCATGCGGTGGCTACAGCTTTTGGTGTGTTGGAGGAGTGAGTGGTGAATGGGGCCCCTGACACATGCAGGGCGAAGAAGTGGCACTGAGCTACTTGATTGCTTTTACTGGCCAGCCTCGTTGTTCGCCATTACCAACGTTAGTCTCACTGTTACAGGGAGAAAATAACCTCAACCTACGTAAGAGGCCGCCCCACTTCCATGCAATGACATGGCCTGTGTAATTCCGAGACTGCACACGTGTTACTGCATTAAGCCAAGGAAGGATATGTGAGCGTCTGCTCGTCACTTTCATCATACCCTCTTCCAAAGTGTTGTTGCATTGCCTGCCCACGGAAACCGATAGATCATGCATCTGTTTTTCACTGCCTTCTCTCTCTCTCTCTCTCGCTCTCCCTCTTTCTCTCTTCCACTTCATGCTACTACTGCGGCAAGAAAGAAACAGGGACAGCGTCGTCACTCTGTTGTCTCTCTCATCAACAGTGCGAGATCGAGAGAGGAGGGAAAGATGATCCACTGCCATCGTAAAGAAGGGGCAGTGTCCACTGCCTCCTCAGAGGTGATTCACTGGCATGAAAGGTAATTAATTCACTGCCATCATCAACAGTTTGGCCGCTTCTCATTCACCCTCCTAAAATGATAGCCAGGGAATTTAGCAGGAATATAGAATCTCCCCCGTGGGTCGCATCTTCCTAATGAGTTGCGCTCGCTCACTCACTCGCTCGTCAAGGATATCTTCGTAGGCATGCAGTTAGATAAGGGTTTTATGGCATACTTGTAAAAGACAAGAAGATAAAAAAAAACATATAGTGTATGGATAGATATGATATTAATGAATTGTGCTTCAAAGTCTCCAAAATTGATTTTTTTAAAGTGCTACTAAGATTTTATTAGCTGGATTCTTACTAATGATTTAGTTAGAACGTTTTAGATTGTCTTTTGCTATGGTAACATGATATATTAATTTAACCTATCGAAATAGACATATTGAGACTCATTACAAGCCACCGTTTAGCATCAATAATTTTTGTTGCCCCTTGTGGATATCGGATTTCGAGGTTTGCTTTGTGCAGTTGAATCACATACATGAAGCAAACAATATTGATAATGTAGATTAGGGAAATGTATATAGATGTGCAATATAATTAATTAGGAGGAATAACAGAAGAAATGTGAGGAGAGTTGAAGCATCCGCATAACGTATCTACAGTTTGAATCCAGCTCAAAAAGGTTTAGGGTATATATAAAAGAGCTGAAGAGTCCTCGACTGAGATGATGAGTTTGACGACAGAAGAAGAGAATCTGGAATATCCAAAAGCCTCCATGCTCATCTTGCCATCTATCAGACAAAGGTCCCCATATATATATATATATACATATATGTATATATATTCTGCAGCCATTGGTTTGTGTGCGGAACTAAATTTAAGGAGGTGACCTTTCTTCGGGTTGAGTGAGCAATACAACCTCAGAGGGGGGTCTGCAGAAATGATGAATGTCAGCAGGACCACCGGCCATGGACAACTCAAATGGAAGGTGGAGGTTCATTGCGTTCCAACATCAACACTTACCTCAGACATGCACCCATATGTTGCCACTGCCTGTAGTCTCTTGCTGCAGCAAGCTCGTCCCTGCCCACCTGACTGACCCCATCCCCTACAACATCTTCATTCATCTCCCTACTCCTCGCCCATTGTCAGTGCCGCTCCCAACCTGTAGCCCATCCACCACACTCATGAGAGGTCTCATGATGGAATCTTTAGCCATGGGGAGCTACATTTTGGCCAGCCAGGATGCCAGAAGCTTTGCGCCCATGTCGATCCTCTCCGGAATCTGGGTGAATGGGTGGATGACAGATCGTGGAGGACGAATCTTCTTGCCCAGATATGCTTCGTACAACTATTATATGGTGACCCCTAGACTTTTGGAAAACTCTACATGGGGATAAGCTCATCACTCAACGGGTGGTGTCTTCCTGGAACCCCTGAGCTCAGCAAGCTGAAATGGAGCTGCCACTAGAGCACTCACAGAGCTTTGCTGCTTCTTTGTTGGGCTTGTTATGGTGCTTCATTGCCATGCCATGACAGGAAGGATAAAGCATTTGAGCTGACAGGTCCCACGGTTTACATAACCGGTCCATCCATCACCATCTACTAGAGGAGGAGTGTCTTCTTCTTTTCTGCAGCTTTGGCATGGCAGTCCAAAGATAGTGTTTAGTGTTGGTAGCTGAAGGGGAAAACTCAATCCACCTTCACTCTTGCTGGGACTGTAGTGGATTTCTCCTTCCTCTCTCCCTCCTACAAGTCCACCTGTGTGGGCTTTCTATGACTAAATTGGTATATAGATTTATATGGCTAAATAGGTATAATACCACTAAATTAAGCTTAAATATTTTGGATCACATACTCTCAGGCCTAAAAGCCCAACTCAAGAAAACCCGACCCAACCCAACCCAACGACCGCAGTGGTGAACCAAATGCAATAGTTTTCTTCCACCTTATTTTATCTTACCCGACCAGTTACCTGCCTAATGTACTCTGGGGCCCACCAAATTCTTCAATCAAAACCAAGGTAACGACGAGGCCACTGATGCCCCAAATACAATCTTTTCGTCCACCTCGTACCCGAATCTCTTACCTGCCTGAGGATGACTTGGGGCCCACTTTCGCTTCCATAAAATTCAATCAAAAGCAAGGTGAGTCAAGGTGTAACAAAGCAGCGGGATACACGTCACCTTGCTACCAGCCTCATCCTTCACTTCGTCAAACCCCTAATCGGTGCCCGCCACCAAATCCTTCATCCTCGCCTCGCTCCTCCTCCGTTCGCATGGCGAGCATCGTGTGTTTCACCTCCGCCGTCAACTCCATCACCTCTCCGGCCAAGGCTTCTAGCTCCACTTCTGGTCTATCTCCCAAGTCCAATCTCCCCTTCCCAAACCCCACTCCCCATGGTGCGGTCTCGAGGTACCAGTCCCTCAGGGTTAAGGTGAGCGCCCATCTGATGGATCCCTCGATTCCAATTGAGCTTCTTTCGCTTAATCTCAGGATTGCTTCGATATGTGTAATTGTATGTCTTTTTCCTTAGCAGGCTACTGAAAGTAGTACTAATAGTGGCACGAAACCAAACAGCATCGTCTGCGCTGATTGTGATGGGAATGGTGAGTGATCACCCCATGATTAATCTAATTTTCTTTGATATTGGATGTATGATTTCTCCTTAAAATCGTTTTTGACACTACTTCCTGTTGTTTCATTAATTGTTCTGATGCAGAGCCTGTGAGCATTTGAAGTATGGCTAGTACTAACACTAGTTGTATCCGTTTGAGTATAGCTAACTTATTTAGAAGATACATCTTGCTTCTATTGATTATGATTATGATCATTATTATTATTATTTTGGTGTGTGGTTGTAGAACAGTAGTCCAATTAGCTCCAGATACTGTGCCCAAGTTGTCCAAATATGAACAAGGGGACAACCGGATTTCTTTAAGAGTGGTCCTAGTAGTACTGACAAATTTTATCCGCGACCTATGATGATGTGCGTGGGGAATATTTGACATTACAGCTTAAATACCTTGTTAGATCTCATTTCTTGATTAATTTTTTTGGGGAAATAGTCTTGTTCAGAGTCCAATAAATGGACAACACAATAAATGAAAGACTTAAGCTTAAGCTAGTAAGCTATGAACCAAGTTATATATGTCTTGCTCTTCGCTTTTACCTTTTTATTTATACCAGATTGACAAGTCTTAACATATTCTGACATAATCGGCTTTATACAACATCAAATCTGAACTTTGTGTTAGATAAGATATACTAACTGAGCTTGGATTAAATTCAACTCATATATATTTCTCAAGTCATCTGAATGCTCTAGGAGGACATGTTATTCTGATTATTTCCCTCTTGAAAGCCAAAGGTGCATCTGTACATTAGCCATGTGAAGTCATATGCCTTTGCACCAGTGAATATTCCAAAAACCATGCAAATGTGTGAGCAAGTGGATCTGCATCTACTTGATCTTTCTCCTGGTTTTTTGTTAAATAATGTCTAACTTAGGTGCAGAGGTAACTAAGATGGCAGAGATATTGTAACTTTTATGCCATTGAGATTACAGATGCTATATACATTATTTCTTTATTAGTCTCTTTTGTTTTTTGTTTTTTTTGGCAAGGATGCATGATATCTGTTTATTTGTTTTGCACCAAGAATGCAGCATATCCAACAAACATGTGATCGGTGTAGTTACAAGTTATGGCCTCAAATATAAACTGTGGGGAGGTTTTGCTTGCATTCCATTATATTTGGAGGACTATGGCTAGGATGCTGAGTTTTGTTGTCTATTTACATTTTTGCACTGAACCAAGACCAGCGTAGTTAATTTTATTTTCCCTCGCTTATGGCATCTGTTAATACCGGTTTTAGTATTATTTGGTTCACCACTGGTATATTCAGATGCTAAATTGTTATGCCTTTTTTTTGGACCAACAGGTGCAAAACTATGCACGCAATGCCAAGGCACTGGTGTGAACTCTGTTGATCACTTCAATGGTCGATTTAAAGCTGGAGCATCGTGTTGGCTTTGCAGGTTAGTAGTTGATTAAATATATTTACTTCTAGCATATGAGCAGCTTTCTCTTGCACTTGTGGATAATTGCAGGAGCATTGATGAAAAGAGAATATTTTAGAACTTTAGACCTTGAATTACTTGCATGATTAGAATGAATGGTGCTTGCGAGTTGTATAGTAAACTTGTGAATTTAGCAGATGAAACAGATAAAAAAAGATTGATGGATCATAATATTGACTAAGTTTGGTGTTTGACAACAGAAGAAATTTTACTATTTGGTAATGATCATTTTGGAAGAGAGAATTTATAACCTAATCATATCGTGTGCAGATCTTGAGGCAAGCTGCATACGGAGATCATTTTAAAACAGTAAGCCAACTTAAGAAACAGTTCAAAACTGTTTACCCTTTTTGCTGATTGAAAATCATACCAGATGCGGTGACAGGGTTTCTGCAGAATATCATTTTTGGCATCACCTCCGATCTGGATTACCTCTTTTTGCATACGGCCATAATACCTATCCTTAATTAACATGAGATGTGTGTCAGTCTTTACCATGACATGAGTTGTACTAGCTTATGACTGAATCATATGTTTAGCATTCTCAGGACTATGCTTGCACTAAATTTGCCTTGCTAGAATCTAGCTTTACCTTTTCTTCTATAAATCTTTCCTTCGTCTCATAGTTGTAGGCTGAATCTTAGGTTTTAGGATAGAGGTGTTGGGTGCCTGAGACTTCAATGACAAGTTTCATGTCCAGATTTCATTTCCATGCATCTAAGATTATCCTGCTCTGTTTATTCCTATATTTTTTTCTATTGTTTGCTACACCTTAAGGTAGTAAAGTTAGTTAATATTCAGGTGTTCAATAGCCTAAAACCGAAGAGAAATAAATCTCGTGTCTAATTTTTCTGACAAGTGAGTTGCATGTGGTGGCGAAGTTCATGAGTTTGCTGGTGCTTATTCTGGTTACCTTTGCAGAGGTAAGAAGGAGATCCTATGTGGGAACTGCAATGGTGCTGGCTTTTTAGGTGGCTTTATGAGCACATTCGATGAAACTAGTGGATAGCTTGTCAAGATGCCCAATGGTCATGTTGTGATTGCTACTTATGGAAAAATCTAGGTTTCTCTTGTTGAGCATTGGACTTAGTTTGCCTGAATCTTTGTGTGAGGCATTTGAATATTCTGCTTAATTAGATCCACTTATGTATTTTAACAGTTACCAATTCATTAGCAAAGCCTACTACTACTGTATGTTGTTTACTTAACTTTAGAAGTTGATGTGGGAAGACATTCACATTTGTGAAATGCTAACACATGTTTGCATATACTCCACAAACTTAGAACAGCAACAAGAAGAAGACTTTTTATAAAAGAATTGTTCAAGTCAATCATAAGAAAAAAAGGCTAAATAAACTTAATCAAGGAGCCTACTTTGAAACCTCAAATCTTTCAAAATATATAAGTATTTGAGGAGTATAATACATGGTTACAGAGATCTCATGACGATCTACAAGTAGGTATCTAAGATCCATTCAAGGACATCACGGAAAGATTATTTTTAGGAAGCTTAAGGTTGTCCATTTATTATTTTTATGTTTCTTTTAATTATCGCACATTGTTAGTTAATTAATTTTCAAGGTCTAAACTAATATAAATAAAGGTCTCCTCTACGCTTATAAAATCATCAACAAGTAATATCTTTCAAGTATCGTAAATATTTGATTTTTTTTTTATAAGGTTAGTTTTCTTTCTAATAGTATTTTTAATTTTGTTTTCATCGATGAGTCAGCTCGGAAGACATCAATATCACTGCAAGATGATGCTTAGAAGCACAATAATAGGAAGCTTACAAGCATGCCCATAAATAAATAATGAATCACAATGACGTGCTGCTTGTTTGTTTCTGCTTCTATCTGGTCATAATCTCTAAACCCTAATAATGCAATTATGATAAGTGTTTTACTTGCTGACGTTAAATACGAGACCTTATCCTCGTCACAAGATTTGCTGATGAATCAAACGACTTTTAAGGGGAATATTTCGGTGGGTGGGGGCGAGCAAAAGAGATGTTTCTTGTGTGCTTCATCACGCTGCTGTGCGTACGAATAGCGACGTAACATTCGCTTTTATGTGCACGCTGCACAAAAGTATCTCCTCGCCTTACCCAACCGTGTCGGCGTTGGTGCTTCGTGCCACAAGCTGAGATGCCTTTTGTCCCTATTACATTAATCTTTTCTACAGTGACGCCTTGTTTCTGAGCTTTTTATCTCCTCCAACCCCTCGTTCTATCTATATCTGTAGTTGCAGGCATAGATAGGTAGAGAGATAGATAGTGTTGTGTAGAGAGAGCGAGAGGAAAGTGAAGCCATACATACTATACACTCCACTGGGAGCTGGGAGATGTGTTCCTCTGTGCCACAGGAGGTGGTGAAGGTGAAGGTGAAGGTGAAGGTGAAGCAGATGCAGCACCGGAAGGAGGAGGATGGGTCGAGCGGCTCTGCGTCTCGCCGCCTGCCGAGGATGGAGCGGGCGAGGAACGAGGCGGTGCCGGAGTGGAAGGTGAAGTGCCTCTGCTCCGAGTACGGCGTGCCGGTGATCATAAGAGGCAGCTTGCTCATCGGAGGCTGCTTCTAATGGTGCCAAAAGGCGTACGTGTTAGGCAAAGCTCGGAGACGGTGCTGTATGCTCCAGCGTCGTCGTATGTTATGCCATGTATTCTCATCTTCTCTTCCAGCATCGCATAAGGTGTCGTAGAAATCCATGTTGTTGTTGTACGATGTTGTGCCATCCACACATTTTAGGATATGTTATAGTAAGTAATCAAGAAATTAATCCCTCTAATCATGAAACTAATATATAACCAAACACTTTAATAACATGACAAACACAAGGAAAGCTCATCCAATCAATCATTATAATTATGCAATAAATAAGAAAGGTGACTCCCCACCCCCCCTTTTTTTTTGGGTAAGATTGGAAGGTGATCATCACACAAACAAGTAATGCAATCATCAACTATAAATTTATTTGATTTTTAAATAGTTGCTTAAATGATGTATTTTTCTTTATCATGCTCAATCTCCTTTGTCATATATCAATGTTTTACTTAAATAGTTGCTTAAATGTGTTTATGAACTTCCATCTAAACATAATCGATTTCCTTTGTTATATATCCCATAAGAAAAAAAAGAGGTGATTATGCAAATGCAACCAATCTAGGAATATTCAAATCGGATCGAATCGAAACAATCTAGAATTTGTTTGACCCAAACCTATAAAAATTATAAATAATTTAATTTTAAGGATAATATTCTTCGATTCGGTTAATTGGTTTAGATAAAATAGAGCTGATTTTACAAAATTTCTTTGGGTATTGAATTCCACAATTCCAATGTCAATTTCATAGGCCTATTTTCATAAAATTTTATTCTGTGACTCTATTAGACCAAGATTTTGATTCTATTCATCAAATCGAATCGATTCATTTAAACAAATATATATATATATATATATAATTATTTAAAATTATAAATTATTTAACTGAACTTAACCAATCCTTAACGTCTCCATTACAATGGATTTGGACACCTCTTATGTAAATTTAAAAATTAAGAAATATATTCCAATTATGTTTTTATTTTATTTTTAGATAGTTGCTCATATCACGTACTTATCATACAATGTATATTATACCCTTATATATATATATGTATATACATATACATACATTAACAGATTAATGAAAAGAACTACTTTTCTCAAACAATCCTCCAAATTCTCAGTTACAGAGAGAGCAAAGCCAAAGGACTTCGAGACGACGCCAAGATGAGCAACGCGAAGGAGACGTCTTCCATGGCAGTACAGGAGGTGGCCAAGGTGAGTACCAAGGGAAACACCGGGCAGAATGAAACGAAGGGGGGGTCGAGTGGCTCGGCCTCTCGCCTGCCCGGGAAGATCGAGCAGGCGGCGAACGAGGCGGTGCCAGAGTGGAAGGTTGAGTGCCTGTGCAACGAGTCCAGTGTGCCGGCGATCATCAGAGGGAGCTTTCTCGGTGGAGGCGGCTTCTAATGGAGGCAAAGCATCGTATATAATGTCATGAAACCCGTGTTGTTAATAACATTACTTATGTTATACTGTTACTGCAATTTTTGCTGATAAATTGGGTCGTTTATTGGGAGAAAAAACCCTTAATTTTCTACACACTAAAACTTGATGTTTTCTAAATTACAAAGCATTTTTATTTTTTATTTGTGAAGAAAATAATGACAAGTTAATGCTATATATCGAGCAGAGGAAAAGCCCGTTTCCGTTGCCGTTTCCGCAGTTGACGCACAGAGGTATTATATAATCTCAAAATTATAAACAAATTACAAAATGATTAGAATAAAAATAAAACTGCAATTTTCTCTTCCGTCGATATAAAATCTTCCGATCAAACGGCTGTGAGAGATTCGATCGGGAACAAGTCGCCGTCTCCCTGGAAACAATCGTCTTCCTCGAACGGCTCGGAACCGAACAAACCGCCCGTTAGTGTCTCCGTCGGATCGTCGAAGAGACTCGGCATCGCCTCCTCGAAGGGCAAAAAGTTGCCCACCACGCCGTCTGGTATGGTGATGTCGGTGGTGAGTAAACCACCGTTCTCGTCAGCGAATGAGGAGAAGACGTCGCGGAGGACGGAGGTTAGGGAGGAGAGGTTGTGCGATTTCCGGCCGTAATCGAATCCGCCAGTCGTGGAAGTGAGCTTGGTACCCAAGGGGCAGTTCTCATGGGGCGTCAGGGAAGACGGCGCAGCGGAGAAGTTGGTGGTGGCGTCGGGGCCGCGGAGCCGGACGGCGGCCGAGTCGTAGACCATCGCGGCCTCCTCGGCGGTGTCGTAGGTCCCGAGCCACACCCGGACGCGCCGCCACGGGTCGCGGATCTCCGCCGCGTACTTGCCCGAGGGACGTAGCCGGACGCCGCGGAACACGGGACCGGCCTTGCCACAGGCGGAGACACCGGAGGCGTCCACTTTCTTCCTCTTCCTAGCGGGCTTGCCCTTTCTGCCGCCCACGGGACGGGGCTCGAAGCGGATCTCCTGGACGTAGCGGCGGACGGCACCGCGGCGGTCGACCTCGTCGCCGGAGGAGTCAGTGGCATCGTAGTCGTCGCAGAAGATCCTGACGGTGCGCTCCTGCGAACGCGGCGGGAGGGGCTTCGGCGTCACGTCGACGTGCTCCGTCCGCTTCATACAACCCTTCAACAACGTACCCTCCATGGTTCCACACAGTGCATGTAAGCTCAATCCTCTCCTATTCTATTCTCTTCTTCCTCCCTGCAACCATCGATCCAAGAGACCCAATGAATGCAATGGAAACACGAGAGAACTACCACTCTGCTCCTCTGCTTTAGATAGGCCAAAGATGCCCCATTTGAGCAGAAGAGCAGAATTCCTCTGCTATATATCCACAAGTAGCAAAGATAGGCTAAAGCAGCAAAGCTCTACGGATTTGTAGCATCGAGAACCAACCCAGAATCCCCAAACCACAAGAAATTACAGCACCGAGAGAGATAAAGGGAAGAGGAAGTACAATGGAATGGGGGGCGAGCGAGAGAGAGAGTGAAGAATGGTTAGGATGCTTACCTCGAGAAGAACAAAAGAGTACCGAGACTGGGCGGAGGCGGCAGTGGGCTGAGCCTGAGAGAACACGTCGCGGTTACTACAAGCTAGTCTATAGCAGCACAGAGAACCTCTGGTTTCGAGAAGCAGACCTCCTCTGCGACTTTCCGTATCCCTATCCACTGAGGAGCTCCTAAGAAGAAGATAACGTAACAGAGAGGGAGGGAAGGGTGTTTGGGGGTGGTTGTGGTAATATTGTGGGTTTTCCGATTTAAGGCTGTACTGTGGCTGCTTGCGAGTGCAAGAAATGATATAATTAATGGTTCCTAATCTAATTTAATTTGATTTGGGGGAAGGCTTCTCTCGTTTTCCATGTGTTCTTTCCACGAATCATTGATTGAAGTATTTCTATACTCGCTAGATTCTTCCGTACTTGCCTCATAAATCTCTTTCTTGCTGCACGAGTAACTTTCAGAAATTTTATTGCTCATCTTCTATTTTTCCGAATAAATACATGAAAAAAAGAAAAAGTAAAAGACTAATAGTAATATAGCGAAAAAAATTATATCGAAGCAATTAACCTAATCAAAATGAAGCAATCAATGCAATAAGAATAAAAATAAATCTAAAATGAGCCCTAAATAAAGGGATCATACAAACAAACAGTGTCTAGATTCTCTTTATATAAAGGACTGGACTAAAGAAGTGTCTGTTTTGGGCCTTTAAAGAGGCCGAGTATTTTAGCTCCCAATAATATACTGTTTCGGAATAATCTATTAAACCCGATCCAAAAAAAAAAGCAATATAATTATGGATATAAATATGGTTCGATCGCTTACGAACCGTACCGGGTTTGACCAGACCAACTCGTACCAGCTTGACAGGGACGCTCGCAAAAGATGTAGTAGTTACGAGGTGCTCTCCTTCATCGGACGAAACATCTCCGAAGCCCTCCGCTCGCTCTTCTGCAGACCGTTTCTTGCAGCCCCGGTCGATTTCTCCCATCACCAGAAGCGAAATCGGCGTACGACTCGTGAGCGGACGATGGAAGCGGCGACGCCTCAGCCTGTTTGCGCTATGGAAGCGCTCGATCTGCTTAACTGCGCCGTCGACATCCCCTTCGACCGCGACAGGTGCCTCCGCTTCCTGGACGCCCTTAGGAGCTGCGTCCTCGAAAAGGTAATTTTATGATCTTATTCGTTCGCCTTCCTGTGTGCTTCGAGTCGGATCGTTCGTTTTTTTGCGTCTCATTGGGTGCGGGCGTATGTGACCGACATGCCGTAGTGTGAAGTTTGTTACGCTAATTTTGTCGAACAGTTGGTGGGCGGCGTTGGACTGAACTGAGAAATTTGAAGTGGACATGAATTTTGTTAGGTCCGATAATACATGAATTTTGAAGTGGACTGAACCATTCCGATAATACCATCATAACAATATTTCGTGAAATAACCAAGATTAATTTTGTTAGGTCCATGATACAATTGCTACGTTGGTGGTGATTTCGATGTTATTGGTACCCAGGAAAAGGCTTCTTCTTTACGTAATAATGTTTATTTTCTTTCGTCTTCAAGGCACTTAAGTATTTCTAACTTATGCAACTGAATATTGTCGAGACAGTCAGCTAACATTGTGCATTTGTGCATTATGCCTTCGATCTTGTCAGTAATGTTTTGGAGCTCCTTGTTAATGGAGCTACTTGTCTCTCCACTTTTCGATGGTCGTTAATCTATTGAGTCAAGATGGATATGTTATGACTGAAGCTTTTGTTTGTATTAGTGTTTCTCTGTTAATTATAATTTGAGATTTAATATAGGTCATGCCTTAGCTACTACTTTTAGTTTTCTAAGAGCTTTTTTGTTTTACTTGGATGAACCTTAAAAAGTATTTTCTATTGGGTGTGCTCTTGTTGAGTCATTTAGCCCTGTGGAAAACATATGCTGGCTTTTTGATTGGTGTGTTACAATGCTAGTATTACGTATCAAGCCCATACATCTTTAAAAGCTGCTTGACATGTGGCACATCAGTGGTAGGGTATCAACAAAATTCTTAGAATATGATCATTTAGAACATGTAGATTGAAGCTGTTCTCAGATTCTGTTGGTGGTTGGATAATATCATCAAATAGGTTGAGTCGTCATAAGAGCTCTAACCATTGATAGCTTAACTTCTACATAGAAGATCCTTTTGCCACCAACGTTTCTGTTTTTCTCTCTTAACAAACCTGATAATGTCACCTAAAACCTTTTCTCTTTTATTCTTTATACATCTCATTAAAATGAGTGGATGTTTGGTTGTTTTCTTTTAAAATAAACAAAGCAAGAATACACATATTGTTGACGTGGTTACCTGTCATGCAGTATCGTAAAAAAAAAAGCAATCAGAAATAGGTAACTATTGTATGATTTCATTTCTTATTGAAACAATTTTTAAATACTTATATTTATAGGCCATTATATAAATTATAAATTGTTAACCAAAGAATCAGACTCCTTGCTAGTTCATAAAATTCAGAAAATGAAAAACATGGTAACTATGTATCTAAATTAGGTTTCTGCTAGGTAAGATCATTTTATGGTTTTTAGTATAGGGTTCTATAAGTTAACATAAAGATGAAGTCTAATTGAAGATAATTTAAATTTGGTATCAACAGAAGGTGGTAATGTTGGATAGACAATTTGAACTTGCATGGATTGGAAGTCAGATTGCATCAGCAGAAATCCCCAGCAGTGGTCAGCCTGGTACTTAATTTTAGTGGGTTAGATTGGTCTTGTCTTTGATTCAGCTTTGACATCTTATATGTAATTTCTGAGGACTAATTGTGTCAGTTTCAGATCAGTTTATTCATATGATACAGCTGGACAATGTTCTGTTTGTCGATGCTCGTGTGTTAGTCTGGGTGTCATTTTTAATGTTGGATGAGTTAACCAACACCTTAACATTTTTTGTAGAGGAGTCATAGCTCGGTTGAGAGCTGGTGTCAGTTACCTGTATATGAGGGAGCTGCCACTAAAAACGTGATGTACAGTACAATATGTGCAGGATAAACGTTTTTTTCTTTCCATCATGGCCTTCTATTTAATATACATCATTCTATTTTCTTCTTTTCTTTTCCTTCTTCACTTGTACGTTACTGATCTTTCTGCTTGAATGTGCTGCTCAAACTTAAAGCTTCTTCTGCATTTGTCAATGATATGTCAAGATCACTGCATATATGTCAATGCTTTGTCTTCTTTTTTAAATGGGTTTAAAGTTTAACTTACGAGCTATATGTTTGCAGGAACACCATACTTTACTGTCATTAGACATATTCAATTAGTTCTTGTTCTATTGTTAAGAGGATGACCAGCATGTAAATCTATACAACCAGGTGTTTGTGAATAAACTGATTGACATCTAGTATGTTAAGAAGTTGTCTCCAATTATTTGTAGTCTATATTAAACTGGGTTAACTGGTGATTTTGCCTCAGGGATGAGAATGTTTTGGATAAATATTGTTTTGAGTGAGCTTGCAGTGTTAATAAATTCCATTTATTGCACTTAGGTCTTCCAGGTAGCTATGACTATGATAAACATCTGAGAGAAAATTTGGTAAATATTCAAATTCAAGGACATATGTGGTGCATGCTTTGAATAATTTTTCATCATATTTTGGCAGAGAGACTAGTACCTGCACTGAAAACTGATTACATTTTTCTAGAAAACTAGTTTGTTAGCTTTGCTGATGTTAGTCTTTCCATTTGAGCCTTTATCAATTTAAGTGTATCTCGATAACTAGTCCGTCCTGAATGTCATGAGTCCCACATGACATTAAGATGTGAATTATTTTCCTTTGCCTTCATCTTTGCTAGAAAATAAATTGAGAACTTATTGCTATTCATTGAATTCATGGAAATAAAGTTTTATTTTTCTTAATATTGTTAACAAACAATATTAAGAAAAAAATAAAACTTGATTTTCATGATATCGCTTCGATAGAAAATAAGATAAGAGAAAATCGTTTAGGATGATATGGGCATATGCCTAGGAGATCTCCAGATACGGTAGATAGAAGAGGCAAAATGATTAATGTTAGTGGTACGAGGAGAAGTAGAAAAAAACCTAAAAGAATTTAATAGAAATTACAAATAAAGATTTAAGTATTTTGAACTTAACTAAACATATGACTTTTTCCAGATCTCAATGACAGCAAAAGGTTCATGTAGTTGACTCCAAATAGTTAGGTTTACGGTTTTGTCGTTGTTGTTAACAACTCAAAGTCAAATTTCCAATATGTTAGGGTTTCTAATCACGTACCGTACTGATGTACCGAGCTTTGCTCGGTACGGTATGACGTATCGAGCGGTATGCCAAAAATAGACATAAAACCATCCGAAAATATTTGAAAAATAGAAAAAAAAGTTAGGATAGGTTTTTTAAGTTAGAAATAAATATACATTTAGTATAATTTTAGTAAAACTAATGTAAATTAGGTAAGAATAGCCTTGTGCAAGATTTGCAATTTCGGTCTGTTCCGAATTGTTCTTCCTCTTAATCCTACTAAATTTGATTCAATCCATAAATCATTGTTTTGTTGAGTTTATGAGAGTGAAAATATGAGAATAAGAGAGAGAATGTGAGAAAATAAGTTTGGAAGAGTTTAAGAGAGTGTGAGAGTGAAATAGGTTGAAATAGGGGGGAGGAAAGGGTTTAAAAAACCTTAAGGAGGCCTCCAACATTCAAATTGATCGTTGGAACACTGTTACCATTCGATAACGATAGATTTCGACCGTTACCACTTGTTACAGTCTTGTATCGCCCGATATGGGGCCAGATGGCTAATACAGCCCAGTAACGAGCGGTCTGCATGCCGGTTTACGAGCAGATTGGTATGTACCGCCCGTATCGAGCAGTACGGTACGGTATTGTAAACCCTGCAATATGTACTTAGAAGTGCTGTAGATTTATAAAAATTAGGGAAGATGGATCAATATTAAGTTGCAAGTTAGCTTATGGGATGATCAAAGCCGCTTATGAGTGGGCCATTACTACAAATGCTTTCTCTTTAGTTATTTTTTTTGGCATGCACTGACCGATAATTGAAGCATAAGCTATCAGGAGATTGTTCTTCCTCCACAAATGCATGGTTTTGGTGAATGGTAGTGCAAGATTTTGAATCTGTTTCATAACGGCCTTAGGTAGCAACATGTACAAATGATGCATTGTCTTTCAATTTTGTAAACCGAACAATAGAATGATTGACGTGAGTTTGCATCAGTGCATGAACTTGCTAGGCTTCAATAAAAAGTTTCCCTGAAGAACTTTAATAGGCACAATGGACTGGATGACCATACGATGATCAGTATATGTATATATATTTTTTATTTGAGTTGCCATTTTTTAACCTTGTTATGTCATTACAAATGGAAGGACAGCTTGCATCTAACGTGGTTTGATACATTATGTTAATATGTTGATGTTTTCATTGTCAGAAAGTGAAAAAATTTTCGGTGGCAGAACAAGGCCATGCAGCTGAAGCTCCAAAGAGAGAGGAAAATCTCTGAATGCATTACGACATGACCACCAAATGAAAAATGAAGCCATCAAAAGGCACCGGAGAAAATTTTCCCAATCTTGGTACACTATCTTGTCACCCATTTTTCCTTTCATTCAGTTACTCAATTGAAGCTGCAGTTGGCTATTGTTACAGAAAGTTAAATAAGATTGAATCACATATGGTGAATGTGTTATTTTATTTGTCATTTGACTTTATTGGTTTATTTGCATTCCTCCAATGGTGATAGTTGTGTTGCCTGAAAATGTATCCCTTTGTATCCTCCTCATGTTGATTGGCATGGAAATGGATTCAAGCTCAAGCCCCACAAGGGAATAGATTGGGAGTTTGAAGTATCGATGTGGATGCGAGAAGCTGATGTGAAAGGTAAGTTCTCTCGGTCCCTCCAATACCTAAGTCACTCAAGTTCCTCCTATTTATAGTTTTGAGTTCCCGGTGCTAGTTGTTTGGATAGTTATATATATGTTAGACTGACCAATGAGGCGGTATAGTTATATCAGTGACCCAACCACCTCTAAGGTGGTTGTTTCAATCATCCAAGTAGCATAACGATCGATAAGTTGGTCATTGACATGACCCAACCACCTATAGGGTGGTAGTTTCAGTCGTTGAGGTGGTACAATGACCACTAAGTTGTTTGATAATGGATCCAACCACCTCTAGGGCGGTGGTTTCAAACTATTGAGGTGACATAACGACTACTAAGATGATGGATGATGTGGCCCAACCTCCTCTAAGGTGATGATTTTGATCACTTAGGTGGCTTAACGATTGTGTGGGCATTTACAATATATCCATCCATGTGCGAAACTATGATGAGATATGTATATATATATATATATATTTGTTATTAGGAATGAGCTCTTATGCATGACCTATCCAAGAAAGACCATTAGGCACAATTTGATGGTTGGGATCGAATCTTCATGCTGATGACAGGTTATGACTCATAGAGTCACTTTCTATCTATCAGTGGAAAAACAGAATTGGATCCGATAAGATGCACATTAAACGTGGGAAGCAAGAGTGGTCAAGACAACATTGGCTTTGAAGGACCACCTCCCTTGAACAAGTGATGTAGTAAGCTTTGAATTAGTAGTAGCTTACTTCCTAGTATAGTCTCTACTTTTTTTTATTTTTTTATTTTTTGAGGTCAGGTGTCAATTTTGGGTTGTGATTATCTTTGACTTGTTGAGATTAGAAATGTGTCAAGTTAACCAAATTGAGATGAGAGACTCAATTTGCCTTATATTTTTCACCCTTCATCCTTCCTCAAGCTCGAGATGAGAGACTCTACAATAATATATTGATTTGCACGTTATAGGAGATTGGAAAAGCTTACCAAAGTCTTTTTGGTGATCGACCATAGCAACTAACTAAGATGCCTAAAGGTCTGAACAATGACCGATGAGTGAGACATAGTGGACCAAGGATTCCTCCGGTGTACATAGAAACAAAGGGAAGGCCATTGAACCACTACTCGTGCCACTCCTTAAACGATCGACGCGTCAACACATCAGGGGCAAAATGTCTAGTCTAATACAAGTCTTCTTGTGTGTTACTCACCGTATCGAAATAAATGATCCTTGGAAGAGGAGATGTACGTGGTCACCTTCTTTAAGGAGACAGTCAAATATGGATTTATCTCCGTCCCCACAAATGTGGTTTGGAGGGATTCCCTGTCAGACTCGGTAGAAGATGCATGAACATGTCGACGTCCACTGAGATGACCATCATGACCTTCCAGTCCGAAGGAAGCAAGCAACGAAAAGGCACGCAGAAGAGATTCCTCGAGCTCTAAAAAGTCAAAGACTGCACAAAATTGACATATCCATGCTGTCGGTAAGGCCAAAAGTCCAACTAGTCTCACATCTTATCTCTACAGACACACATAAAAAGAGTGTTGGATTGTCGTCTTTGCACTTCAATGGCCCAAAGCTGTCAACATAATCATCCAACACCCTGTGATTGTTAAATGTATGGAGTCATGTAACAGCACAAGATTCATATTTGTAGAGGCCAAAGTCCAACATGTCTCAAATCTTATCCTGATGGAACAGAAAGAGTGTCAGATTTTTTTTGTTTCCAGGACACAATGAGCCTTAAATGCACCAAAGCTGTGAAATAATGATCCAACGCCCTATGGTTCTAACACTCTAACAGAGCTGATGGTCCAATTTACCTCAATGCGACACCAAGAACGATCAAGTCATAGAATGAGCATAGCGAGCGAGCGCCATGTCCCTTGGATGGCTTTTAGCAGTCAATTGGCTCTGTGTAATCCTGAACTGCCAAGCGCTCCGATATGTCAGCCAACGATTTCAGGTTGCACTTGATCAATGCCTCCACAAAGTAGCAGGTCTCTTCCTTTGTGTTTCCATCTGGAACATCCACGACAAACGACTCGATTACCAGAGTTGCTGGTCTTCCGTCTATCGTTTCAGGATGGGCGGTAATGATAGATGAGTAGTTCTGCAGGTACAAAACGATACTAGATAAGCCACAATTCAGTAAAAGAAGTCGTGGATTATTAATAGATACATCGGATTCGATCAAAAAGAAAAAGGACCACTGCTTGAAGTTTCCTTTAACTCTGGACTTTAGCGATCCTATCAATACCATCAAACAGATAGATTGAACTAGGAAAGACAAGAATCTGAACCTGAACATCAATAAAACACTCAAGAATAAGAATTGCATCGTTGAATAGTTGGTTGTTCATAGGAAGGTTGTCAATTTTCCCCACATTTCTAAAGCAAACTACACAGCTATGCAAACTTAAAAAGACACCAGAGTACCAATAATTTGTAATCGGACAGAACAAAGCGAGGTGAGCTGTAATGTGCTACGGTACTCGAAAGCAGGAATTTTTTCATTCCAGATGAACTGTATTAAACCAGGTGATGAAAGTCTAAATCTAAAAGTTTATAGACTGTTAACCTGAAAGTTATTGCTGGAGACTAGTTTCTAATTTCAATTTAATAATGAACTGTTTATCCGACCTCAATAAATCAAATCAGATCAGACCAAAAGAGAGTACCCAAGCAAATGAACTATTTTGATGCATCCAAAATATAAAATATAAACATCAGAACATAACTGCATAAGAAAGCATAGATTTGAGAAGCAGCAATCACAAGCTTCTTCTTACCGAACATGAAGATCTATCTATAGCGGAAAGCGATTATCTGTTCTCAGAGTGATGATATTACATCATCGATCACAGAGAAGTTCATATATCCAACAGGTTAGTTCGAATTTATGGTTTCGATACACATCAATAGAAAACCATTAACAGGGAACATAACGCTAAAGAAATAGGCTCATTCATGATCATCTGATGTATTTTTTAAAAGGAAATATGACATAAGAACATCTGAGGAGATCAACACACCTTGAGTCTGTGGTCTCCCCCGACAATTCTGATGCTGAGAATCCGTTCATCGTCGTCGAGGTGCTCCAGCCTTTCGAAGCTGGTGGTGGCAGGTAGTCCAGATTTGATATTTACCTCTCTCAGGCTCCCAACCCCAGTGCCACCCTGCACGATGCATCTGCTAACAAAGGGCTTGTACTTCTGCGGCTGATCAAACCTTCGAACAAGAGACCACACCTATTACGTAATCAACAAACAAGGAAGACAGAGCATCATCACTGTGAACGCAACAAATGCCACAACCCAATTCGCATCTCCAACTCTAGATTTATGATTTAAACAAGCATTTTGGGAACCATCAGATGTCAGTTATAGGAAGATAAGTAGAACTAATAGACAAAGAACCCAATCACGGCATATTCTTGTCGTCCTAGCTACTCTGAAGCATCCAAGATTATCTTTTTATTTAAGGATTCCCAACCGGAAATTCCATTTTAGTCAAGCAAAAGTTTCATCAAGAAAAAGGAGAGACAAATGATCTCAAACAAATTAAAAAGACCCAACAAATGAGAGAAATCACGATGCATGCACGAAACCTTGTTTCTTCATAAACCAGCTTCAATCAACACCAAATCCAACTTCTGCGAGGGGAAAAAACGTTTTTTTCCCCCTTTTTTTGCATGATTTTCCGGGTCTGCTCATCAAATTTTATACCAAACAAAATCCTCGAGAAAATCCATTAGAATATCTTATCAATCTCGAAGCACCATGTCCAGAGAGAGAGAGAGAGAGAGAGAGAGGGAGAGAGAGGATCATACAAGGTGGACGGGGGCTTTGATGTGCTTGAATATGGCGGAGCTGCACTGGTTCTCGTTGGGCACATGCCGGTGGAAACTCCGAACATATTCCGCCTCCAACGCCCGGCAATCGGTCCCCGGCGGGTTCATCTCGTCAGCGAGTCGCCAAAGAGCCGGCACCTTCGACTCCGCCCCCCCGCAGCCGCCACCGTTCATCCGCACCATCCGACTCCTGTCCCGTCCCCTGGTAGCACGATCGCACCCGATCGAATCCGGGGAAGCAGCAGCAGCAGCAGCAGCCGCAGCAATCAAACCAAATACCCTCCACCTCTTCCTCCCAAATCGCCTCGCTTCCTTCCTCGAGCTTCTCCACTCACCTTGTATGACCTCTTTCGCCCACAGAAAAGGGATATTCTACTTCTACATACCAACATCCCTCTCGCTCTCTCTCTCTCTCTCTCTCTCCACCGTCCTCTCGTCGCCCGCAGAAAACATACGATCCCACAAGGGAAAAAACGTCCTGGCGGCGGCCCCGCCGCTTCATCTCTACAGATCCATTCTTCTACTGACACCCTCATTGTGTAACCTTTATTACGGAAAAGCCATCACGGTTTTGTCCTCGGCTCGGCCGCCGTAGTGGAGCGGTGATGTGCTTTCAACCTCAGTTAACACTGGGTGGTGGCGTATCCGTAATTTAAGCCAACGACAGTGGCATTTAAATGCAAATATGGGCTTCTTGCTTGTCGATGAGGTTGGCATCACAGGTAGACCATAACGTCACACCTTAGTTGACCGTTGATTCTGGTGGGCCGAAAGCGAGCGGGTCCCGCCGATGCACCTGTTTTCGGCGGTTTATATATTAATATATATTTACCATTACAAATATTAATGCAGTATATATATCTCGAGATGTTTCCGAAAGGTTCTTCGAATTTCGAAGGGCGGGCCGTCGCACGGCCGTCCGTACGTTGCGGCGGCGCCCCTACGAAGCTGTTTTTACATGTCAATCCTCCGTAAAGTTGGGAAATAACATACTGTTATTACAATTTCTAATCTCATATATAATATAGGATTTTTTTTAAAAAAATATCTTTTTATTGATTCTTTTAAAAATGTTTCTTCGGTTATCAATTTTTTCATCAGGCATTTTTTTAATATCCTATATACCCCTTGTTATCACCACTTTAATGTCGATCGTCACGTTCGCTCCACTATAGTGCTCTATCGCTTATGACTTTTTGTTTCAACCTAATCACTTTCATTCCTCCATGAGATCTTGATTGGCCTCTCATATTATCCTTTCGATGTAGGTCCAGATAAAGATCAATATAACGGTAACATCACCATGGGGCCCATCAATAATATGAATGAAGGTCTCAGAGTGCTCATTCTTAAAGGTCTCTTTCTCGATAGAGATGGAGTTGCCAACGAGGACATATAAGAGGTGTCGAGTAAGGGGAACGATAAAAGCAATGTGACAAAATGAATGTGCCCATAACAAGGTAATGGGGTGAAAGCGACCATGCCCAAATGGAGGAATGATCGACAACATCCACTTAGATAAGGAGGCGACAACAATGAGGAACATTTAGAATATTTGAGAATAAAATATACTGATAGGGAGAACATCATTAACCAATCATTATCTGACACATAGCCTTTATATGGTGCTCAGGATGGAAGGAGAAGACAAAGGTCAACCTCCATCTATTTGCCCATGTGGACAAAGGTTCAAGGTAGACAATTATAGGTTATTCCTCTCTTGTCGCCCATGTGGTGGTTGTTGGAGACAATAAGAGGCTACCACCCCATAGAATATTTCATCCATTTCTTTACGATCAGGTATAAAAACTCATCTTCAACGCAATGAAGAAGAAGAGTTACCTTTTTTTACCACTTGCGTTGATACTCATATACCTCATGTTACTAAATTGGGTATTGAAGGAATCGAATCATGAAACCTCTCTTGACCTCGATCTTTATGCAGGTGGTTCCTCGAGAGCTCAACGTTTTCATCTTGAATGCACCTTGGACAATCTTGTATATATAGGTCCGGACCATATCGGGTTGATCAGGACATCATTGACTTCTTCCACTATCATTTTGGCACTAGAATGAGGGCTTGATGTCATAGGAATGACCACCAATTGACCCTCTCAATAAAAGCTCTAGCGAAGAGACTTTACTTTTGACTCATAGTGCTTTCACCCAAGAGGGGCAGCAGCCACCCTTTATACACATGAGTGCATCACCTCACGTAGACATCGATGCAATATTGATGTTTATTCAATGACTTGGCTCTCTCACTCCCAAGGATGACCCTAATCCACTTGCTCGTTTCTGTTGATGTGTTCTTAAATCTCATTCAACAAGTACAAATACTAACAAGCATGATATAGGTCATCGTTCTACTTTTCCCCTCATTAGCCTAATAAGCGGTGCCATTAGCTCAGCAGCCATTAATGATTCTATTGTGACTGACACTGATGTTTGTTAAGGTTCCCCACCCCAACTCGACGTGGTGTCAACATCCCAAGAACGCTCGAGATCCATCAAACCATCAAGCGAGAGGGCACTTCGGTCCATAATCATAGAATTCAATGGACCATGCTAGCACTCTTTCTTGCCTGAGTCCAAAGCCCAATCGATAGATTTGATTAAGGATTTCATATAGATCAAACTACAGTAGATAGACTAATATTTGAAGGAGATGCAATAAGAGTTTCAACAATCAAAAGGGGAAACGTTGGTTGACCTCATCTCAAGTTGATCACTGTTCACCTAGAAAATCTAGGAAGAACCGATTCCAAAAAACTTCCACCTCTCGTCCTTGTAGGCATTCAATGGTAGTGTGACAGAGCACATTGTAACTTTTTATACCTAAATGTCATTGTACAACACTTCGGACGCCTTGATGTATAGTACCATCTTGATCATATTAAGAGGCCTAGTACGAGAATGATATGCCTGTCTAAAGCAACTTTTCATTAGTTCTTTTATCCCACTCATGAAGGAGTTCTAATTTCAATTTATCGAGAACATACACCCATGGCCATCAGCGACAATGCTCCTCGGTCTTAAGTAAGATGAGAAAGAATGCTAGCAGACTTCGTCACTCAGTTCACAAGCGAGATTCGAGACATGCTAGATGCTCATTTATCACTCATAATATAGACCTTCATAATGAGGCTAAAGCCCTCTCGCCTATTCTGATTATTGATAAAGAAACAATTAGTAACTGTAATAGAGGCCTTAAAAGGGTCAATCAATATATCATCATCGAGGTAATGGTCTTGGACAAGCATAATGACTAATGCAAAAAGCCAAAACAAGAGTGTCCATAATCAGCCTTAACCTCGAGATCACCATGACGAAGGAGAAATGACGAACGATCTTAGTTATCTCGCCTAAGGTCCGATATTTTCTATAGATAAGAAAATTTTTATAATTTTTTATAAAATAATTAATTAAAATAATTTGTAGGTAACCTTGGCCACATCTCTAGGGTGTCTCAAAATTATGTAAAATAATTAATTAAATAATTTAATTTATTATTATTATTATTATCATTTATTAGTCCTACATGGTGACGTGTACAAGTGATATATGATGTGGATGGATGATCATGAACCATATGATGTGATGTATGTGTGTATTTGATGTAATTGTTCTTATTATTGGGGCATACGAGTCTCTATTTTTCTCGTTGGTTATCAGGCATACATACTTGTGATTATGTATAATTACATGAGGAGGTGTTGTGGGAGAGTGGAGGTGACAGCGAGATCCACGAGGTCAAGATGTACGATGGCAACACATGAAGATGTGGCGAGGTACCGGCGAAACCGATTAGGATGAGATGGATAATCATAGGGCATTAAGATGTACCGATGCACACATATATCATGATGTGAGTGATTGAGCCCACTGGCTCGAGTTTGATCATATTAGGTGGTGGTTATCATTTGGTATGATTGCTCATGCGATGTGTGATTATTTATACACCTAATATATATATATATATATATATATATATATATATATATATATATATATATATATATATATATATATATATATATATACACAACCGGTGGGGTCGGTTGGGCCCTCGTGAGTGGATGCTTGTTAGCGCTCCATGGTTCGTCGACTTGAGTGTCGTTTGTGGTGGGTCGCGTCCTTCTATCCCCGGGGTGGTTGGTAGCTTATCTTCGTGATGTGGCTGCGCCCTCGGGAAGGAGGGTTGGTTGGCCTTGGTCGGGATTCAGGTCGACGGACTGCTCTCCTTTGCGCACCGGATGACGATTCCCGGGTGGAGACGCTCGCCGCTCGGGGATGGCCGCCTCCCTGCAAAAATGGCATTCGTCGGGTGCTTCCCAACTTTGGCCCCTCCGACAAGTCAGTTCAGTGTTCTTTTTTTCCTCCCCTCTGGTTTTGGGTGTCAGCCAAGGATTTTTATACTATCGTGTGAGGGTTGGTTGCACCTCGATTCGACGTGGCCGCTGACTTTCGTGGGGGTGGAATGACTTCTCTGACGAGTTAGCATCTTTGGGAGTGCATGTATATATCTCTTCAAATAATAAATTTCCTAAGGTAAAATAATAAATTTCACTTGATTTGATTTTCATAATTATCCCTCTAAATCATATATTACCATATATATATATATATATATATATATATATATATATATATATATATATACCCCTTCAATAACTAAAAGATTAAACCATCAGTCAAATACAAAATTCATTGCGATAGTAAGAATATTTGATTTATTGAAAGGAATGGCAGGAGTAGAAAATTAAAAAAAATTATTTACAAATGTTGGATAAATAATCTGTAAAATGCAAGTATACCATATAATAGAAAATTGTATTGCATTTGATCAGTAAAAAACTAAATTACCATAAATAACATATATGGTAGATAACATAGAGACAATAAAAATCCATAAAATACATTATATAATATACCAAAAACATAATTAAAACCTTAAAATATAATATCATATATTCAAACATAATACCAGGATGACAATAACTAAAATATAATGTTAGAGATATATTTTTATATCGAATGAAAAGGGAACATGATATTTCAAAAAAATATTTTTATAGAGGACAATTTCCCTTAAACTCTTGTCTATATAGATGGCAAAAAAAGAAAAAAAACAACTCATAATCGTCTAACTTGGAGTTATCATATGATAATAAACCTCTGTCACAACTCTAACCTTAATCTTTGGATCTCCAAACCTAACTAATGGAAAATCTTTTCTTATATTATTTTCTCTCCCTATTTTTTTTGTAATTCTAATATCTGTTCTCTCTCTTTCTCTTCATTACCGTTCCAACAACTTGGCTTGGTTTCAATGCGAAGACGCCACAATGTACGTTACAGCAAGCAGGACACCACCACGCTGCCGTGGCAAAGAGTCGAGAGGGCTGCGAGCACGCCCCACCACGCCCCTTGCTACCCTCCAAACCCCCATCACAACCGTCCATCCCCCGCCTGGCACGAACCTCCACGCACCCGAGGTGTGGCGGCTGCGTGCCGCGGGGGAGGGGGAGGGACGAGGGATGTGAAGGCGGGCGGGGTTCGCGAGCGTGGACGCCGAGGTGATGGAGGCGACTCCAGGGCGGTGCTCTCCCGCGGCAGGGTAGCCGTGCCACTGTCAATCGATCACAGGGTCTAATTCCTATCTTGGTTGTATCCATACTTTTTAAGTCTTCCCTTCTATTTTATTCTCT
The DNA here is from genome assembly GCA_004837865.1 of Musa balbisiana. Taxonomy (NCBI): domain Eukaryota; kingdom Viridiplantae; phylum Streptophyta; class Magnoliopsida; order Zingiberales; family Musaceae; genus Musa; species Musa balbisiana. The sequence goes on from CM017189.1 coordinate 30,563,558, forward strand.
CATCATTTAAGAATAAAAGCTTCCTTTGTTTCCTCTAGTAAGCTACTATGTTGTGTTCTGTTGCTTGTCTTCTACTTGAAGCTTTGGTGGTACAAATTAGAGATTTTTCTCATGCAATATTTTAGATTTTCTTCATATACATAGATCAACATGTTAGGGTTAGTCCACTTTGCACATACAAATACTTTAGTTTCTTAAATATTCATGGTACTATCAAGTAATTATTGTGGTTATCTTTTTTGGCTTCCCTTAGGATTAAGTTCATGTTGTTCTTGAAAGTGCCCTTGTGTGACATGATATCAGAAAGTCTTTGTTTCTGTGGTCCCTTTCCTATAGGGAGGTATACTGTGGCTCTTGGGAAGTAGTCAAGGGTGACAGACTGCATGGTTGTTGAGATGGAATTCATGAAGAGATGATTCTAGAGACTGAGGTTGAGAACCTCCAAGTAGGAATTTAAGAGATCTCACAAAAATGAGGCAGAAATATTGACTACTTCCTTTTTTTTTTTTTCTGAAAAGGAAGGGATTAGTTCATTGATCAAACAGTAAGGTGACTTTTCAGTCCGCAATTGTAGAAGAAAAAAATTTGTAGGAAAATCTGATCCTTAATATGGTCAATGTTCTGCAAGTTGTCATGCAAGGTTTAGGGATTCTAGCTAGCTTATCAAGATTCTCTACATGTGTGATTTAACTTCTTTTGTACATACACAGAGAAAATTTCGCAAGGTGGAAAATGGTGCTAAAAGATTTGGCAAGTCTCCATGTCAACTTGTTTTATTTTGTAAGCTGAAATGCTAGAAAAGAAACAAAGTTCAGGAAAGAGAGTGTTTAGTTAAAGTGTTTGATTTTCAATCAAATCAAAAAATGTGGCAATCCACGATTGGATTCCCGAAAGGAGAGAAAGGAAGTTTGACAGCAATTGGTTTAAATTACTTGCCTAATTTATAATGGATTACACATTGAAAATGTGGAAGTAGAGAAGAAATTGACAAAATGACAGTGTTGTCAATTCTCTTCATTACTATTTCTTCTATGACTAGCGTATCTATATTTCTGAATCGATGGCTCTCTGTCACTTGAGTCACAGTAAGTTTCTCATCAAATTCTGGCTTTCTCAATCCCGAACTACAGGGGATTACCTTTTGAAGCCATACGTCATCTCGGACCCCGAACTCATGGTGACTGGTCGCACCGAGAAGGATGAGTTCCTGATACTAGCAAGCGACCGGCTGTGGGATGTCATATCGAGCGAGATGGCATGCAGGGTGATCAGGAAATGCCTCGAGGTCTTGGCATCCGATGGTTATCCATGTGGAGTGGCTAATTCTGCCGCTAAAGAAGCAGCTGCTGTGTTGGTCAGGCTTGCCATCTCTTGGGGCAGCGTAGACAACATCAGTGTGGTGGTGGTAAAGCTCTAATGCTGGCATGGTGGTTGTCACCTCTGCATCAATGCAGATTTGCATTCATAAATTTCAAGATGTGCCTTCTTTATAGCCTCTCTAATGCCATAAGAGTGTTTCATGTCTTAGTGTTTAGGTAAATGTAACATAGATGTTACGTGGTAAATGTATGAAAGCTTCAGATTCTAGTCTGTTAGATGTATCGACAGAGGAAGAAGCAATGTGTCTACAAAACCCTGTATTTTGTGCTGAGCTGCTTTATAACATGAATCAAATTTCTTGATTCATCAATTGAATTCCTGGGTCTTACTATCTTGTTCGAGATTGCTATGCTTATTATATAACCAATAAAATTGATGGTGTGTATCACAAAGCTTCTGGATTGAAGAGAGAATAATGTTGTTTTAATTGTAGATTGGTGGAAGATAGATTAGATCAATATTTAAATATCCTCGTATTTGCGTGCATCTTTGGTGGTAGTAACGTAAGTTTCCTGTGGAAAATGGAAAACAAACATCAAATAAAGTCCAGCCAAAAGTTCATTCACTATTATTCCATTTATTTCCAAACACAAAGAGGCATTCATATAAATATCTCTTCCATCTCTCAGCCTCCTACACGTATTTTCCCAAGTCATGCAATCCTGCAAAAACACACGACAATAATATATCAATTCGAAGTCAATATAAATCTTTTACCTCTCTATACATAATGTTTCTCTTATAAATAATTTATAATTTTCAGAAAATATGCAATTGCTTAATCTTTCTCAAACACAAAACTAAATGTTAATTTACAACAGCTACTACTTAATCATTTGCTTGCATGAAATAACAGTGATCGAGCATGCAACGGAGAGAAACAGAGAAGCGGATTCTTACTTGGAGCAGTCGAAGCTGAGGCTGGTGGGGATGAAGTTAGTGGAGACGCCACAAGCCCCCGCAAGGCCGCTGGCCTTTGACGAGTCGACAGAACCTCCGGCATCTTTGAGTTCTTGTACGAGGCATGCACAGATCGCCCGGCGGTCCTTCGCCGTGGGTGTCATCTCCTTGATGTCCCTGACGGCGCTGCAACACTGGTGTGAGAGCGACGGGTCTTTCCCGGCCACGTACGGCACGCATTCACCGAACCCCGTCTGCGCTATCCCGCAGTCCGTGTGCGTGTCCGACGACGCCCTCAGCATGGCGGCCGCCAGAATCGCTACGAGCAACAAGAGACGAGCCATGCGCGTACAGAAGCAGCAGTACACTCAAACAAAGACGAACTGCGACGACTGCAACAATGCAATTAAATCGAAGACAAAGATTCCAATCGAAGTGTCTGTCATCAGACCACAGACTTCGAATCCGGTCACAAGCGTAAGAGAGATTTGACGGATATGTATATATACCCCAATCAAGCTGTACTATTATGTATGTTCATGTTTTTCTTTTGTGATTTGATATTTTGGCAGACACAATCTATTGATACTAACGTCGGAGTCATCACATTTGATATATGCGACTGTAGAAACAAATCAAAAGAGAGAAAAAAGATTAATTAAAGAAAGATAGTATAAAAAGTTCAAATTTTCTTATATATGTTTCTTCTTCTTCTTCTTCTTCTTAGATCTCATTCATATGCTATTATACGGAGTTGTTTTTATCTCAAAATATAATATCATGATTATATTTGTTACATTATAATATCAAACATCACAATGAATTTATAGTTTTGTCGTTTGTGAAATTGATGGGTTAAGAGAAAGCCACCGAACCTCATAAAAAAATATTTTTTAATACTTATAAAAATATATTTTGATAATTTAATATTAAATAATAATATATGAATTTATTATTTGATATTCACATATAGTCTAAAAATACTAACAATCACATTAATATTATCAACTTAATCTAAAAAATAAGTAAAAAATTATTTATTATTTTCAAATAACACCTTCAAATAAAATATTTTAATTCGACGAATCATAAAGACTTAAAAGCATCAATCTTTAATCAACCAAAACTATAGTTGAAATAGCTCAATTAACTTAAATTAAACTCAATTTAATTAGGATTTAATGGAATCAACCTCAAATCTTATCGAAATAGTTTGGAGTCATCCTAAACTAATCTAATTTAGATTTGATTAGTTTCAATTAGGTCAAATGGGCTTGAACCAATCAAATTAGTTTAGAATAATATTAAATTAACTTGAACGGATCAAACTTGTCTAATTTAGTCAACCAACAAACATAAACCAATAAAGACAAAGGAATTTAGACTATGTCACAAAGTGCTAGATAGACTGAACCGATCCACCCGTTGGACAAGGCACATGTGTTGTACATGCATATCCCAAGTATCAGGTTGGAATAAGGTACAATAAATTAGATAGAGGAACGATGATATATCTAGCATCGACCACATAGCTTAGCGGGTCTAGCTTCGTGGGTTAAGTTAAGCCTCATTCACTTGTTAGACTAAGTCTTATCGTTAAATTGGGTCATGCTTGGCTCGCGGGTTGGGTCATGTTTGGCCATATATATTACGTCATACTTGACTACATAGGATGGACCATACTTGATCACATGGGATGAACCATATCTGACCATATAAGTTGGGTCATACTGACTACAAAATCATGTCTAGCTACATGAGTTGGATCATACCTGATCATATGAGTTAGGTCATGTCTGACCACATGAATTAAATCATACCTAACCATATATATCAATATGACTCCCCAATTTAATCTCTTTTATTAATTAGAAATCAATATATTCAGAAGTACCAACTTTCATAGTGATTTATCGAGGTAGACAAAGACTCACATATGAAAAAATACATGAGCTATTGAGTGAGATGTGACATTAGACTACTTTTAAATAAGGTGATAAAATATTATAAAATAATAATTAATCTTAAATCTATTTTTTTTATAAAAAACTAATTTAAATTCATGAGTCTAAATTAAAAACTAATCAAATTATACGAATACACACATAATTCCTTTTTTGAAATATAAATATATCTAATTAAATGAATAAAAACTATTTATTAATATTAAATTTACTAATCATTCTAACATCAATATTTATTAATCATAAAATTTTAAAATCAAAATATTATTATACATCATACAAATTATAATAATTTTAATATAAAAGATTTCAAAATATGAATAAAAGCTAATAAAAAAAAGTAGAGAATCCTACCTCTTCTTGAGGATCCACTTTTCAATTCTCCCACCACCAAGCTTGATAGAAAATGAGTGAGAGGGAGCCCCTTTTATATAGGAGAAAATAAGCTCTCCTAAAATGATAAGCAATAATTTAATTTTTATTTTTATTTTTTAATTTATTTTTGCATATAAAGATAGAATTATAATATTTCTTTCTTATAATTCACACATAAAAATAAATTTTAAATTATTTATTTTTTTAGAAAATTATATCACATTTAAAATAAATCAATTAATGATTTAATTAATTGATAAAATTTCTAACTCATTCAATATGAATTTTTGGATGGACATCAACGATGACCGAAAAAATATCGTTGATGTCCTTGCTAGCATAACATGGGTCTAATCCGTATATGCAAAGTGGTTCGAGGTGAAAAGCGCCTTCTCCCGACTTATCACTTACATAAAAACCAAAGTCAAGAGAGACTTCTCGAGCTGATCCCTCCGACATAAATTAGTCCCGAGGTTAACTTCTCTAGGTCCAAGTTCTTGATTCTGTGTCCTCTTACCTAGAGTTGAGGGTATATTTTTATACATAATCTTAAAGAGAAAATATTTCATAAAGATTCTATAGAAGAGGTGGTTTACAATCGACCTAAGCTGCGTTTGAACTTCCAAGAATATTCTTATGAATATTTTACGGGGGAGGTGATTTGTAACCGAATCGAGTTGCCCCCTTGGACTCTCGAGAATATTCCAATGAATATTCCATGTGGGAAGTAATTTATAACCAATTTGAGCTGTCGTTGGACTCTCGAGAATATTCTTATAAATATTCTATAGATGATGCGATTAGTAACTGACTCGAGTTGTTCCATGGACTCGCGAGAATATTTTTATGAATATTCTGTAAAGGGACTCCCGAGAATATTTTTATGAATATTCCGTAAGGGAGACAATTTATAATTGATCTGAGCTACTCCTTGAACTCCTAAGAATATTCCTATGAATATTCTATATAGAGACAATTGGTAATAGATAGATGATAATATTCATATGAATATACCTCTTAGACTTTTATTCACAAAAGCAAATAAGTATCAAGTCATTTGGGCCTTTCCGCATGGGCCTCATATGACGCTTACATGATTGACTGATTATATATTTTCAAGCTTGAGGCATATGTATTAACACCTCATACAATTTTGTGTGATTGAAATAACAAATGCCTATCAACAATTTTAACTCCATCGTTTATGATTTCACGTGACTCATTCTTAAACATTTTTGAAATCTTTCATATGTAGCACATCAATAGTCCATATTTATTCTCAAGATGGCTAAGTCTAAACATAGATGAGAAAAATACTATTTTGATCATTGCTAGTAAAAAGGCTCCAATTAATTCGAGAATATTCTTTTCCAATCCTTTGTCTCCGATGAGCCACCAACCAGGTAAAAAGCCCGTGTCGAACTTGGTGGGTCCCATGCGCTTCTTTGCCTGATGTCTCAGCATGGCAGACGATTACAGTGCAAAACCATCCTCTATTATTATTATTATTATTATTAAGAAAAAAAGTATTTATTTTTTTCTCTCTCTTATGAAAAGAAAAGAATCTGTGACTCCTCTCTCTCTCTTGACAGGTAAATTGTGTCTCGTCGAAGAGACTCGGCATTGCCTCTTCGAAGGGTAAAAAGTTGCCGACCACGTCGGATGGTGTGGTATATCGGTAGTGAGCAAACCATCGTTCTCATCAACGAATAAAGCGAGGTTGTGCAATTTCCGACCATAATCAAATCTACCTTTAAAATATATATCAAATTAAAAATTATATTAAAACTATATATATATATATATATTATTAAGATATATATTTCTTCCTATCCTAATATTATTAAGAAAAAATTGATAAATTTCACTCGATTTTCATAATTATCCCTCTAAATCTTGGATTACCATATATATATATATATATATATATATATATATATATATATATATATATATATATATATATATATATATATATATATATATATATATATATATATATATATATATATATATATCCCTTCAAAATCTCCCTTCTTGACTTAAAATAGGATCTATAATGAATAATCACTTAGTTATCTTTATAGTTTTATTTAGATAAATATGCATCATATTATGTATATAATCTTTCAAAATCACTAGTAGAAGATATTTAATAGTAAACTCTTCATCCTATATGACTTCTTTAGTAAACATAATCCTACAGCATAATATATTCAAAATAAAAAATATTTTATATTAAAATAATTTAAAATTCTTATATGCACATGTAGGAAACATACTAAATTTAAAATTCTTATATGCGTATGTACTCATACATTACACGTCATTGTATTATATATATATATATATATATATATATATATATATATATATATATATATATATATATATATATATATATATATATATATATATATATATATATATATATATATATATATACACACACACACAATCAAACTATATGTTATAATGCATACATGCATCCTCATACTACATATCATAAAACATACATGCACTATTACACCATATGTTATAGCATATATATGCATTGCACGTTGTAACATATCTATATACTCTTACATTGTATCTCATAGAAAACACATACACTCCCTTATCGCACATTATCATATATATATATATATATATGCATATAAGATATTTTTTATCATAATTCATATATTTTTATATTTATAAAATATATTTATATTTAGCTCATACATAGCTCTTGATAATTATATTATTCAAAACATGTTTTCGAGATGTATTATGAATATGATAATTTATACAAGTATTATTTTACAGTGAATTAAATTTATACATACTTGATTTAACTAAAAATAAATAAAAATATCAATAAAAAATTATATTCATTAATGATCGAGTATGCTAGGAAGTGCTACACCTATCAAATTGGGAGTACAGGGTCACGAGATGTCTTAATTAAAAATCTTACCTCTTAAATTATTGATTTATAACTATTCATAATAAAATTTATAGAAATATATGATAAAATCCCTAATAAAATATACTATACTCAACCTAAAAATTTATCTAAATTTTATTATTAATTTAATTTTAATAATTCACACTATAATCAAATGAACTAGCTAGTATTACTTAAACCATCATATAATTCTATGAAAATTTATCTTTACTATTTTAGATAACCAAACAATATTGAATTATCATAAAATTTTGTAAAAAACTAGGAGACATATAGAATTAAATACTCACTAATTTTATCTAGAAATAAAATTATTTGGAGGCTAAACTATTCTCCTAATTCAACTACCAATACCTATTCTATTTTGTTAAAACTAGGTTGGGATTATTTGAATTTATAAACCTCATATGTTGATGTACAAATGTGATATTTACTCAATTCTAAATTTTACAAAACCCTAAGAAAAACTTTTAAAATATATTAAAAGGACAGAACATAATTATATCCCTAAGAGAGTCACTTTAGTCCAAATAGAATATTTTCTTAGAAAATAGGGGATTATAAGTATATTAGATTGGGACAGTCATAACTATATGCACTAATCTCATATTAAACACACACCAAATGTCTAGAACTATAAAATATTGATACAAAATATATCTAAAAATTAAATATAAATTTAAAGTCTAAGTTACTCAAAAATAGTTGATAATATCAGTCTACAATCTATAAAACCGAAATCTTAAGTATATACTAATTAGGTTTTTCTTATTCAACCTTCATTGGAATTAGGTTTCCTAACCTCCATGAGAAAAAATGAGAGAATAGTTAAATAAAGAGAGAAAATGTCATAAGGCATCAGATTGATAAAGATGATGAGACCAAAATAAGATAAAGATGCTTAAGAGGTCTATGGTTCATTCGACCTTATTTCAAGTTTTTTTTACTTCTTTTACTAATATAATTATAAAGTTGTAGCAACTTCAATTGAGTCTAGTTCGGTTTAATAAAGATAATATTTTTAATCTAAACTTATCTTTCAATCTTACTTACATATCTCAACATTTTTAGTATAACACTCATCTTTGATTTACATTATTATTTAAGTTTTTATTACTCTATCCATGCTTATATAGATTATTATCCTCTTTATAGATGATGTTTAAAACTCAAACTTTTTTACTTTAATCATCATTAGACTCATCCATGCCTTGAGATTCACTTAAGCTAATTAGATTTCAACTATCACTTCTAATCAATATATGCATATTTATTATCATAAGTTAACCTAATATCCAAGTCCACTAGCACACATTATTTTCTTATGCTGAAGAATCATGTCTTATTACTATAAAATATGCTTAAAGTAGATATTGATGTTTATGCATGCTCAACTAATATTTCATAGAGCATTGAGAATTAAAATTGTGAAAGCATACACGTCAACTTTAAAACAAAAAAATATGAGTAGGTTATTTATCATATTTATGAAGCATAGACATCACAAGTCATATCACTAAGTGAGAACAACATGTACATATTATTTTTGTTTCTATTGATGTATCAATTATAATTTAATGTGTATAAGATTCGGGTATTACAAAGGAGGTCAAGTTGGACTTGGCCAACCCATGCAACTTAGGCTCACCTCAAGCTCTCTAATGAGGTTGGGTCAAGCTTGTTTGACCTACACACTTTGGGTTCTCTATGGAGGTTGGGGTGGGTTTAGCAAATCTATGCACCTCGGGCTCTCCAAGATTGTGTCGGACTTGATTGACTTAAACATCTCGGGCTCTCTAAGGAGGTTGAGTTAGTCTTGGCCGACCTACAAACCCAAGAAGTTTGATAAGGTTGTAATCTCTCAAGACATGTCTTGCGCAATTATGTGATGCTCATCCACATGGGGCGCATTAGTATCGTTTAGATGCTAACCCTCGAGGATGCTTTAGGCATTTGTGGACACTTACCCTCATAGGGGTGCATCGATATCATTGAGATGCTCACACTTGAGGAGGGCACATCGAGCATCTTTAAATGCTCACTCCTATAGAAGTGTGTCAGTGTCGTTGAGATACTCACCCCCGAGATACACACCCTATAAGGGCACGATGGTGTCATTGAGATGCTCACCCTCGAGGAGGGCACTGCTAGTCATAGGTGCTCTGCAAGCCAATCACGTGAGTGATGACACGTGTGACATGATACATATTATTTTTTAATTATATTTTTTAGCATCTTATCACTTTATATTATTTATTGCATATATACATATATATTGTGATGTCTATGGATTTATGCAATTAAGAATTGGATCGTGATGAGATCACGATAATGAAATCGATTCACCTTTAAACACAAACCCTAAATAATCCTGATCATATGTTACTTGAAAGAGACATCGAGATAATCGGACATACTGATGTGTTGTATACTTATCCATATGATAGATGCAGCTAGTCTCATAGCTGCTTATGTGGGGACACTAGTGCTACAGTGTAGGTGCTCATTGGAGAATAAGTTCATTGATTGATCCGCTCATAGAATGTTAGATTGTTAATGATATCTCATTGTTAGATAGCGATTCTATTGTTCTAGTGGTGCTTCTGGTCCTTAGACTTGAGATACCAAGGATATCATGTATGAGTATTCTACTCTTTGATATTGGACTTATAGGCCTGAAAGTTCCAAATCTAGCACAATCGGTTATCGGGAGTGATAGCCAATCTTACGATAACTATTAAGTGTCGATAGAAGATCATATACTCTTGGTGCCATAAGATGAATATCTTATGTATTCTTGCTCTGACAAATCCCTAGCTTGGATTATTCGAATTGAGATAGAAAGAGTTCTCTAGGAGAATCTGATAAAAGCGAGACTCGAGTAGAAACCGTATGGGTCTGACAATACCATACCCGGTTTACGGCCTTTGAGATATTAGATAGATGAGGGACTATATGTACACGATAACTGAGGATAGATAGGTCTAAAGGATTGGATTTCTTTGTATCATTTAAGGATTGCGGCATAGTGGCATAGCACGTCCGTAGTCAATAAGTCAAGTGAATTATTATGAAAATAATAATTCATTGAGCTAGAAGGAATTCTAATAGGTATAACTCATGGTCAGCTCGATATTAGGCCTAGAGAGTCACACACATATGGTAGGTGTTACAACGAGTAGAGGTTCGGATATGAGATATTCGTCGGAGCCCCTATCTTATTGGATATCCAATAAGTCCCTAAATTATTAGATCCTATGAATGAGATCCAATAAGCACCAATGAGAGATTATTGGATAAAGATCTACTAATCTAAGAAGCTTATGTAGTTGGATGAAAATCCAATACCCAATAGGGCAGGTTCCATTAGGGTTAAGTTGATAAATGACCTATATAAATAGGAGGAAACCAAACACCCATAGGCTAGAGGTTTTCTTGGTTACCACCTCCTATTCTCCTCTCCCTTTCTCCTCCTCAAATAGTAGGTGTGGAGTTTTAGGCAACGATTGGAGGAGCATCGTTGCAGCCCTATTGTGTGGATCACTACTAGAGAGGATGACACTTGACCTCCTTCATCCTCTCTTATAAATCTGTAGGGATTCAGGGATATACGATATCCCTAGGTAAAACAAAATATTTCATATATATAGTTTTCGATTTTACGAATTTTATGTATAAATCTTCACATAACGACGAACACCTTTTTAAGAAATTTGGAGAATTTTGTTTTATGTTCTTTTACTACACATGTGATGTCGCCCCTAGACTTCCCTACATGTATACCAAGTATCTTTAGACACTCACCCTTGTAGGGGTGCACTAATACTATTGAGATGCTTACTCTTGAGGAGTGTGCATCAGGCATCTTCGTGTGCTAATGCTTACTTTGAAAATAACCCAATTTCATCAATAGGAATATAAGATTGATTAGCGGATTCTCTTTCAACAGTTTCTTCGGCACATTGGCCATCTTTGGATACTTACTCACATTGGAGTATGTTAGTGTCATTGAGATGCTCACTTTCGAGGATGCCTCAAGCATTTTTGGATGCTCACCCTCAAAAGGTGCATCGATGTTGTTGAGATGCTCACTCTCGAGAAAGGTGCATCAAGTATTTTTGAATGCTCACCCTTGTCGGGTTGCATCGGTATCATTGAGATGCTCACCCTTGAGGAGGATGCATTAGGTATCTTTAGACGCTCACTCCTATAGAGGTGCATTAGTATCATTGAGATGCTTATCCCCAAGGAGGTCACATTAAGCATCTTCAAATGCTCACCCCAATAGAGGCATATCTAGGGCCATTGAGATACTCACTCTCAAGTAGAGCATATTGGGCATCTTCGTATGCTCATTCTTGTAGGGGTGTGTTAGTACCGTTGAGATGCTTACTCTAGAGTGTCCTAGATAATATCAATAGTGGTCTCTCTATTAATGACTAGAAGAGTTAGGAAAGCCTAAGCCCCATTATATAGGTCTATATGAGGAGCAACAAATGAGCATTGATTATGCCTCAAATCTCGTTTGTGAATTGAGTAACAAAATCTGAGAGCATCTCTTTCTCACTCTACTGAAGTCCCAAGAGGGTTGTTGTTGAATGCCAAGGGCATGCATTTCCAATAAAATGTTGCTCAAACTCTTTTGCTAATTGGCCAAACGAGCTAATCGAGAATGGCTTCAAGCATATGTACCACTCTTGCATTGGGCCTCATAACATAATAGAGAAAGTGTGATACATCATAACATATATTGTGTTGTATAAGAACATCTTAGCACAAAAGGTTACTATGCATTAGATTGGGTCAACATAGTTATCAAATGTCTCTAAGGTTGAGAGTTAAAAGTTAGCAAGGATAAGCTCTTCTTAGATCTTTTGATTGAATGGTAACCGACTCAAGTTGAGGTCAGTTAAGTTTTCTCCCTTAGATAGTTGAAACTCTCGATGCATGACATCTGGATGCTAATCTATTTACTGTAGTTGCACCTAAAGAGTATCTTCTATATTGTATATGGAGTGTGCCTACGGCTCTAGTAAAATGGATCGAGAATAGTGTGGTTCGAGAATAGTCTAGGATAGGCTTTTATATTGGGTAAAAAAAGGATAAAATATTTTAAAAATAATCCCATTAGGATAGCTCCTAATAATCCTGCTTGAACTCTTGTCCATATAAATGATAAAAAATAAAGAGATAATTCGTAATCGTATATCGACTTAGGACAAATCTTGTTCCATATACTAACTTAATTGTCATGTGTAAACTAATGTCAGATGATAATTGATCGATAATATTATCTCTATCATAATTCTAACTAAAAATCTTAATCTTAAACCCTTAATTTATTTAAAATATTTTTATATTATTTTTCTCTATTTTTAAAATATATTTTCTCTCTCTGTCTCTTCATTATTGTTGCAAATAGTTTGCTTTGAATGCATTACGGCAACAGGACACCACCGCCGTGCCGCCGCTAAGAGACGAAAGGGCTGCGAGCACGCGCCACGCGTCCGGCACACAAACCGTTCCCCACGCGACACGCCCCGCGCCGCCCCTCGCTACCCTCCAAACCCCCATCAAAACCGTCAATCCCCCGCCCGGCACGAACCTCCACGCACCCGCCCGCCTCCCACGGTCCAGCCCAAACACCCGATCCGGTAAATTTCTCCAGAAGGCGATCCAACGGCCAGAGCCCAGCGCGACGTGTCCCGACTAGTTGCATCTCTGCCGTCCACGTTCACCCTACCTTCGACGGGAGGTCGCCGGGCTTCCACCGGCGGGCCCCGCGAAGGCAGGCGAGATCTAACGTTGCATCGCGATCCGACGGTGGGGGCGGCTCCTCGCCTGCGGCCTCCAGGTGTTACGTTCATATTTAAACGCGTCAAGCAGCTGCGTCTTACGTTCGGCACATCACCACACGAAGTGTAACGGTCGGCGACCCTCCGTTACCGCTATAAAACGGCATGGCGAGCGCTACCATCTCACCTGTAGCACCACCAGCAGCAGCAGCTGCGCCGCTTCCACCGCAGGCGTCGCGGTTGGAGCCAGAGGGGCCTCGTTGCCAAGGTTTCCTCATGGAAGCGCCTCCTCGCGATGATAACAATGACAACGCCAACCACCACCCTATTCTCTCAATCCACCGCCGGTATCGGCGCCGCCACTGCCTCCCCCACAACCGCGACCCGCCCAAGCGCATCCGCCGCGCAGAGGGGGAGAGCTCCCGATCCGCCTCCGGCACCGACCCGCTCCCCCAGGACGACGGCTCCGGGAAGATCGACGAGAAGAACGCCACCGACGCCCCGCCGCTGCGCCGCGCGAGTTGCCTGCAATCCCTGGCGCACGGGTCAATGTCGGTGCTGGGGAGGCGGAGGGACATGGAGGACGCGGTGACGGAGGTAACGGGTCTCGGCGCGACGGCGGTGGGGGCGGGCGGGTACGCGTACTTCGCGGTGTACGACGGGCACGGGGGAGCGATGGTGGCGCGGGAGTGCCGCGACAGGCTGCACGTGGCGGTGGCGGAGGAGGTGTGGCGGCGGCGTGCCGCGGGCGAGGGGGAGGGACCCGAGATGTGGAGGCGGGCGCTTGAGGCGGGGTTCGCGAGGGTGGACGCCGAGGTGATGGAGGCCGCCCGGGCGATGAAGAAGGGGATGGTGGGGTCAACGGCGGTGGTGGCGGTGGTTGCGGAGAAGTGGATCGTGGTGGCCAACTGCGGCGACTCAAGGGCGGTGCTCTCCCGCGGCGGGGTAGCCGTGCCACTGTCAGTCGATCACAAGGTCTAATTCCTATCTTGGTTTATCCATACTTTTTAAGTCTTTCTTTCTATTTTATTCTCTCATCATTCAAGAATAATAGCTTCCTTCGTTTCCTATATTAAACTACTATGGTTTGTTCTGTTTGTCTTCTACTTGAAGCTTTGGTGGTACAAATTAGAGATTTTTCTCATGCAATATTTTAGATTTTCTTCATATATAGATCAACATGTTAGGATTGGTCCACTTTGCACATACAAATACTTTAGTTTCTTAAATTATTGTGGTTATCATTTTTTTGCTTCCCTTAGGATTAAGTTCATGTTGTTCCTGAGAGTGCCCTTGTGTGACATGATATCAGAAAGTATTTGTTTCTGTGGTCCCTTTCCTATAGCGAGGTATACTGTGGCTCTTGGGAAGTGGTCAAGGGTGACAGACTGCATGCTTGTTGAGATGGAATCCATGAAGAGATGATTATAGAGAATGGGGTTGAGAACCTCCAAGTAGGAATTTAAGAGACCTCACACAAATGAAGCAGAAATGTTGACTACTTCCTTTTTCTTTCTGAAAAGAAAGGGATTAGTTCATTGATCAAACAATAAGGTGACTTTTCAGTCCGCAATTGTAAAAGAAAAAAATTGTAGGAAAATCTGATCCTTAATATGGTCAATGTTCTGCAAGTTGTCATGCAAGGTTTAGGGATTCTAGCTAGCTTATCAAGATTCTCTACATGGGTGATAAACTTCTTTTGTACATACACAGAAAATTTCGCAAGGTGGAAAGTGGTGCTAAAAGATTTGGCAAGTCTCCATGTCAACTTGTTTTATTTTGTAAGCTGAAATGCTAGAAAAGAAACAAAGTTCAGGAAAGCGAGTGTTTAGTTAAGGTGTTTGATTTTCAATCAAATCAAAAGTGAACAAAAAAAATGTAGCAATCCACGATTGGATTCCCGAAAGGAGAGAAAGGAAGATTGACAGCAATTGGTTTAAATTACTTGCCTAATATATAATGGATTACATTC
The DNA here is from genome assembly GCA_004837865.1 of Musa balbisiana. Lineage (NCBI taxonomy): Eukaryota > Viridiplantae > Streptophyta > Magnoliopsida > Zingiberales > Musaceae > Musa > Musa balbisiana. The sequence continues at coordinate 30,578,894 of CM017189.1, forward strand.
ATTTTTTGCCATCTCAAACCTGCATATCATCTTTAGTGAGCTTCCAACACGAAACAAAGGTAAGATAACAAGACCTAATTAACCGTTGAAGCAAGAATCAGTGATTTGCATGGGAATCTTCATGTTGAAATAATTTTTGCATGTGCATTTATATCCAATATGGTCATGATAATTTCTGCTATTCTATTTTACAGAGAGTTTATTTCTTTCCAATTTTCAGATTAACCACAATCGAAATTTTTGATGATTCCTTTGGCACTATTTTGAACAATCATTTTTCTATCTTGTGGCTATTTATTATGTTACCCTTCTTCAGACATTCAAGTCATTAAGTGTGCTCTCAGTTTCATGCATATTAGTGATCAATCATGTAACATCTATGTGTTTGTTGTATTTCAAGGATGTAATTTGCCTTGATCGATTCCATTATTAATGGATCTGCCTCATTCTGTGGGAACCAACTATAATTATTAATAAAATAGGCTGCACAATCAAATGCAGGTGTAGTTGATCATCAAATTAATGGAACGTGAGGCTATGCTACAAGGGTTGTTTTTATTGCCTCATTCATAGCATAATGTTTTAAGGTATCTTTTGAAATTTCCATTAGTGATTTTTCATAATAGATTCAAGAACTACAAATGATGCAACTTGAGCTTGAAGGATGACTATATTTTTTTATAGATACAAGCCCATAACTTGAGTAAAACTGGCCTAGAATCATGTATCGAAAAATACTTGAAACCGAGTTATTGGCTTAGCCTATCAAGCTATGTGGTTTTAGTTACTATCAATGTGGACTTAATACTATATATGTGTAGTGAGTGAGACTAAGTAGAAAAGAGTTGTGAGGATGGTATAAGAGGCATATCATAGTATGGAATCACCTGGGCCTTTTGCATACATGAATGATTCTTGACTATCATCTGAATGAGAAAGATTGTGAGATTGTGAGACTGTTATTGTCCCGTATTATGAGTGAGAGGTTTCAGGCTCTATGGTTATAGTGTTACTAACTTAGCCTTATACAGTCAAGTCATTTGACTTTTGGCCCGTTATATCTAAAGTTCTTGGATTAGTAGGTTTACTGAAATGGGCTGTAGTTATGTGGTGTTATGATTATTTGCTTCTCAAATCAGTGTATACTAAAGATGCTGCTCTTCTCAAATCAATACTAAAGATACATTCTTTCACACTTTATGCTTGGGGCTGATGCCAATACCCAAATCCATGTGCATGTTGGTGGAAGCATGCTACCATGTCTGTGGACGAGGATCTCAAATGGAAGAATCAATGTATGCCAATGATTTCTTCAAAATGGCAATCACTAGGCATATAGGAAATATCAATTTTCCCATAAAATCTCTTCTTTGATGTTTTTAACACCTATCAAAAAATTTATGATTTTCCTTTTTCTTTTATTTCTTGTATCAATTTTTCATTACTTAATCTGTAACTTGATAATTCATATTTGTTTGCAATTTGTATGCCGTTAAGTCAATACTAATGCATGAACTTGTTCGTACACAGCCTGACAGGCCCGATGAGCTCAGGAGAGTGGAAGCTCTAGGAGGGAGAATCCTCTGTTGGGACTGTCCTCGTGTCCTAGGAGTACTATCCACTTCTAGGTCCTTTGGTATGTACATGTTCATACTTGATCGATGACAAAGGTAAATACAATCATTCAATTACTTAGAATATAGAAGCTAATGTTCAGCGATGACAAAATTTGATAAATGAGTTCCCGTTGATCATGGTCTTTCCTTAGAAAATAGAGGGAACAAGTCTTTCTCTTTTTGAGTATTGAGCGAGGAAAGTCTGCAACATGAAACCAGTTATAAAAGAGATCAGATGCGAATTCTGGAGTCTTCATTTGTAGGCTTATCAAAATACTACTATGACAACAAATCAATTGCTTTACAACAGTTAGCAGAACCCAAATTATAGTTCGCTCAAAACAACTCTTCATCTTTTTTATTATATGCCATCCCAAATATTGAATGATTAGCTTTTGAAATTGCAAGGCACTTAAGTTGTCAGTGTTGTCAGTTCTCTTCATTACTATTTCTTCTATGACTGGCATATCTATATTTCTGAATCGATGGCTTCTCTGTCACTTGAGTCACGGTAAGTTTATCTCAACTCATCAAATTCTGGCTTTCTCAATCCCGAACTACAGGGGATTACCTTTTGAAGCCATACGTCATCTCGGACCCCGAACTCATGGTGACTGGTCGCACCGAGAAGGATGAGTTCCTGATACTAGCAAGCGACGGGCTGTGGGATGTCATATCGAGCGAGATGGCATGCAGGGTGATCGGGAAATGCCTTGAGGTCTTGGCATCCGATGGTTATCCATGTGGAGTGGCTAATTCTGCTGCTAAAGAAGCAGCTGCTGTGTTGGTCAGGCTTGCCATCTCTCGGGGCAGCGTAGACAACATCAGTGTGGTGGTGGTAAAGCTCTAATGCTGGCATGGTGGTTGTCACCTCTGCATCATTGCAGATTTGCATTCATAAATTTCAAGATGTGCCTTCTTTATAGCCTCTCTAATGCCATAAGAGTGTTTCATGTCTTAGTGTTTAGGTAAATGTAACATAGATGTTACGTGGTAAATGTATGAAAGCTTCAGATTCTAGTCTGTTAGATGTATTGACAGAGGAAGAAGCAATGTGTCTACAAAACCCTGTATTTTGTGCTGAGCTGCTTTATGACATGAATCAAATTTCTTGATTCATCAATTGAATTCCTGGGTCTTACTATCTTGTTCGAGATTGCTATCGTAAGTTTCCTATGGAAAATGGAAAACAAACATCAAATAAAGTCCAGCCAAAAGTTCATTCACTATTATTCCATTTATTTCCAAACACAAAGAGGCATTCATATAAATATCTCTTCCATCTCTCAGCCTCCGACACGTATTTTCCAAGTCATGCAATCCTGCAAAAACACAAAACAATAATATATCAATTCAAAGTCAATATAAAACTTTTACCTCTCTATACTTAATTTTTCTCTAAAAAAAAAATTATGTTTTTCAGAAAATATGCAATTGCTTAATCTTTCTCAAACACAAAACTAAATGTTAATTTACAACAGCTACTACTTAATCATTTGCTTGCATGAAATAACAGTGATCGAGCATGCAGCGGAGAGAAACAGAGAAGCGGATTCTTACTTGGAGCAGTCGAAGCTGAGGCTGGTGGGGATGAAGTTAGTGGAGACGCCACAACCCCCGGCAAGGCCTTTGGCCTTTGACGAGTCGACAGAACCTCCGGCATCTTTGAGTTCTTGCACGAGGCATGCACAGATCGCCCGGCGGTCCTCCACCGTGGGTGTCAGCTCCTTGATGGCCCTGACGGCGGTGCAACACTTGTCCGAGAGCGACGGGTCTTTCCCCGTCACGTACGGCACGCATTCACCGAACGCCGTCTGCGCTATCCCGCAGTCCGTGTGCGTGTACGACGACGCCCTCAGCATGGCGGCCGCCAGAATCGCTACGAGCAACAAGAGACGAGCCATGCGCGTACAGAAGCAGCAGTACACTCAAACAAAGACGAACTGCGACGACTGCGACGAACCACGCAAGAAGGCAATGGCATATATGTAGGAAAGAGAGACGGAGTAGAATGCCGTGATCAAATTGTTGTATGATAGAGGTTAATCGGGCAATTACTGATTTGATGCAATTAAATCAAGACAAAGATTTCAAGCGAAGTGTCACTTTGAATCCAATCGGATTTTGCATAAATTTGAAAGTATAGAAATACAAGCTTCCTTCTCCTTCATTATGGTAAAAAAGATAATCCCAAACTCTCTTTTCTTACAATTAAAGATATTATAAACTTTTTTTTCCCTCTTTCAAGATATAAAAACATATCCTAAATAAGAAAAAAAGAGGACGGATTCATTTTGAACTATTTAAACTCATATTTGAAACTTTGAATTACTAATTTGATCATCAAAGAGGTCGGGGTGAGAAATCCCCCGTTATTGACCGCTTGTGTAGGACATCGACGTATCTAAGAGGCACCTCGAGGTGAGACCAAATGTTACTAGGCATGGTTGAGGTGCACCTCAAGATGACTTTGAGCTCTCTTTAGCAAACAAGTCGTATCTCAGGACGATCATAGGATCGTCATTATGAGACAACAACACCTCGAGAGTCCACCTCCCATCTCAACTCCCCGTTCGGGTCACACCCTCACCCCTAAGAGGGCATCTCGGATGGATCTTTACCTTTGGGACCGAATTAAGTCGTGTTGTCTCCTTAGTCAACGACACCAAGGTAACAACATTTTGATTTAGGACAAAATGTAACTTATCAGTTTGGTACTAGAAGGAAGGCCTGAATATCTTGAGAACATCCATCTATGACTCCTCCTAACAAACACTCTAGCAAGAAGGCGTCCCTTTCGTCACTCAACTCCTTCAAATAAGGACACCTTCCCCTCACCCCTTTTTCAACAGGAAGGTATCTCTACCTCAGCGTAAACCCTTGTGAGGAGCTGCTCTTCCAACTCCCAAAAAACACTCTTCGATAAGGCCACACCTAAGAGGGAACTCATTGCCTCGAGATTATGAAAGTTAGAGCTCTACCTTGAGCACAACACATTAATAAAAAAGGATTTTATCTCTAAAACACCATGACTAAAAACTCATAGCAAAATGACACATGAAGAAAAAAAATTTCATTAAAAGTGGAAGGCTTACACTAGTGTGGTGCTTACAATCAAAGGCTTATGTCTGGAAGACATAAACTGGAGCCCTTCAAAAATGATAAAAAAAAAAAAAAGGCCGAAGCATTCACTCAGAAGAATAGGATGAATTAGGGTTATCATTAAAAGGGATATGCGCTTCAGGGATGTCAAGATCTTTAGGCCACAAAGTGAAGGGATTCTCCTCGACACTCATTCCCAAGTACCTAGCCTTAAAGCACCCTAAAACAATGAGGTACCTATATCGATATGAAGCCCTTCTCGATCTCAACAGGCCTCATAGGAACCACTCTGTCTCCTTATACATCGTGATCGCCCCCCTCTCTAGATTGTGACCTCGATGTCGCTCCTCCTCTAGGAGCACTTTAGCCTCATGGGCCTCCATCCTGGTGACCATTAACTCGTTAAAGCACATCTGCAAATTATCCTCCAGCTGGTCCCCCTCTCCTAGGCATCCTCTAACCTCCGTTATAGGACTATCAAATGGTGTTCAACGTCTTCCAACTATTGTCGAGCCTGCCTTAGTAGACCAATTGTCTTGGCGAGTTGGATATCCTCAGTCGTTGGGGCCTCTTCTCCAGCTCAGCAATCCTAGCCTAAGGACCTTTGTTAGCCTGGGACAACTTGTCTACCAATATCTCGACATCATAGGCTTGATCAGCAAGGCTTGTCACGTAATGTTGATGCTGCTCAAAATAAACGAGTAAGTATTGGAGAGCTATAGAAAAAGGACCCAAGTGTAGGAACCTACCAAAACCTCATTTCGAAAATATTGATCGACCAAAGATTCCATTAGAGTACAGTACACCATTTTTCTCAGTGTATGGCTGAGCAACCCTGATAGTACTCGCCCATAGTCAAGGAGCTCTCTCACACTCTCAAAACCTAAATTAGCCCCTCCCAATGGGCCCTAAGAGAGGTCCAGGAGGTTGATTGACCATCTCAAAGGCCATGAACATGGACGGTAAGAACATAGCCTGCGAAGAGACTAAGGCCCAGGAGGCCCCAACTGGCGTGATGGGCCAACATACACATCTTCACAAGATGGCCCCTCAATGGCGTATTCCCCACCCCATGCCAAAGCCTCGGGCCCACAAGGAGAAACCTTGATTGGAGGAGAATAACCCTCATGGCCCCCCATCTCTAGGTGGGGCACTTGTGGTGAATAAATAGTCTTCATGACACACTTGCTCCTCTTTCATGCCCATGCTAAGTGCCAAAGGCCTTGGCAGGATGAGCCACCACCCCCCATTGGAAGTGCTGGAGTTCGTGAATCTATAAACCACTCTAACCCAACTTGAGACCCCCACTTGACCTCCCATGAGCTTAAAAACTCAACAAGGGATACTGGAAGACTACGACTATCGAGATTCATACCTGCAAAACAAGGAAAAACCCAAGTGGCACGAATGATAACAAGCAACATAGACCAAAATAAGAGGCACATGGGAGCAGCGAGGTCGGGGCACTAAATAAAGCCCCTCCTCACAACCAAAGGGGCACAAGAAGACCCTTCATCTCCTGTAAAACAACGAATATACATATTTGCATAGAACGACACAAAATCCCTATGCCACCTCCCATAAAAAACTACAATAATTTTCGAGCTCCAAAAAGCCCCAAAGCCCTAAAAATAGCTCAAGACTTATTAAAATCCTTAGGCGAGCCCCGCTATAATCAAAAGCCAACTAAAGCGTACAACGTAAAAAATGACTTAGCATGCTAAGAAAGAAGATGAAGTCAGGAATCCCACACATTGACCCCCGAGACCTCAGTAAGGCCCGTCCCCATAAATGGAGCAATTAATCGAGGTCCCCCAAAATGACCTACTCCACTAAGGCGATCACACCAAGCCGCTACGACGATCGCACCAAGCCACTACGGTGGAACTACACTCCCACTACGACATATCTACACTCCCATAATGACGGTCGAAGCAAAATCCGTAAATGGCGAACTCCCACTCCTCGTAAAGACAGTTGAGGCAAAATATACAATAGCGGACTCCTACTCCTGCAAATGACAGTCGAGGCAAAATCTGCAACATCGAACTCCCACTCCCCGCAATGATGATTGAGGCAAAATCTATAAAGATGGACTTTTATTCCCACAATAGTAGTCGAGTAAAACCTGCCACACCAGGGTCCTATGCTCGCTACAAACAAACCCGTTACGACGAACAAACAAAAACCGCTACACACAAAATTATGAAACTCGACCTTGACATAGCCAAATGATCAAACGATGTATCTCAAACCTCTTATCGAAACCCCAAAGCATGCCTTCTAGGGAGGACAAATGATAGAAAATTTACTAACAATTGACACATAATCATCACATGCCATCCAAGTCATCTGCCTACATGCACAAAGTTTCAAAGTAAAAAAAGGGCAAGAAAATCACTAACTTTTTTTTCTCCTTTTATGATAAGGAAGACAATCCTAAGCTCATTTCTCTTCCTTTATGATAAGGATAACTTTCTTCCCCTCATTCAAGTTATAAATAAGGAAGGAAAGAGATGGACTCATTTTGAACTATTTTAACTCATATTTGGGACCTTGGATTACTAATTTGATCGTCAGAGGGATCAAGGTAGAAAACCCCCCCGCCCCATTGCTGCCCACTTGTGTAGGACCTCAGCGCAATTAAGGAGCACCTCGGAGTGAGGCCGAACGTTCCCAGACATAGTCGAGATGCACATCGGGATGACTACGAGCTTCCTTCAGTAGACAAGCTATATCTTAGGATAATCATAGGACCGTCATCGTGAGTCAACAATACATCGAAAGTTCACTTGTCATCTCAACTCCTTGTTCGGGTCATACTCTCACCCTTGAGCGAGCATATCAAATAGATTTTTGCGTTGGGGATCGAATTAAGCCATATTGCTCCTCAGTCAAGTCAACGACACCAAAACAATAATATTTTGACTCGGGACAAAATGTGACTTATCATATACCCCAATCGAGCTATATTATTATATATGATAATTTTTTTTATTTGATAAATTGGCAAACACATAATGAATTGATAGTAATGTCAGAGTCATGACATTGATGTATGCGACTATAGAAACAAATCAAAAGAGAAAAAAAAAATTAATTAAAGAAAGATAACTTAAAAAGTTTAAATTTTCTTATATATATTTCTTCTTCTTCTTCTTAGCTGCACTGCTAAGAAACTGTAGATCTCATTTGTTATAACTATCTTTGCAATATTTGATAGCGTTGAAAAATCATATGTTACTATACGGAGTTGTTTTTATCTGAAAATAAAATGTCATGATTTGTCTATCAGATGATTGTATATTTGTTACATTATAATGTCAAACATCACATCGAAATTATAGTTTTGTAGATTTTGAAATTGATGTGTTAAGAGGAAACCATAGGTCCGGATTATATAAATTGCATGTTTTCAAAGATAATTCTGCAAAAGTCAGCCCCGAAAGTATCATAAATTTAATTTTCGATCTCTCAAAGAAAAGAAAAAAAAAACTTAAGATACACACACATATATATATAAAAACAAAATTCATATATATAATAAGTTGCATGAATATATGGATTCAATCATAAATAGGATCACATTATGCTTGTATTTATTATGTCGGGGTACAACTACATCATTATCATGATAAACATTGTCATAAGACATAATATTTTTTTCTCTACTTGGAGACATGATGATTCTATCATGCTCATGTCACTAAGAGACCAAAGGATTAGGCTACAATAGATAGGAGTAATAGTTAGATGTCTCCCATTCAGTACTACTAAACTTGTATTTGGTCCATTTGGGAGGTTAAATTCCGATCATTAGCTTAGAATAATAAATGCTTAAGAAACTAAGCTCGACACCCGAGCATGATTAAGTAACAATCTATTCATAAATCATGCTTAATCCAACATTTTCTTGTGCATAACTTGGAGTAGATGCTTAATTATGCAAGAGGTCTTCCTCACATGCAATGCATGAGAAGGGGAAAGACATGGGTACATGGCAGGGTTGGATACTTTTGAATTTATTAGGGTGTAGTGAGAGAATATTAGTCATATAGAAACAATTGATCAGTACTAGTCTACCCCTAGAATCCAAATAATGGACCATATTCTTCTTCTCCTCTCATGGCTTTGTCGGCCTTGGTTCTTCTTCTTCTTGCTAAATCATTGCCTAGTAATAATCATTCACTCATCTTTAATCACCCATATTGTGATAGGTGTTTATATAATTTTCTAAAATATATTTTCAGTTCATTGGATGATTGTAATTAAATATAAACAAGTAGTGATTAATTTCGACAGAGGATGAAATGCACCATTGACGTAAGATTGCTTACTACTACTACTGAGAGACCACATAATAAGTTGTTCTTTTGTTTATTATACCACAATATATACATCTATAAATTAAGAAAGGTATTTTTGCGGACTTCTTAGATGATGACAAGCACACTCGATTGATATCAATAGAATCCTTGTGGAATAAACAAAGAGGTTTTGAAAATTTTGAGATTAGCAAAACTTGTCCCACCTTAAAAATAAGATTCCTTACTACTAACAATTGTTATTTTAAACTTAAAATATATTAAAAATATAAATAAACCAAAAGAGGTTCTTGAAATTTTTACTAGAGTTTTTAAAGGTTGTTAATGTTAATTAAATTTTAAATATATTTGATTTGACAGTCAAATGATATATATATATATATATATATATATATATATATATATATATATATATATATATATATATATATATATATATATATATATATATATATATATATATGGAGTAAAGGCAAGTCAGTGGTCTCTTTTGCTGGGAAAAGAAAAGTGTCAAATGATTGCGCTGAATACATCATTGAGCAGCAACATAGACCAAGTGGAAAAGCAGAAGAAGGAGTGAGAAGAACAGTGGGTGACAGAGAAAAAGTCACCACTGAGTGTGAGGTGTTCTCCGTATGTTAAGGAAAGAGGCACCGAAGTTTGCATCAGAACAGTCGAAGCACATTGCCACAGAACGCAAAAGTCCCTCACAGCTTATCTACAGATAGACCATGTCTCTCACCCTGAGAATGTGCAGTCAATTTGCTCCGACTACTGTGTGTTGGACTTTAGGACCCACCACCATGTGCTGCTTAACCTTCAGCTCTGACACCTCTCATGCCTTGTTGAATCCTTGGCATCACTCCCTTGTGTTGCCAGTGAGAGAAAGTTCCTGCACCCACTAGTTTGTCACATTTAAGCTGCCCCTTGTGGTCTCCAGCAGCCACGGCAGAAGATTACAGAGCTGTGACTTTGGTTTCTCTTGGTGCCAGAGAGTCATGGGCAACTGCACGGAGAGATCTGCTCCGAGCCAAGAAGAGGAAGAAGAAGAAGAAGAAGAGGAAGAAGAAGAAGAAGACATGGAGCCAGGAAAGCAAGATAGTGATGGAATTGCTGAGAAGGAAGGCAACTGCAGGGTTAAGATCTTGCTGACAAAGAAGGAGCTGGAATGGCTGGTGCTCCATTTGAAGGAGAAAGGGGAGCAGAGGCTGGAAGATGTTTTGGAGGAGATGGCCAGAGAGCTGGGGAGAGAGAGAGGTAAAACTAAAGGGTGGAAGCCTACTCTAGCGAGCATAGTGGAAAGCTCAGAGGTGCAGACACCTTAAGCACTCAGTCATCAACAGATATTTGTGTGTGTTTTTGTGCATGGTATGGTATTTCTCCTGTTAGCCCTCAAATTATGCATATGATTTAGAGACCTAAGTACATTAGAAGTTCCTCAATGACTCCATGAAACTACTGTGGAGTGCCTGTAAATACTGTCTTCTGTTCCAGCAATCCGAGTGTCACTGAACTGAGCTTCTCAAATGTAGAGAGTGATGGTTTTGATCCGGTTTCTATAGATCATGTGATGTTCCTACGTAACAAGTCCAAGATTACAGAAACATACTCTTCCTTTTCTCATCATTAATTGGATCCGGAAATCACACTAAAGTTTCTTCATGTGGGTCTTAAATGCATGATAAAGAAATTATTATCAATATTGTTCTCGATGATCATATGCAACAATGAAGTTGCTCTATATGATCTCCTATTTTGGGGGGTTCCTGGCATGCTCAATTCTGATGTAAGAGAGCAAAGTTCATTTACACCTTTTGTAACCTATGATGTCTTTCTTTGATTTAGTCTTGTAATTAACTATATTTCTTTCAGAATATAGTTAATAAAATAAATTTTATTTTAAATAATTTAAATATGTTTGATAATAAAATAAAAAAATTAAAAAATATTTTTATTTTTTAAAAATACTTAAACGATCGATAGAGGATTTGAAATTTTATTTTATTGGTTCGATTAATCGTTCCTATCCATCGTGATATCATTGAAGTGACATTCATATGTCATCCACGTGGCATGTAGAAAATGAAACACATCCTCATATGATTCCTTATCAACAACATGTGATTCACATAGAAAATCTTTTCCATCATTATGTTTTTGATAAAAATATAAGGGTAATATTTAAAAAAAATATATGTCTTTTTTGATATTTCTAATATATATATATATATATATATATATATGTATATCTGATTGATGAAAATAAATAATATTTGATCATCTGTGTTACATCAGTCATAAGGTGAATCAGACCACTTATAATACTTTTGAACCAATTCAATTTAAAAAAGAATATTACAACTGAAGAATAAAAACTTAAAATATAATATAGACTAATTTATTATTCTTTATGATGTTCTAAATAGATCTTCTTATTCATTCGAGAATAAAGACATGTAAAATATTTGATTACGAGAGTATATAAAATATCTGATTGATTATAGTATTTTGTAAACTGATTCCCATGATGTTGATAAAATCATGTGGTCCGCAAGACTGGACGAGGAGCCACGTGGTGGCAGCGGGTTGGTCGGTCTCGGGACCCTTGTGGCCACCAATAGGTAATGGTCCCCACCAAAAGTTGACAGTGTGGATAGGTTCCGTGCGGCTGCCAATGTTGCCAAAACGCAACAATTCATTACGCTTCCGTGGTGATCGGAAGCCACGAGACGACGACGAAAGCGAGCAAATCTCCCACCAGCCATAGAGAGAGAGAGAGAGAGAGATTGTGGGGCTTGCTCCGCTAACTGCTGTTCCTGATACCGCCTCTCTCTCTCTCGCGGTGCTCCAGTTCCAGACGCACGAAGAAATATAGAATAGGAGAGAGAGAGAGAGAGAGAGAGAGAGAGGATGGCTTTTTCCTTTATCGTGTCAGCTCCAGCTTCTGCTGCTCAGCCACTGTTATTGATTCCACTGCCCCCTCAACGGCTCTCCGCCACCTGCCCTTCAACCCGCCCCTCTTCTTCTCTTCTTCACCGCACCAAGATCTCCCTGCCGCCGATGTCGCTGCGTCCTCTGGTGCCGCTCCGCCGTCGGAGGGTTGTCAGGTCGTCGGCTGCTGCCGAGAGCTCCAATTCCTCCAATGAAGGCAAAGATAAGGTCGGCTTGTTTGAACTAGTTATTCGCTTTCTTTCTCCTGGAAAAGTTTGACCTTTTCTTTTATTCAAGGTGGAGGAGGAGGAGAGGGGTGGTTGCCTTGTTGTATTGAAGATGTAGCTCAAATCCCTTTTTTTTTTTTACCCTGGCTGTTTATGAAAATTTTGCCATGTTTATTATGCAGGTTGTTGATGTAATCAAAATTAACATACTTAGAGATAGGAAACTGGATAGGGTTTTACTGCTAAGAACCAGAGGTTCAATTAATCGGGACCTAAAGGGAGCTGCCACTTCATACGAAATAAGAAGAAAGGGGAGGGGAAGGGGAAAATGAAGATATGGAGGAAGAAGAGTACTAGCAATAGGAGGAAGAAAAAAGCCATGTAGGTCGTCATTACCAAATTAGAGCTTGGAGTGGGCAAGGAACAGAAAAAGAAAGACAAGAAGAAATGCTCTAAGGTCCATCTTTCCCTCTTTAGAGGAGACATTTTAGTTCAAATAAAATAAGTAATAATATAATGAGCAGGAAAATGTTTGTTTGTGCCTATAAGAGGAAAATGCATTAACATTAAAGAACTAACTTGAACAATAATAAAAGGTAGGATCCAAGTTGCCATTTCAGGAATAGTTTAGGATAACCACTGATGCAATTAAATCTTCTTTTTTCTCCAATTCCTCTTTTCTACTGTCTTTCCTTATATCCTCAAAGTGATTCTTGTGTTTTTCTGCTATCCCTTGTAGCAAAGTGTTTTGTTCAATCTTTTTTTCTAAAGTGGGATTCTTCTTAGGCCAGTTTTTTCAATCTTTAGGTGACACCTTCATATTGTTCACCATCATTAGATGCAACTGAAATGAGTACATACTAAAAATTGGTTCTTCATTCACCCACAGATGTAAAAACATCCTACATTGCTCTATCATGTGCTATGGAGAGTTAAAATCGTCATCTTCTCTTCCTGAATTCTTTTGATCTCATCATCTTTGTCATATATCAACATACCATAGACTGTCAACGTTGCAAGTTGCAACTGGGTGCTTTGGAGCCTCCAAATCAAATTAACTTCAAATCAGACCATAATATCTCCATTTTTAAAAAACCATGATTTTTCCCCTCAATTTGCATTTCAGGCCAGTTGAAATTTTTAGCTCGCTGTTATTGTTTTTCTTGCTCTTCTGGCATATTTTTCTCATGAAAATTTACTAAAGCATTACTTGCTTATCTAGATGATTTTATCCTTTGTATCATTTCCTCTAGCTTTAAGAGATTAATGGCTCCAATTAGGTGGTGTTTCCCATATTTAGAACACTCAATTAAAGAAATATCACCAGAATTTTCTGCTACACGGTTGTCATAATTTCTTCAATTCCTAAAACAGATGTTTAATGAACAATCTTCTTATATAGGCTGAAAAATGGACTAACACCATTGCAAGTTACTATTTCTTGTTGTTATATCAACTTAATAAATTCTTTGTACATTTTGAGTTTTTTTTTCTTATTGGCAAAATTTGTGAGTCAAAATACAGTACATTGTTTAACTTAAAACTTGAAAGCTGTAATTTTATGATGCCTGTCCTCTTTCAGTTAATCAAGGTGTTGCTCAATCTGCTATGGGAAACCATCAGGACCTTTGTTTGCATGCATAATCATCAAAGAGTTGCTTTCGACTTGAAGTCAATATTGATCTTTTGTGAAGCCTCTCATGGCTTTTAGTTGAAACTGCTCATTCATGCTTCTAAAGCTGATTCTTATTTGTATAAGCTTATTAGAATCCTCCAGTTAGTTGATATAGATTATGCTTCTTCAGGATGATCAGAGGGTAGGTTCCGATCTTAAGACACTATTGAAGAGATTCTGGAAGGTTGCTGCCCCATATTGGTCATCTGAGGACAAAGTCCAAGCTAGGCTGAGATTGGCTGCTGTATTTGCACTCACCTTGGGAACAACAGGGATTAGCGTTGGATTTAACTTTCTTGGACGTGACTTTTATAATGCACTGGCTAGTAAGTAAATTTCTTCTGTAATCAGTCTGTTACATATTAATTCTCAGTGTACTATGGCATACATTCATAAGCAAATGCCAGCATAAAATTCATTTCTAATTTAATTATAGTTTCTTGTCATGTTTTTTGCAAGACAAAGATCAAGAACAATTCACCAAGCAACTTCTCTACTATTTAGGGGGTTTTGCTGGAGGAATTCCGGTGAGCATATTGCTGGCTTTATTTTAGGTATTCCTCTGCAAGACACAAAATATTTTGCAGCATATAATGTGCTCTGCTTCTTAGTCCATATGATCCAGTGAACATTTGGTGTTTTAGTATAGAGTGCTTGATTCCAATACGGAATAAAGAACATGGTGTAAATGTAATCATGCTTCAGTTATAATTGGAATTATGTATCTCATCTAGAGTAGTATTGGACCTGCATGTTAATTAAACCTACCAAACATATTCATACATCTATTTTATATAAATAAATCACACATAAAGGCCAATGATGCATATACAGAGAGTACTGGTCAAAATTAATTAAGGAGCTTCTAATAATGCATAATAATCAATGTTGTCAAGCTCACTTTCGTAACTAGAATTGTAAGAGGGTTCATAAACTTGGATGATAGGATCATAAGATCCTATAACTGAGTCAAAATTAGTTTTCCCATGATGTATGATTAGACTACATAGTCTATAAGTCACGACTACTAGATTTAACAGAAGCAAACTTATAGAATAGTTTAAGCTACAGAGTCATTGCTTTGATGAATAATGAGGCTAGATGTTCAAAAGTTATGGTGTTCTGAGCAAGGTATGTAATATTGTACCATACTGGTGTTTCGAGGTTGGCTCGGTATGGTACGGTACCGGCGTACCAAGCGGTACATCAAAGTGTACCGAACAGTTTTATATATTTTTTCCTTACTGTAGCACTGTACTAGTACCGAGCGGTCCATGTACCGGTATGTCATCGGACCGGTACGTACCGCCCGGTACGGTATTGCATACCATGGTTCTGAGTTAATGTGAAAACCAACATATTGTGAAACACTTGATAATTGACAGGTTGGCTGGACAAGTATCAAAAATTAAGGTCAAACATCTAGTTGGGAAAGTGGTAGGGAGCAAGATAATGAGGATGGTGGACAAACGAGGAGGAAGAGGGGGCAGAGATGAGGAGGAGAAATACTGGCTCACAATGGCAGCAAATAGCGGCAGGTGATGGGTGGGTAGGCCTGTGATGTGGGTGGGTGGCAGCATGATTGTTGAAGCAGTAAACTGCAAACATTACATTCAAAATATTCAAAGTGATTATTAATCTTGTCAAATTAGGTTAGTCAGTTGGTTTATTTATTAGATAATTGTGATAACCCAACTGGAACAGAAATACCTTGTATGCCCAATTCAAATGAACTAATTTTATGCTGGATTCAGGTGTTGTTGGCAGATATATAAAGAATTTCCAGCCCTATGCTAGTAGACAACTCCCTGATCTCCATACATGTAATTTGAGACAATGCCATCTTGAATAAATTAAATTTTTGTTAGAGGTTAGGTGGTGGCGGTCTAAGATGACTCATAAATGCATAATAGAAAAAATTGTCTGCAAACAGTAACTACAAATTTGTTAGTTCTCTACAGTTAACAGAGAAATGATATTGGAATTTAGATGGATTTATATTCACTGTGTTACTAAAAGGTTCTGTCAGTGCAATTTTCTATTGTGAAGGATAATCTCACATAATGAGACTTTAAATATCCAAGAGTTTATCATGCTACTGTCTAAGTAAGAGAATCTATGCTATGGATGTTAATATTTCTTCAAGTAAGTGTTTTTGTTGTTGCTTACAGTTCCATTACATATTGCATCAAACAGACTTCACTTTTATTCTTTGTTTGATCCTTTGTTTCATAGAAGTAATAGTAAAATCAGCATCCAATTTGCTTCATTAAGAGGACCTTTGTATTGGTTCCCTGATAAGTCCTTTATGCACTTTATTTTTATGTATTGCAGTTCTTTGTTATAAGAGATTATGCAAGAGAAACTCTTTCCTTGAGATGGAGATCTTGGATGACGAGCTACTACATGAAACGCTATTTTAAGAACCAGACATTCTATAAAATACAGTCTCAATCAATTATTGACAATCCAGACCAACGGATTGTAGATGATCTAAGTTCTTTTACTGGAACAGCACTTTCATTTTCTTTGATTCTCTTCAACGCAGCTGTTGACTTGGTATCTTTCAGTAACATTCTCTTTGGAATCTATCCACCACTATTTGTTGTACTTCTTGTTTACTCTCTTGGTGGCACAGCTATAAGCGTCTTTCTTGGGAAGGTAACTCTGGTTGCCTGCTCCTTTTAACTTCTTATGGTTCTTTCTGCAAGTTGATTTTTGAGCACATTTCCTTTGAGGTTCCAGAACATCTTTGCCACTTTTTTTTTTTTCAGGGTTTAGTGACTCTGAATTTCATGCAAGAGAAGAAAGAAGCAGATTTCCGTTATGGACTTGTCAGAGTTAGGGAAAATGCTGAATCTATTGCCTTCTATGGTGGTGAGGGGAATGAAATGCAACTTCTGCTGCAGCGATTTAGAAGAGCTTTTGAAAATTTAACCGTAAGTTCCTGTCTGCCTCTTGTATCACATATAGTTTCTTATTATATCTACGGAAATTGGTCAAGCTTTTCAGAAATGCTTCCTATTTCTACATTTTCTAGTACAAATTAGCAAGAGCATTCAAGTGAATAAGCTACATGTATGACAATTAAATGCTTAAATATAGTAACAAAATGCACAACTAGGTGCCTTGTTGCCAGTTACTGGATTGTTTAGATTACTGAAAGACAAACAAAATATAAGTAGAATTTTGAAGTATGAATGGCTTATATATGCTGAGTTAGGGCCTATTTGCCATTGTCCATGTTGTATGAATCTTGACCATAAAAACCAGAGGTTGAAGGCTGCAAATGGAGTATTTTCCTTTTCTTTTTTGTTTATCTGAAAAATGATATAAAATTTGTGCTACAATAGGTTTTTTGCCTTCTGTTTTATATTAAAATCAAAACTTGGAATCTTGACATTTGAACTTGAGACCCCTCTCTTCTCCAAGTAAAAGCTCAAGCTTTTGTTTTATACTATTCCTTTCAAGTCATATGTAGTATATGGTCGCTGCCAATAAGCATTTGATGGAACTATGTTCCATCTTTCTTTCACAATTTATCCAGCAACCATTTTGCCTCAAATATTATGATGTTCCTTTCCTTTTTATACTAGTCCATACAATAAGCCCTCTTAGATTCTTAATGCAGTTTTGCAGCTGAAGAATATTTGTTCCATGTTACAGAAAACACAGAGTGATGCACTGTCTTTTTTTCAGAAGCCTGTTTCTAGTTGAACTTTGCCATGCATTGCTGTGCAAGTATAACAGCAAACTCTGATCCTTTTAGGGTTTGGCACAGAATTTTTATGTCACTTGACTTTACCTTTCTCTCTAATAGAAGACCAAGATTCTTGAATATTTTTTGTTTATTTGGCTTTCTTAAGTTTAACTTGCAGGCTTTCCACACTTGATCTGTTTCTCATCCATAACTGAAGTAAGATTCCCATTTCTAACGGAACATTTGCACCTTTGGCATGAAGAAAAAAAATCTGAATTAAGGTTTTCTTCCTCACTTGATCTATGTATCGAATGGGTATCATTCATCCAAGGATCAATATAAAAAACACATAATCTTGCCAGGTGGTATTCAGATACTTTTCTTGATCAATATTTGCTTGATGAGAATCCAACATGATCTGAAACTTGATGTTTCAGTGATTAAGAATAGTGAACTGCATACTTTTCTATTTTGGAATTGGTAGTTGCACACATTTCAATAAATCTAGTCTTCGTGTCATTTCCCTGCTACCATAGATAACTGTTTGTTGAAGCATGAGCTGACAAGTGAGATATTTCAATTTTCAATGCAAAATGTTGAGCTTCAAATTTGTAGCTCTTGAGTCATTACTTGATTCATAACATTTGAAAGAATTTTGGTTTTATCATAATTGGTGTCACGCGAATGATGAAATTGAATTTGTACCGAAATGTCATGTCTAGAAAAGTCACTCATTTGGCATATCTGGGGGATCAATAGTTATATTCACTTCAATTCATTAGTATCTCAGGCTATACCTTCTCCATTTTAGAGAACACAAATAAAAAGGACAGAGAAAAGATTTATAATTCTCTGGATTTTATAAATTCTTTCTTTTACTCTGTTGCAGGAACTGTTGATTTCATCTCGTAATCTAGAGTTCTTCACCAATGGATACCGTTATTTAATTCAAATTCTTCCTGCTGCTGTTGTTGCTCCTATGTACTTCTCAGGAAAAATCGAGTTTGGAGTAATCAACCAATCTGTTTCTGCTTTCAACCATATTCTTAGTGATTTTTCACTAATTGTGTTTCAATTTCAATCAATCAGTGCCTTCTCAGCAGTCATAGATCGTTTGGGTAAGTCATTTGCACTTTCTTCTCTCAAGGAATTATTTCCTGTATAGTGCTTTTTACACTATATAGTGCTTTTTGCACCCTAGTGTGACACATCATGGCACCACAGTATACTGTGCTCATTGTTGGAATGAGCAATATAGTAGGAACTAAATCTAAAAAGCAATAAACTTAAAGAGGGTACTTAATCCAATGTAGTAGGAAGGAAATCTGTTTCTGATACCTTGGTGTTGCCTTATTCAATCTCAATGGACATACATACTGCTTGTTTCTCTGTCCCAGGAGGAAATCCAGAAAATTTTTAATTGGACCATAATGTTGAAGTTCTACCATTATTTTTGCATGTCACCTTAAAGCTTGGAAGAGCTTTTATGTACTGTTGACATTCTAATGCAAAACACTAACTTTTGCTGAGAGGGCTCCATGATTAAGTCTTGATATTAATGCTATATATAACTCGTCTCATTCATGTATTTATAGTGAATCATTTTCTAAGAAAAATATTTTTGTTAGTAAAATTGTTTCAACATGTTGTTTTTAAATTCTAGCTTTGCTAAAAGACATGGAATTAATATTTTTCTAATTTTTCTTAGTCCATTGTTTCATATGTCTCGCATTCTCTAATTCGTTTTTCTCTGTTACAGGGGAATTTGATGATATTTTGGATGACAATGAATCTTACATCACTGAACATGAAAGCAATGATGAGGTTAATATTCTGTTTATTGACAACAAGGATCCATCTTTGTTGGTGTCAAATGGATATGTTCCTCAAGTTGAGCATCATCAGTTACTAAAGATTCAAAATTTGACATTACAAACACCTCGAAGAAAAAATATACTAATAACTGACCTGTCTCTGGAGATCAATGAAAATGATCATTTGCTGGTACTCTCTCTCTCTCTCTCTCACACACACACACATGTATGCACGTGTTGTAGTAAAGACACAAATCGGAGTGAAACTTGAATAAAACAGAAGTAGGAAGGCGTTTCCAGGACAGATAATTTCCCAACTAAGATGCAGATGACATCATGGAAATTCTATCTCCAGGATACAATGCCTATTACCCGAAATAATCAAGACTGCACTTCTTGGTTACTTGAAGAATCAAAACTCAACTGGAAAATAAAGAGAAAGAAAGAATTCAGTACTATGTTTGCACTAAAATTTTCTTATCCTTTACTCTTCGATATAGAGGAGTTTATATAGACATTGAAAGGATGCTAATACACCCTTTCGGTTATCCTGAAGAGTTATGATTTTTTTAACCATTGCAGCACATTAAACTAATTTTTGAAACTGTAAGTAGTTTCCATAACTGTTTCCTTTCATTCCTTTCCTTTTTTTATTTATAGTAAATTCCTTATATATAACAGCGCATGATTATCTTTGCTGTTGAAGACTTCTTAAACAATCGCTTCATTTATAGGTGATGGGACCTAGTGGAAGTGGTAAGACCTCATTTTTACGAGCTCTTGCTGGTCTATGGAATACTGGTAAAGGAAATGTCATATTCTATGCGGAAGATGCTGGCAAACATGCACGATCTGTTTCAGCAGATACTGATTCATCAAAGTCAGAAGATGTGCTAAAGACGGAGGAAGAGCAGAGGTCCAAAAACAGGAGACCAAGCAGTGTTTTTTTCCTTCCTCAGAAACCATATATGGTTCTGGGAACACTTCGCCAGCAGCTGCTTTATCCAACTTGGAGTGACGAAATACACCCTGATTTAAATAACTCCCCTGGTAGGTTTCCAAATATCTTACCGTATGTTACAACTGGTGTATGTGAATTTGGATAGTGTCTATCATTTCTATTTTAAATGTTGATTACTTTTTTCCATCAAAACTGGGATAAGACTGTAATTCCATTCTACTTATCTTATGCTATTAAAGGCCATTTTGTGACATTCTAAGATATATTTTCATAACAAGTACTCCAATTTGCAACTGTTCTTCATTGTGTTACTTACATCTTACTCTTTGTGCACCTCTTGATATTTCTTCCTCCAATCAATGCATGTTTCCTAGAAAGATGTCTACAATACAATTTTATTGTTCATAATCCATAACTTGCATGAAAAATGAAATTTGGTCACAGATTGCACATGGGGATCTGCTAATATGTATTTAGGTACAGATATGCTATTATATGTGATACGAGAAATGTTAGTTATGTTATTTCTGTAAAATGCAAATCTGAAGCAAGTCACTGGATAGCCTTCTCTAATTTATTCAAGATAATGATCTTTATTTTTAGTATCTAGAAGTATACTTATTAATTTCTATTGTACATATGTTCTAATATTTTATTATTAAAAAATTATTTTTTTAAACACTAGGCAATCCTCCGAACATTAGAAGAGTCACAAAAAGGTCTTGATGATGTATTTTTGAAATTGAGAAGCTAGTTTCACAAGAAAAATGCTCTAACCTTATATAAATTATAAGATGAGCTTAACTATGATGAAATAATATTACGAATATGTTCTGCATAGTATAATGTATACAATGACATGACATCCCAAGTTCTAAGGTCATTGATTCATTTTATCCACATTAATGAGCATTTGCCATGCTTCTACAAAATGTATCTAAGAAAATACTACGTGAGAATCTTAAAATTATCCAACTTTTTCTTTAATGATTAAAGAGATGTGACATAAATGAGGTATCCAGTACTCTATGTACACTCTACAGATTAGACAGTTTGCTTTAAAGCATCTGTATCCCTAGAGTTAAGGTAACACTGGTAGTTTTGGTTAATTCATTCTTGTTAAATGCAACACAAGGAACTACTTGGTACTACTTTTCTAGCATAATTAATTATTATGTGAAGAAAGACTTCCTTGTGCTTATCTCTTCAATTTCATGGTTGCTTCTTGTCACAAGGTTGCAAGATTTGAACTTAACAGATTGGATAGCTTGTCAGCATTTTGCAATGAGAAACTTCTGAGTGTGCCATGCTTGACATGTTTAACTCTGTCCAATATTCATCTTGTGTGCTTAGTTCTTAAGAATCTGATATGCAGACCTGAATTATTAGCCTTTCATATGCTGATATGATGGATTGATATCACTCATTAGCTTAGCTATGAAACTCCTAGACAGACCCATAGTTTCTAGGAAACATACTTAATTTTCAAAAATTCAATCTAATTTCAAAATTATTTTATAATAAACTTGAGCCTACTTTCTGTATAAATTTTGTCCTATTAAGTTTTCTGTTTAATTAAGTTAGCCTCAGAAAAAAGTTGTCTAGTATTCTTTTTTTCATGTGCTTGAATGTATCTATATTCAAGTTAGAGTTATCTTGGTTCAGATTTATGTGTCGTTCAAGGTGTACTTCCAAGTCAAGTTATTATTGATTAGCTTTTTCTTCTATTCCTTCTTAATGTCATCATTATTGCATTTTCAGAATTGTACCTTTTGTTGTGTGCATTTTCCAGACTTTTGGCAGTTACTAATGAATGAATAGTATTTGGTTGCTCCTATATTTCTGGTCTAAAATGACTGAAAATTATAAAGAGGGCTGGCTTAGAGTTTTGTATAAGACATCTACTCAAATGCTACTTTCTATTTTATTCATTAACGAATCCTGTCTCAATTAGGACAAGGATCAGACTGAATGTTAGATTTGAGCCCAATTATGTGTACCTCTGGAAGCCAGTTGCATCTCGTAAATTGCATTATAATCAGAGCCTTTGATGTTTCAATTGAAATCTTTGAAAAATTCCAAGATTGGAGAGAATTTGAAATTTTAGCATATCAACAACAGACAATTTTGTGGAAGCAATGATGAAAACCATAGAATTTTGATAACTTGAAGAATGATGTATGTGTTCGTCTGATGAGTCGGTCAAACTAAAAGGAGAGTCATGAACCAAAACTAAATGTCCAAAATCTGAAGATCTGGAAGGCACTTCGCCCGTTTCATGGTAACTAAAAATTTCTGTGGCCCTTATTTGGAACTATTTCTAACTAGTGGCCATTCACAGCTCTTCTAAATACCCATGAAATATCCCCAAGTTCATCCATTAAAGTGATCTTGAGTATTATCCATTCACATCCATTATTGTTCTGTACAAATAAATCATGAATGTCTGACAACTCGTGCCTTGTATGAAAGATTAGGTGTCTGTTATCATTGGTCCAATGTTGTCTCTTTATTTGACATAAGAAAAGAATACCTTGAAAGAGTATGATTAAAAGTAGCATTTTCAAGCTCTTTTTTTAAAAATATTTTTCACAAATAGCAAATTTCAGTGTTATTTCTGTTGACTATGAGATAAGAAAAGAGTATGTTGGATGCCATAATATCTGTAGGAATTTCATTACACAACAGAGCCCCCCTCCTCTTATCCTATCTTTTTGTGCAGTGGATTCTTCAACTAATACTGATAGATATCTTTCTGATATTAGATTTTGTGAATATATTAAACGACACTTTCGGTGATTTATTTGTGACATTTACATTCGGAAACTGTCAAAGACAAAATAACTCTTACATGGTGTTGCTGGTTATATCTTTTCCGAGAACAAAATTCATAATTATAAATTTGCTATAATCATATTTGTCAAAGTAACCTCAGATGATCTACATGGTCTTTAATTATTGTTGTTCTTAATTGCTTTTAGGTTCTCTGCCCTTCTTGTCTCAAGCACCAAGCTTAGCGGATGAATTTGACAAGCCTGAGAAGCCAACTATTGATGATATGATTCAGGTGCTTGAAAGAGTTCGGCTTGGGGATATCTTGTCTCGTTTCAATGGCTTGGATTCAATCTATGAATGGTCTAGTGTTCTCTCTCTTGGTGAACAACAGCGCCTTGCATTTGCTCGCCTGTTGCTTTCGAAGCCCAAATTGGTTTTGTTGGATGAGTCGACAAGTGCATTAGATGGTGCCAATGAGGTATGAACATTTTATTCTTTTTCTTCAAATATTGGATGCAGATGTTACTTTTTGCATAAATATAACCAGGGAACCAGTTTTTTATTCTGAGGAATGGATAAATATGCTTTTTGAAAGAAAATTCATGGAGAAGCCTTTCCTTATGAATTTTGTTCTAATTAATAAGCATTTGAATGCTGGCTATCTTTCTCGATTTGGAGAAACCTGTTGGTAACACTGTCATGTTATCTAATGTCTCATCCTACATTAAATGCAGAATCTGGATTTTTTGAACTCTTTTAGTTTCATGCCTAATTAAAGATAGCTGCAACTTATGTGCAGGCTCATTTGTACAGACAGATTGAAACTGCAGGGATAACATACATCAGCGTTGGACATCGGATGACACTTCGAAACTACCATAAAAACATCTTATACATATCTAAGTATGATGCAAGAGGCAGTGAGCGGAATTGGCACTTTGAGCCCATCAGCCAGACAGTTAGAGAGGCAAACTCAACATGTTAACAGTGAAGCAGTATTACTCGAGAAAAGCGACAAAACCTTTGGGCAGACTTTCTGGCTCGGTATCAATTGGTTAATATAACAAAAGAAAAAGAAAAAAAGGTTCTTAGTGAAGATACATGATTGGATTTGGCTTTTTTTCATCATCATTTGCTGCTTATGGAAGATACACAGTTTTCTTGTATAGAAGAAATATCAAGTTCAAGAATTATCTAAATCTTCTCTTTTTTATTTTTGGATCATGATATATTGTTGTATGAGAAGTTATTTGATCCACATTTTTGGACTATTATCATACTCATTCTTAATACTTTTAGTTTGCTATATCTTGCTGCATTACTGATTACCCTGCTGTCTTATTTCTTCTACAAGCCTGTTAATGAATGCAGAGGGGGAAGAAATATTACCATCACAAAGGCTTCGTTTAAGCCCAGTCGTGAGGTAAAAGATGAGTCAGAAAGAAGAAACTGGTTATGATTCCCGCCATTTCACATTGTAAGTTTGGGATGTCTCAAATTTTTGTAGTTCTTCTGTAAATATAAATATCATCATTATTATGTAAAAAAATTTAATATCAAAATCTTATAATATATGATATATATTTTTTAATGTTATGTAGGAAGTTTTTATTTGATTCAAAAGCTATAGTAATATTAATTTACAAAGAGAATTAGATTTGTCTTATTTTTTCTTTCTATTATTCACATAATTTCTCTTTCTATCACTCACATAATTATTATGAACGATAAATTAGGAATAAAGAGAAGATGAGAAAAAATATGTAATATTTATTTAAAGATAAATAATAGAAGATATTTAATTTCTCAATAATATCATCTCCTAATAATGTCATATATTCATGAATTGTGTTTTTAATTCATATGATTTTCTATCTATTTATATACGAGAGCAAATGATTTAGAATAAGTAAATAAGAGATTTTCTATGATAAAGGTCATCTCATAAGAAATTATATTATAATTAATTTTTTTATAGTTGATAATTATAATCAAATTATAATCATATCTATAATATATATTTTTTAATTAAATAAGATCATATAATCTAACACCTTTCCAATAGAATGTAAAGTTAAGTTAGAAAGATGTTTTCTTCTTTACATGAATATAGAATGTTTCATAACTAATATTTTAACTAGAAAGATGAATAACACCTAAGAAAAACTCAATTTAATTGTGGAAAAATATTTTATGAATATTTAATAATATAAAAAATTTATGTAATTTAGGCATCATGGAATTTGAAAGATTATTATTATACTCTTTCAACCTGCAAATTATGTGATAAGATATTGGAAGATGAGGTAAGTGAATATCTATGTTTGAGAGAAGATGAAAGATTAAATAGTGTAATGTTATAAGTGTTAAAAGGGTTCGATGACATATATTGTGTTTGACATGTAAATTAAAAAGTTCAAACTTTTGACTTGAATTATTGCTTAATCTCATAGACGTTATTGTTGACCGGTTTGCTTCATACTCATCCACTTGTTTAATCTCATAAAATTTAACGTTCTTTTAGGGAAAAAAACATCAAAGTAGGTTTTTAACTTTAAAAAAATTAAAATTTAAGATAAAAGAAATCACAAGTGTGTTTATGCTAAGCTGAGTTGTTTGTCAAGTTTCTATTTAAGAAAAAAATTCTATAGTTTTGTGTTGAGCTTAGTTGAGATGGTACGTGTCGAGTGTCGGTATAACGGGGCATGTCGACGACACTAAAAAATTATCAAAAATTTCTCCGAAAATATCTAAGAACAAGAAAGAACTTAGATTAAAATTTTTAAGTTAAAAATAATTATAAAATTAGTATAATTTAAGTATTAAGGATATTGAATTGACCTAATTAGTCCTCTTTCACTATTATAAACATATCAAATACCCTAATAGGTATTAAAGACATTGAATTAATTTAATATAAATCAAATTTTGATTAAATCATCATTAAAATTATTAATCATAGTATTAATAAATTTAATTAAAATATAATTAAATCTATTATACCATCAAAATATGTAAATCACTCTAATATGCATCACATATAAAGATTTCACATTATATATATATATATATATATATATATATATATATATATATATATATATATATATATATATATATATATATATATATATATATATATATATATATATATATATATATATATCTAATTTTGATTAAATCAATATTAAATAAATTAATCATAACATTAAAGACTTTAATTACTCCCTAATTAACCCTATAATAACAATGGCCTCAAACAACATACTAGACATTGAAAAAAAATAATATGCTTAATCATTTCATAAATAAGTAAAAATCTAAAAAAATAATATATACATTTGCTTAAAAAAAATTCCTCTAACTTAAGTGTTAATCCTCTTAAATTAACCACTCAAGCTTGATTCAATCTATAAATAATAGCTTTGTAGAGTTAAATAAGTGCAAATAAGAGAATAAAAGGAAAATATGAGTGAGAAAGAGATTAAAAAGTAGAAGAGTTTACGAGAGTGAGTGAAAGGAGAATAATCGAGGGGATAAAAATGATTTAAAAATCTTTTGATTTGGTTTAAATGGCCCAATGGACCATTTGAATTTAACAAATCTCATCCGTTGATTGGTATTAGACAAAAATTGATTGTTACTAATCATTATAAGTCGGTATCGATCGGATTTCGATCGTTTTACTCAATACAAATTTCATATCAAACGATACCAGATCATATGTCATAGACCATCGATACAAGACGATCTATATATCGATCTCCTATCGAATCAATACATATCGCTTAATATGATCTATATATCAATCTCCCGTCGGATCAATACATACCGTTTAATATATCATGACATGATGGACATCGATAGAAATGCGTCACCAACCCATCAATTGATCAAATTACAGACATCATATCCAAATGCTCAATCTAATATTCATAACGGAAGTAATGCTCAATAAAAAAGAAAAAACTTTGATCAATGTATGGCCACTAGAGTAAGTAAATTAAGACAGAAGTGAGATAAAATTTCTCATATATCTCTCTTAAAAAATGAGTTCTTTCAGATTTCTTCCTGTTTGAAAATGAAGTACATATATAGATGTTTGAAACTAGGAAAAGCTCTCATAAATATTCTTTTTCAAGAGTATATAAGAAGGTATTTTGACCTATGGGGCATTCATATACAACCCTAGAATATGGTATTTATGACAGTTACAGTCATAGAGGGATGAACAATGTATCAATTTCCTCATCTGAAATAATTGATCAATGTGATACTTGTAGGGACAAAAATAAGATCTCCACCACCCAACAGAAAGAACAACAAAGAGAAGAAAGGAGGAGTTTTAAATGTTACATGAGTAATGGGGAGCTTGCTTACTAAAGCTTGATTCAACCCCTCTTCCACATGATCTAAAAAATTCCTTATTTTTCACATCCAAATTCTTGATTCATTTAATGTGGTTTGCTATAATTTTGATTGAAGTAATGCATAAACAAGTTTAGTCTTATTATGTATATATGTTGAGGCCTTCGTTTTCCTCTAAAAAGGCTGAGCATTGTTATTATCATCATAAAAGTATTCAACTTTTGGACAAAGAGAAGAGAAAAGTCCAAACTCGGCACTATAATTTTGAGCCACAATGATCTATTTGATTTCAGCATGCTCTCAGGGAGCAAAAGCATTTCCAAGAGAAACTAGGGTTTGCCATTTCTGTGGAACAAACACTGGATATGAATCTGCATGAAGTAGACAATTGCACCACTTAGGGCAAAGGCAAACATAAAATTATCATCGTCCGAAGTCCAAACACTGCTAAATCTATGTACATCTGAAACCACAAACCTCCAAACATTTGCAGAAATCTATCACAATCTTAGTTAGAGAACTTCAGTAGATCAGCCTCACAGCCAAGATACTGGAAAGGATTCCTATGGACCGATGTCGCCATGTCCAGGAGCTGAGAAGGTGGATTGCACTTGCTGTGAAACAGCTGGTCTAGGTCTTGATGAGAAGCCAGAAGCTTGTCCAAGATTGACCAGTCCCCAGGAAACCTATCCTGTGGAAGAAGAGCTCCTCCTCCTCCTGTTGTCAGTTTCATGAGGTTCTGAGAGCACTCGAGGTCCAGAGAGTTGATGGAGAGTGGTGGCACAAAGGGTGAGATTGTGACCTCGGAGCTCAAAAGCTGAGGGAGATGCATGGAGGCATTGAATGAGAGGTCATATGGGGTTTGGATGCTTTGCTTCTGATCTGCTGGAATAGATCCACTTGCCTTCCAAGGACTG
This sequence comes from Musa balbisiana, assembly GCA_004837865.1. Taxonomy (NCBI): domain Eukaryota; kingdom Viridiplantae; phylum Streptophyta; class Magnoliopsida; order Zingiberales; family Musaceae; genus Musa; species Musa balbisiana. The sequence goes on from CM017189.1 coordinate 30,607,305, forward strand.
AACTGGTCTTCTTCCATGACTGCTTCTGGTGGAATGCCTCTTTGGTAGTTCTTCTTCTTGAAGACTCTGCACACAACCCATCCATCTTCCTACATCGACAGAAAACATCTCTCTTGGTTAGATTCAGAGATTGGATCTTGTCAGGCTCGATCGGTCACATGGTACCTGGATGTCTGGGTTTTTGTCGTCCAGGCGATACTCATGCATGATCCAATCGGTCTTCTGCCCATGGGGGGCTCTCCCGGTGTAGAACACTAGGGTTTTCCTCATGCCAATCCTCTTGGAGCTGCTAAGGTGGATAGCTTTGTCTCTCCCGGTGGCCTTCCAGAATCCTGCAGTTGTTGCTCGGTTGGTTCGAGTCCCGGTCGGGTACTTCTTGTCTTTGTGGCTGAAGAAGTACCACTCATTTTGAGGCCCAGACCCAATTCTGCACTTCTCTGCAATGAATCAAAGGAAATCTATGAAGAGTCTGATGAGGCATCTCTTTTAATACCGTTTCAAGAAGCTCATGGATCATATCACAGAGAGAAGCAAAGGGAGATGAAGCTCATGCGACTAAACCTTTGAGGTCCCATGGCTCGAGCTTGTTGATGTCGACATCTCTTATGACATCAAGATCAATAGCTTCATATGCCACCTTCTTCCTCAAGTAATAATACAGCAGCTCCTCATCTGTAGGGTGAAACCGGAAGCCCGGAGGGATCGATAGCTGCCCGTTGCTCGGCATCATACTTGCTAAACCAAGGCAGACATCTCTCATGGTTCATATCTTAGCATGGACTGTACACAGAAGAACACAGAAAAAGAGACACACCTTGAGAGAACGGAGCTTCTTGATCTGCTCCGAACACCAGCAGCAAGGGACAGTAAGGTAAGCCAAGAGGCAACTTGTTCTTCCAGGAGATGGGCTTTAAGGGAGAGGGTGGTAAGCGTAGCACACACTCACAGCAAGCAACCATAGCAAATATAATATGATGCAGGGTGCGGTAAATAATATACTGGTCAAGCTAGGGTTAGGGTGACAGTGAGAGTGCATGGGTTTTGGATCATATGGAGAGTCCTACGTGAAGAAGGGGAGTTGTCTTTTGAAGAGGAGACCTGCTTGGGAAGAGTCTCACAGTGAATGAGGAAACATGCATGCAGACCGTCAATAACCAGTAGAGATAGATATCAAAGAGAATGAGGTCTCTCTCTCTCTCATTCCATATTCCTCTTCTATTCTTCATTCACCTTCTGTTCCCCCAACCCCACCCCATATGAGGCCTATTTTATGCACCTTAGCCTTTTCCCTCATGCAGATCTGACATTTCCACCTTATTTTAGTTCTCCCCTTTCAAGAAATGGATTCATGGAGACCTCAATACCATTCAATAATATGGTCTAATACAGTGCCCCAGTCAACTAACATATATCATTCTCATAATTCTTGATTTATGAGTTCTCATACGCATTTTACAGTAACATGATTTCCAGGACCTACTTGTCCTGTTACTTTCTGTCTCGAGGAGGCGTTCAGGAAACCTAAAGCACAGTCAAGAAGAAGAATGGAGAGAATTGTGGCGGCACGTGCTGCAGCGTGGCCAGCAGAACAGAGGCGGATTGATCCTCGAAGTCTGTAAGGGTTTGCACGTGCAAGGATCCCGTAGCAGCACTCCACCGCGCCCCTCACTTCGAGGCCGCCTCAAATCCAACCACACCCGAGAAGAAGAAGAAGAAGAAAAAGCTCTTACGTTATTTACAGTAATAAACAAAGCACATCATTGTCTCGTCGAAGGGATTCTTACGCTATCTCTCCCTCACCATCTCCCGGTCAAACACGGAGGCGTTCAAAGAATTCTTGTGATGTCGAGAGAGAGAGAGAGAGAGAGAGAGAGAGAGAGAGATGAGATAACTTGATGTGGCTCCTACTTCCATGTGTAATCACTGGTCCCTTTCTTGCTCAAGAGAATGAATACATGCCATCAGCTGGTAGTGATAGCATTTCTAGCAGTACAATGATCAGTGGCTCAACATTTACGAGGGTCTGCATGCCACTGGCAAAGACATGCATGGGAGCATGTAAAATGGAGGAGGCTTTCAACTCCTCAGCCTCGAAGGAAGAGAGAGAGAGAGAGAGAGCGAGAGACAGAAAGAGGGGGGGGGAATAAGAGAAGGGTGAGGTTACACAAGCTCCTAGTCTGTGACTTCCCTTCTTCTTCGCCTACATTTCTGTGCTCTGTCCCTTCTCCCTTCCCCTTCATTTCCTACTGTGTCTTGTCTCATGTAGACTCACCTTCAGTGGAACACTTTGATACGTAGACAGCACAGTCTAAAAGGAAGAGACGAACGAAGGAAAGCTTTTACAGCTTGCACGACATCATCGCCACATTATTCCTTGCCCTAACCACAGCTTTTACTCAAATCATTATCGTATCTTTTGGCCAACGTACACGCTTCAGAGTTGATAATTTACATATCTTGATCATCCATCATTTGGTGTGAGGATGAAGCTAAGATCATCAAGTATGTGATGTTCCTTAGCTGTTGATTCTCTTTGCTAATGGTATCATCACATGGAAGTCTGTGCTCCTTTCTTTAGGAATCCTTTCCTAGAAGATGTTGGAGTGATTCAAGTGTATGATTGTGAATTTAAAGTGCATTGCGTAGAACAATTTTATTATGTTTATAATTACAAGCCTAAGTTTACATAAGGATGGCAATCTTATAAATGAGTGCCATCATACATATAGTCTTCATTAGAATTAGCTTGCAAAACAGCTGTGTCATTGTTGTCACCATATATTAGCATCATTAATGTGCACAAAATGTCTTGTTGATGAAGGATCATCTGGTGCTAGTTGTAGATAACAACTTTGACAACATACTTTAAGTAACATTTAAATCTAGATACTACTAGCATGTTGTGATTCTAAAATTAGGTTTGATTTGTTTTTGAGCTCCCACATGCTAGAAACATTGCTTAACATGATTATGATTGCGATGGATACAATTCTAAGATACCGAATATTTTGACAATCGAGCCGCTTCACAAAAATAATCAATCCAGAACATATGTATACGTAATTGCTTCGGATGCAAGAATCACATTGCTAGTCGTTCTAAATTTGAGATATTTCCGTAATTGACAAGCAAGGTATCTCAATAATAAAAAAAAATATATTTATCCTTAATTAACTAATGCATAAAACCAATGAGAATGTTTCATCGGTTTTTAGATAGATCATTGATCTTGAGATGATTATTGGCTAAAAGTAAGGTAATTTGTTCATGGAGATCCACTAATGAAGGAGATGATATTAAGCTACAAGTATGAAGGAACCAAGTAAATTAACATTACTTTTATATTTTTCATGCTCTCACAAAAGTTTGAAGAACAATGGAAGCATGTGAAAAATTATCAAGATTAGGAAAGAAAATGTAGATCTGACTTTCAATTTAAATGATTATTCATGTAGTTTTGATTCATAGAAAACCTATGTTTATTATGGTTGATAAATGAGCCACACTATTAATAAACAACTTTATTTCCCTTCTTAACTCAGCTGAGAGTTGACTCAACATTGTGTAATTTAAACCATATATTGATCAAGGCATTTTATAGCACATACAAATTCAATTTACATTAAATGATTATATGTTATTGAACAGATCACATCATATTATTGAATCGATGTTGTACCTCTTTAGGGCTATTGATGAATGAGTATGAGTTCATGAAAAAGTCAAAATTGATGATACAGTTTGATTAGATTATAGCATGTATATAATTATTATTTATTTTGAATGTGAAGTATGAAGTATAGAAATTTTCTAAATGTAAAATTTAAGCATTACTTCAGTACTATAGATTTATTTATGGTGTGGTTTAATTTACCATCAAGCAGTCTTAGTTTGATAAAATTATTTAATTATGACACATATATAGCTCATTGAGAATTAGGCTTATGTTTGTGTAATCTCAAGTCAAACTCAGTCAATTGTATGGTGATACAAAAATAAAGTTAGAAATCAATCTCAAACTTAGCTTTATTGGGGCTAAATGCAGGATGAAAATGATGAATAAAAGTTGCTCATGAGAAATCCTAACATCAATCTAACATGTAAGGAAAAACAAAAACAAAAACAAAAAAATTGTTGACTATGACCTGTTTGACAGTCTAATTATGTAAAAAATCTTATTATAGAATTACATATATATGTAGTTTTGTAAGAAAGAAACTTATCTAACAATATCCAAACTCTAAATTAAAAAGATTTAGCACTCACTAAAGGAATGGAAAATAAAAATATTTGACCTTTCTTACTTACAATGACATAAGATATATTTTCCCAAGTATATATATCCTACTCTGCAAGAAAGAATATTCCTATAACAATTCTAATTTAGAAAACTTACTTAAGAAATCCCTATCTTAATTGATGTACTTCGAACAAACAAATATAATCCTATATAATCATCAAATATGGCTGAATAAAATTCTATATAATTTTGAAACCTCGCGGCAAAAGAGTAGATCTAATGCTCATTCAAGGATAGGAAAACAAAATTTGTATTGGATATAACCCATATCTTGTTTTTCAAGAAAAAAAAAGTGTTTTAGAGTCCTATGTAATAAGATCTTATCTCAATTAATTAATTCAGGCTTGAAAAAGAATTAAGCAAATAGAATTCTATGTAATCCTTTGGATTTAACATAGCAAAAATATGATGTGAGAAAATTCTTTGGAGTTTGGCTTTAACAGGTATTTCTTGACCAATATGTGCATAAATTAATAACAATAGCTATTTTATTATCTTTATTGATTGGCTATGGCAGAATGAGATGGGAGGAGAAGTCAGATGAGATGAAAAGAGGACTTGTTATGAAGATGTTGTAGGTAAATCATGGTGATTTATCTAAGAAGAATTTTCTTGTCAAGATTGGCATCCAAAATGCACTTCTCAGCATGCTTTAATCTGAGAGAAAGCATTGGTTTGGTTGTGTGCTAAGCAATTCATACTTCAGCATATACATCTACATTGCATCATCAAACTCCATTTGAAGCAGTGTATGTGTGGAAGACAAAGGTAACTCATTTTGAAGTATTTGGCTATGTTGCTTATGTTACTGATTGGCTGTGATGCAGCACTATCAAGTTCTAACGAAGAAGATGATGAGAAATTGATGCTCTAATTTAACATGTTGATGAAGACAATAATGATTCCAACCCTTTCGCAATTAAAACTGAGCAACACTAGGCTTCATCAGGTTCCAACTCTCCCAAGCTCTTCTTCCTCCAAAACCCCTCCATGGAAATGGAGATCATCAAATGAATCTATGAGACAACAAAGTCCTTTGAAGAAGCTACGAAATGATTACGGTGGCACGATGTTTACAAGGAGAGAAACACTTGTGGAGCTGAAATGGTTCCACAAGAGGTCTGATGGCTCAATTCCGTAGCAAAACTTGACAATATTTCGTTTAGCTTTAGTTTCTCAACATGATGAAATGTTAAACGATTTGATGTAAAATCAACTCCCTATAAATGGTGTTGTAGAAGAAAAAGTAATTGTGCTACAGCCACAGGGACAAGAACTTGCAGATCAAGGAAAGAAACTATTCAAACCTAAGAACCACTCTGTCCAAAAGGATTAAAAGGCATTTCAACAAACACAAGCTTCATAGAAATGTGAGTGATCCCACATTATATGGCAAGAGCTCATGAGGTACTTTATATCTTCATGTGGATGAACTCATTTGTATGCTTGTTGATGTGTTCAGTTTCTTGGTTAGAAAGTGGTGCAAAATGATAGGAGAACTTTTGTTTCTCAAGAAAACAAAAGATGAAGCAAAGACTAATTCTAATCTCAGTCAGCCTGACATTTTGCAAACTACGAATCTCTTTGTCCCAATCTATGCAATGTGCAAGCAAGGTTGATTAGGGAGTCGCAAGAAGTTTACTATGACACCTGAAGAAGAAGAAGAAGAAGAAGAAGAAGCTCTTTTGGCAGTTGGTATGCTGAATCTGTTTAGAGTTCAGAGCATATGGGTCTTTTTGGCAGTGATTGGGCTGTTCAATTGATGATAGGTGTTTTCCATCAAACAAAGTTAATAATGTTTGAAGATAGATTATGAAATGAACCAAATCTATTTCTTGATTCATCAATTGAATTCCTGAGTCTTACTATCTTGTTCAAGTTTGCTATGCTTATTATAAAACCAATAAAATTGATAGTATTACTCTTTCCAAGTTTATTAAGAGTATGTATCTATCACAAAGCTTCTGAATCGAGGTGGGATTCCTCCTAATTTTCCAAATAATTGATTTCGGAAATATTGTTGTTTTAATTGTAGATTGGTGGATGATAGATTATAATGATCAACATTGGAACATTCTTGTCTCCCTGCATATTTGGTAGTAGTGAAGTAAATTTCCTGTGGAAAACGAAAATAAACATCAAATAAAGTCCAGCCAAAAGTTCATTCACTATTATTCGATTTATTTCCCAACACAAAGAGACATGCATATAAATATCTCTTCCATCTCTCAGTCTCCTACACGTATTTTCCCAAGTCATGCAATCCTGCAAAAACACACGACAATAATATATCAATTCGAAGTCAATATAAATCTTTTACCTCTCTATACATAATGTTTCTCTTATAAATAATTTATAATTTTCAGAAAATATGCAATTGCTTAATCTTTCTCAAACACAAAACTAAATGTTAATTTACAACAACTACTACTTAATCATTTGCTTGCATGAAATAACAGTAATCGAGCATGCAACGGAAAGAAACACACAAGCGGGTTCTTACTTGGAGCAGTCAAAGCTGAGGCTGGTGGGGATGACGTTAGTGGAGACGCCACAAGCCCCCGCAAGGCCGCTGGCCTTTGACGAGTCGACAGAACCTCCGGCATCTTTTAGTTCTTGGACGAGGCATGCACAGATCGCCCGGCGGTCCTCCACCGTGGGTGTCAGCTCCTTGATGTTCCTGACGGCGCTGCAACACTGGTCCGAGAGCGACGGGTCTTTCCCGGTCACGTACGGCACGCATTCACCGAACGCCGTCTGCGCTATGCCGCAGTCCGTGTGCGTGTCCGACGACGCCCTTAGCATGGCGGCCGCCAGAATCGCTACGAGCAACAAGAGACGAGCCATGCGCCTGCAGAAGCACCAGTACACTCGCACAAGGACAAACTGCGACGACTGCAACAAACCACGCAAGAAGGCAATGGCATATATGTAGGAAAGAGAGACGGAGTAGAATGCCGTGATTAAATTGTTGTATGATAGAGGTTAATCAGGCAATTACCGATTTGATGCAACTAAATTAAGACAAAGATTCCAATCGAAGTGTCATCAGAACACAGATTTTGAATCCGATCGGATTTTGCATGAGCGATCTCGACATAATCACAAGCGTAAGAGAGATTTGATGGATATGTATACCCCAATCAAGCTACACTATTATGTATGATCATCTATTTTGTGATTTGATATATTTGGCAGACACATAATTAATTGATACTAACATCAGAGTCATCACGTTGATGTATGCGACTATAGAAACAAATCAAAAGAGAAAGAAAGATAATTAAAGAAAATAATTTCGAAAGTTTAAATTTTCTTCTTCTTCTTAGCTACGCTACTTGGAAACTGTAGATCTCATTTGTTATTACTATCTTTGCAATATTTGATATCGTTGAAAAATCCATCTGTTATTATACGGAGTTGTTTTTATCTAAAAATATAATATCATTATTAGTCTATCAGATGATTATGGTTGTATATTTGTTGTTGCATTATAATGTCAAACATCACATTGAAATTATAGCTTTGTGTGTGTGTGTGTGTTTGTGTATATATATATATATATATATATATATATATATATATATATATATATATATATATATATATATATATATATATATATATATATATATATCCTCGTGGAGTTCGCATTCATTCGCCGGCCTTTGTTTGCATGTCGTGTTGTGCATTTCATATGCGCCGTTTGGGGATCACACGATGCTCGATTCCAATCCTTGCCGATGAGCCCAATGACACCGTCATTTGTCTTCTCTCTCACTTCTCCCTCGTTATATATGCTTGGGGATTGTATCACCTTCAAAGCAACCTGCATCGACCACCGTGAAGCCATGGCCGAGAAGGAAGGCGGCGTCGTGAAGGAAGGCCACGAGGAGGGCATGAAGCAGGCGAAGTCCCTCCTGGAGGAATTCGGCCTCCCACTGGGCCTCCTCCCGCTGGCCAACGTCGTCGAGGTGGGCTTCGTCAGGGCCACCGGCTACATGTGGATCGTGCAGAAGAGCAAGGTGGAGCACAACTTCAAGCTCGTGAGCAAGCTCGTGAGCTACGACACGCTGATCCACGGCTACGTGGAGAAGGGCCGTATCAGGAAGCTGAAGGGGGTGAAGGCGAAGGAGCTGCTGCTGTGGCCTCCCGTCCACGAGATCACCATGAACGAGGACCCGGCCACCGGGAAGATCCACTTCAAGAGCCTCGCAGGCGTCACCAAGACCTTCCCTGTCGAGGCCTTCGCCTTGGGCCAGTAGGGGAGGAGCTGTGTTTTGCCCTTCCGTCCATGGAGTGGTTGGGTGGGTGTTACTACTACTAGTTTCTGATCTCTGTTTGGGGAGGGGGTCACAAAGGGAATAAGAAAACATTGGAGAAGAAGGCTCTCTGTTATTATGTTTCATGTTATCTAATGATATGTCTATTAAGGGTGATTTTGATTGTCCAACACGTCCACACTTTTCATGTTACCACAAGTGGCTGGCTATCTAATGAATGACATGTAGGATGACAGGTCATTCAACTTAGTGTCAAGCTGGAAGAGACACACCGTCTAAATGTCCATTATAATCTTCTCCACGTCAGCATCTCACTAGGGCAATACAATATAATGAATGCCTATCTTCTTGGAAGGACAAAACCACGACCACATACCCAATCCCAATGTATATGACCTAAAGATGGGTGGAAGTTGCAGATTAAAGAAGTGTTGATGTAAAAAAGTTGATGCACCAAACCATGAAGTCTATACTTAAAGATAAGGCATCAACTTTGCTGCTCATTGTTCTTTAGGGGGGAGAGATCATAGTGGAGGAGCATATCATTACTTTATGTTATCACAACAATTGGATGCTAAACATGGTTAATGTGGCCACACAGACTTCCAGTGAAGAACAATTGATCAATCAATGTGTTGCTTGATGGGGTGGCTATCGTTGACCAAACCGGTTGACTTTTTCAACCCATTAGGCCCAAATAATAATAATAATAATAATAAAGCTTAGCTTGGATTGGAGTGAGAAAATTTGATATATAGATTACATGACATTCTTATGAATAGAATTTGATTGGAAAGTATTCCATGGTGAAATATAAAGGCCGATCCAATTAGCAGCCCAACATTCAACTAAAGCACATGACTGCTGCGTTCTCATGCTCCTTAAGATCACGTCGTGCCATTAAACTATAGCAAATACTGCTTTCTCTCTTTTTTCCCCTTGCGGTTTCCGTTTCTCGCCGGCGATCAGAAGGTCTCGCCCTTCCTACGATTCCGACCTACACAGCCTGAGATCGGACGAGAAAGAAGGAGAAATGATCGATTTCAATAGGAGTCCGAAGATGAAACCCGCCGCCTGTTAGTCTCTGCCTCCAATTCTCCCGTTTTCTCTCGTGATGGAAGCAATCGAGTGGGTTATAAGAAGACGAGTTACCGGATCCGTCGTTGGCGAGCAGGTAGAGGGCGAGGTGAGGAAGCTGCGGCGGCTGAGGCTCCCCCTCTGGTCCTGCCCGCCGAACCGCCCTCCCGGTTCTTGAGTTCCAGCAGACAAGGCTTGGATTTTTAAGTCGCCTTCCCTTCTTTCCTCTTCTTCTTCTTCTTCTTCTTCTTCTTCTTCGAGTTCCTGCGTTTGGATCTGTCTTTGTTTCCCGCGTTGTTGCTGCTGTTGTTGTTCCAGCTATGGGTTCTCTTCCAGATGGGGATCCGGGGTTCTTTAGAGGGTTTCCTAATGGTCTGGGGTTCAGTTCCGGATCGGATGGGTCGTCGTCCCCGGTGGTGTTGGATCAGGAAAGGAGTAAGCTTGTGGGGGCGCCTTCGAGGCTCGAGGGCGGAAGGGCTCTGGACGCCAAAACGGCGATGGCGATGAAGAGCCACTGCGAGGCCGAGAGGCGGCGGAGGGAGAGGATAAATGGCCACCTTGCCGTGCTGAGGAGCATGGTCCCCTGCGCCGACAAGGTTGGTGGTCGCTTTCTCTTTGTTCTTCTTTGTTTGCTTCGGTGCCTGCTTGCCTTGTGCTGTGGACGTTCTGTCAAACACCACTTCACAACTTGATTTAAAACCTTGATTTGTTCTTCTGTTTATGTGAACCCTGTGAACTTGACCAGTCTTTGACATGGTTGAGGTTATTGGCATCTCTATGATTTGGAGGAGAAATTTTAATTTTCTTTTATATGTCCCTTTCAATTTGCCTATGTTGTATATAAACCTCTCCTGCCTCTAAAAATTGTGTTGTAGTTATAGGTTTGCCTCTTTGCTTCATTGGCATAGGTTAGATTCTTGGTTTTGTTTAGTCTGATATGGTTGGGTGTTTGAGAAAATTCTAACAGTAGGAAGTGAAAGTCAAATAGAGAGAAACTACTCTGGAGCTATTCATTGAACTTATCAGTTTCAAAGAGTATATATGTAAAGCACCTATCTATCAAGAAGAAAAAGCCGATCTTATGTTATTTCTCAAATCACCAGTGTTTACTAAGGATCAACCTAGCCAACATACGCAAGCCTAACACTCAATTGTTCTTCTAATTTTTCCTTGCTTTCATGAAACTTTTGTTGTTGACATTCTCGTGTTGCACGACATGGCCCAATCAACAAGGTGGCATTCCCTTAGTAAATCCTTGGATTTCGAATATTAGGATGAGCAAGTTAATGTTCACCTTTTTCGGCTTTTGATAGGTTTCGACGTCTTACTCTACTCCACTCAACCACTATTTTGAGTGTGCACTATTTCTTGAGGTTCATGTGCTGTTTAATTAATTCACACTCCCAGTGAGTTTTGAGAATTAGTATTTAGTAGTAGAAGATGTAGACAGTTGATGTCAATATCATTGATCATAAAGATTCTTTGTCGTGAGACATGCATTTTCTTGATGGATGGGACACCTCTTTATTGTATTTTCATTTTGGCCTTTGTTTATGGTCCTAGATAGAATCTATGCTTATCAAGAGCTACAATCTTTATTCCCTGTTGCTTTCACTCATGCCCTTTGTTCTAATTCTTCAAACTGTAATATTCTTTTCTTGTTGCATGGTTTGTTGATTTTCCATTCTGAATTTAGAATTGGAGTTTGGTTTTGTATTTTGTTGTTTATGATCCTAGCTACCTTTATCTAAAGTCATAGTATTTTTGCTTTCCTGGGTTTTGCTTATGCTCTATGTCCTATTCTGTTTCTTCGATTGAGTCCTCTGTTGACTGTGATCCAGAAAATGGTAAGGGCGTTCCTTAATCATCTACCTTTCCAAGATTAATCAGATAGTTTTTAACATCTGATATACGGAAGATTTTTACTTTATATATGATGAGGATTATAGAACTTAATATTTTATATTTTTTTCTAGAATACTTATCTATCTATTATGACTTTTACATCTAATTTTTTGAAGACCTATTTCAATATTATCATCGGATACCTAATCCATCAACAGCTTAAGATTCCATATCATCTTGCACTTTAAGAACCAACTATTTTCATGAGAAAGCATGTTTATGAGTGCAAAATCTTTTCATTGAAGAAACCAGTGGAATTATTAATATATCGATAAATTGTTGCTATTATGACTTTTACATCTAATTTTTTGAAGACCTATTTCAATATTATCATCGGATACCTAATCCATCAACAGCTTAAGATTCCATGTCATCTTGCACTTTAAGAACCAACTATTTTCATGACAAAGCATGTTTATGAGTGCAAAATCTTTTCATTGAAGAAACCAGTGGAATTATTAATATATCGATAAATTGTTGCTATTATGACTTTTACATCTAATTTTTTGAAGACCTATTTCAATATTATCGTCGGATACCTAATCCATCAACAGCTTAAGATTCCATGTCATCTTTCACTTTAAGAACCAACTATTTTCATGACAAAGCATGTTTATGAGTGCAAAATCTTTTCATTGAAGAAACCAGTGGAATTATTAATATATCGATAAATTGTTGCTATTATGACTTTTACATCTAATTTTTTGAAGACCTATTTCAATATTATCATCGGATACCTAATCCATCAACAGCTTAAGATTCCATGTCATCT
>CM017189.1:30622141-30707141 GCA_004837865.1 Musa balbisiana
ATGTGTTATAGTAAAATGAGATTATTGAAAATGAGATCATACACTTGAAATATGGTTATGAGCATGATAAATTTTTTCATATACTCAAATTAATGTGAGATAAAACTCTAAGGACGATTATGTATATCTTGAACATTATTTTCAATAAATCAATTCTATCAACTTGAGCTACAAACTTATAAGAAACCTAACCTAAAATATTTATATATTTAGAATTGTCATATAGAGAGATAAGGGCCATTGATTTACATAAAAAGAAATTAAGTTTAAAGATTATTTTTTAATATTTTATTATTTATCCAGAAAAACTCAAAATGAGTATAAATTTTAATATCCTATTACGAGGATAGTTGAATCCAGCAAGATAAGATTCATAAAAAATGATAAATCAATGAGAGTGAAAATCTTAAAATTTAATCTAGATATTAAGTAGATATAAGTTACTACTCATTTATCACTTATATTCGAGAGATTATTATTCCTTAAATCATTAAAAAAATTGATGAGAGTGAATAATAAAATAATATTAATAAATTCTCACATGATATTGATATCGATATCGTTGCTAATAATCTTGTAAAATAACAATAACCAATAGTTTTGAAAAGATCTCAAAAGAAAAAATAATATATTATTTCTGATGATTAATTAGTATATCGGTAAGAAATAGATTGTAATATACGAATCAAAAAGATCATTATTGTTCTCACAAGTTATAAAAAGTGATAATTTCAAAAAATGGTATAATACAATAAAGATGAAATCAATAGCCTAGAATGATGTTAAAGTACTCGTCAAATTACTTAATAATTAAAAAAGAGTCTAAGCTTTTAAGACTAAATATAACTCAAAATGAAACATCGAATGATATAAAGTCAAACTTGTAACCGAAGATTTTACTCATAAAGAAAGCATTAATTATAACAAGATATTTTTTTTCTAATTTATCTAACAAGCTTGTTAAAAATTATCATGATATTATTATTTTGAGTTATATTATATAGATGTGAAAAAAAATTGAATGAAAATCTGGATTAAAAAATTATATAAATTAACCTAAATGATTCATAGAGAAAAGAAAAAATATAAATTTTAATATGTAAATTTAGAAACTTCATTTATGATCATAAATAAGCTTTTAAATAATGGTATATAAAGGCTACTGATATTTTTTTTAGATTTAAAAAATTACTGTATGTTGATAATATTTTACTTATCAATAGTAATATTAGTTTGTTACATAAAAATAAAAAAATTTCTCACCAAAAATTTTAAGATGATTAATATGATCGAGACAACATATCTTAACCACATAAAGATATTTAAAGATACATCTTATTAATGATTAAGATTATCTTTGAAAAAAATTATTAATTGAGCATGAGAGAAATCTAATATGTAATTTTGTTCAACAAATGATGAAGATGTAAAATATAATTAAAATTAATTTTTTAAAAATTAAACAAAAAATAAATAAATTCCCTCCATTATATACTAAGCTTATGCCAGATGAAATATCAATTTTTCAATTGAAATATTAAAGTTACGTAAATATAAAATAAAAAAATTACTCCAAATAATATATTTTTGGAAGCCGTTACTGCATTAGGATAAAAATAACTTTAGGGATGTAAAGTGGAGGCTCCAACTTCAATTAGGACTTGCCATGTCGACACTGCCATTGCCATCACTGCACTGCATGAGACAAACCACTACAAAACTCTGTAAGACTTGCTACAGATGATTACAATCACCACAACAATGTTCTTCGTTTCACAACGAACAGGACCACGCAATCATTAGAACCCATCTCAATCACTCAGGCCACCATGGTACATGGAAAGGACGAAGGACGAAGACCCACCCAGCTTGCAGCCAACCTTGAGGCTGCTTCACATGAAGCCACATACATATCACTCATCCAGTAATCTACACTTTTAAAGGGCAAATCGCCTCTTATTCTTCACATCAAATGGTAAAACCCCACGAAGATTTCAACTCACACACAATCTTCTCTTTATATCCACACACTCTGCTGCATGCACACATTAGGTAGCGCCTACCAAAGCCAGTAAAGATCTCTCTCTCTCTCTTGTTTATGTAGTTTTGGTTCTTGAATGACCCGAATTTGCTGCCTTTGTGTTAGACTCTTGGTTTGTTGTTTCTTCATCTGATTGCTTAGATGGTTTCTTTGCAAATTCCTTCCCGTCAATGCTTGCATGTTTAACTGAACCAGGTAGTTTTGCACCCTTACCAACTCTGTTAACTACCTTCGTGAGAGTGGAAGGTCTGGTCTCCCATGGCTGAGCTGCAATCCATTTGTCCACCCAACTCCACTCCCAATTACCTTTCGCAAGCTCAAAGACAAATGGCCCTTGGTTCATCCCGGAGTTTGCCCTCCACTACATGTGCAAAACAATTGCATTAGTCTTAAGTCTCTACTCACAGCTTTCTTTGGCAAGTTCTTCCAATGACAGACCTGATGAGAGAACGCATATGCCATGGCTCGTTCTCGCTTGACTGAAGCTTCTTCTCTTTGTTGTATCCTGGCAATTATTTCCTCCTTTGTCTCGCTGCCTCCGTTCCAGTCTACCTGGTAGGAACTCAAGGGAAGGTTCATGCTTCTGAGTATAACTGAATACTATGCTTGTTGCTAATTTGCCACAATGTAAATGAATCCCTGACGTGGTCATACTTTTGTCCGATGTAATGCATAGCTCCAAAGTTTCTTGTTGCTTCAATCATGCTTAGTTTACACAAGGCTAAGATATAACATTAAGATGATTGGAATTCAACTGTTTAGCCATTATCAATTATGCATCTCTTAAAGAAAAGAACACGTTTGGACATGCATCTCTCTTACCTCCAAATCATGAAGCTTAGCCTCAAGTTTTAACTGATTGTCATGTTTCTTCTGCCTAATGCGACCTTCTGCTACCATATTAGCACGTCGAGCTCTGATTTCTGCTTGTATTTTGCTCCAGGCATGAACATGGATCAAAGTGTTTGTTGTCTGCTTCTTTACAGAATTATGATAAGTGAATGCTTGCAATTTTTGAGTTCTTCTCAAGCTACCGAGAGTTTTCCTTGCCTACAAATTGATGTACCACTATTTAGCCACATTAACAGCATTCAAGCAGATGCGTAGAAAAGCCAATCTAGCAGGAGCTGTAACAGAGAGATCATTGATTATAATTTCCATTGCAACTCCATGAAAGAATCACTTGTTTTAGAAAAGGAGATTAAACATGATTATAAGCATCACAAATAATTTTCATCAGCAAGTGGTTTTGGTTAGATCCTGGAGTAAAATGAAAGATTATTACAAAGAAAACAAATGATGCTATCCAAATAATGTTTACCAACAGATCAACAGGGTTGCTTTTGAAGACTTGGTAGGATGAATATAAACTGCAAGCCAAGGTATAATGCTTCGGTCAGACTGATATGTATCATCCAGTTACTAGTCCAACTGTGACCAGCACAAAGAAGAATCAATTTCTCCAAATCCATGTTTCATACCAGAAATGACACCCAATATTGTAAGTCGACTTATCTATGCACTGGTATCCTCCCATCTTGTTTCCTTCTTGTTTAGTCAATTCCCCCTTTCCTCTTCTTTCTTATCTCTCCTTTGTGGCAAAGTAACCTTATCATATGAAAAGCCTGGTATTGCAGTAGATTGGATGATTGAACACTATGCTTGAGAAGGTAATCTTATCAGACAATGTGCTCGGTGTCTCACCAGACCAGGCATACTAGTCCACACCAGCTGGTGCAACCAGTAATTCTGTTACTGATTTCATTTCTTAGTACTAAAAAGAATTTAACATAAGAAACAAGAAAGTATCGATCTAATGTGATAGCATGCGCATCGCTACGAGCACCATGATAATTGGTAGCGTACACATTTGTAACCACATTGGTTGTGATGGAGGAATGATTTCATTGATAATCTAATGAAATAACTAAATGTGCAAAGGTACCCTGAAAAAAACAAATTGACTTTCAAGACTCAGTTTAAGATGTTCAGCGACAAGTGTGAAATTTGTTTTTCCAGGAAGCGTGAAATGGACAATTGAATAAGTGTAAACAATCATACCTTGAAACCTCGAAATGCAGTTTGAATTCGAATAGCAGCTATAACCTCAATAGTCATGCCACAATCTTGAGAATTTCCATTTAAAGCACCATTTAATAATTTATTAGGATCATTATGAGATAGACTCTTCAACTTAAGTGGTTGGTCAGCAGAATCCTGTTAATATCATTGAGCTCATGAATAATGAAAAAAGAAAATGTGGAGAAGGAATGAATACCTGATTTAGATGTTCCTATTGCAGATAAATATGAAGCAGTTCAGGCATCAGAAGTTAACAGATAGTGAATGACAGAAATTATATCTATAATACATGCAAAATAAATAACAGTAAAATAATTTGGATTTACCGAATGGTAAATAAATTAGTGAACTTGTATGGCTACAGAAAAGTTATTACTATAAAGTCGAAGCAATAGCTAGTTAACAACTTTAGCTTTACTGCTTCCTGTTGATTCAATGCTCAATTTACTCATTCTTCATTATCAATTCAATTGCTAAAAAGATCTTATAACCTTATATACAAAAGTGAAGATGGTGATGCTGTTTCAGTTGCTCACTTAGAACACCTTCTAGTAATCTATCTGCAGCAATTAAAAGGCTTCAATGAGATCCATTTTCTTGGAACTGGTACATGTACTATTAAACCCCTTTGGTTGTTTCAGGGATTAGCCATAAATCTACATTGATACAGCAGCCAAATTGAGATATATATTTCAAGGAGAAGAATCAGTTGGTTAGAGTTTCATGTTTCAAGTTCATTGGTGCTATTGACATTTCAAGAACTCCCATTGTATATCAAGGCAAAGAAAAATACAATGGTCATCTGTTGATATTATGTAAGAAATGCTAATTAAGATCCATATGTTCACCCAAAATATGCCCTACAACCTGATAATTTAATGCCCACAGTATGCCTTTTAGGCTCATTATTTTTCTGCATAGACAAAAGATCATTTCACCGGGCACCCAGATGAGACGAGACTTATGGAACAAGAGTAACAGAGAAGATAACCAATCACCTGCTTTGGCCTTTCTTTGTTCTTCTTCTTTCGACTAATTATCGTCTTTAACCAATCTCCAGTACCCATCCTCTTGAAGGCAGCTTAACTTTATGTCTAACGCGTCAAATGCAAAACCTGCAAGAAATTTTTTTTTATGTTATTATGATCTCCCTGAAAAAATAACATAAACCTCATAATGTGAAAAGATTAGAAGACCATCTCGAGTGAGATAAAATAAAGGCAGAGCAAATTGGTAAAACATGCAGAATTCAATGTGCCAGGCATTTGGAAAAGTAAATCAAGTCATGAAAATATGAAGAAATATGATTTTTGTATAATAGATTACAACAAGGCATATGCATAAAAGTTGTGCATCATTTGATAACTACTTACCGCTATGGCTAAAAGGGAAGCATGCAAAAGATGCATAAGTACAACTGTAATTCATTAGGATATGTCTATGAACCAAATTTTCAGATGTAAGAAAAGAATAATGTCACTTCATTATGAGAAAAGCATAATTGGTAAGTAATAGAGTGCTTGCAACATGAAAAGCATAAGACCACTGGACAAAAATAAATTGTCCACAATTGGACAAAAATAAATTGTCCACCAGGGACAAAAATAAAACAACCTTATTTGTTCATATACCAAACCATTTTGTTTTTCCTTTGCAGGAACATTGAATTTCATGCAGATTAATTGTCCACAGTTTCTCAAACTATATGAGCTGATTATATTAGAAATACTCCCAAATCTCCTAACAAGTGCACCTAACATCGAAGTTGTCCCAAGCAACCTTCCTTTCCCTTTCGTAGTTAAAAGAATGTAAGATTTCTTTCCGTACAAAGGTTTTTTATAACAACTTATCTCACTAATTCTTTTTTCACTGTGTCAAACATGTAAATCAAAATATGATTCCAGAAAAGATAGCTTAGAAAAAAGAGCAAAACCAAAACTCTCTAAAGTAGCTCTCCACAGTAAACCCTGTCAAAGACTAAAAAAAGCATCTCAGAAGAATTCACTGCTCAATTTATGATTCAAAAACAGACAAAGCTGCAGCAGAACTTGGACAGATGAACCAATACATTCCAGTTTCTTCATGTGATTTCGGATAAGTATTATAAAACTCCAAATTGATTTCTAACAAAATACTTTATGAGCATCAGTCGAATAAAAATTCATTACAGATTGGAAGCAACAAGATCACAAGAGGCCTCAGCTGCGGAAAATCCCATGTCCAAATATACAGATGACGATTGAATTAAAATCGAAAAAAATGATTTACTGATCAATTTATGAAACCAGATTTTGTATAAATCTTCAACAAACCAACATTAATACGACAAAAGAAATATGGCATCCGATAAACACAAGGACAAGCTGTAGCAAAGTAAATTGCAATAGACGAATTATGAAGATTGCCTGGATAATTCAAGGAACAGATTGCACATGAGAACAATATTGACCGATTTAGATAACCACCTTAATATTCGCCAAAATCACCGATAAAGCAACCTTCTTCGGACTCGTCAGATCAAGTCGCTGAACAAAAGATGAACTCAATCGTCAAGGTGATCCCAACAACTCCGATCAGAACTGCTCTGTGAAGAAATAGAAAGATCAAAGAGAAGGAACAGCCGCAGTACCTGAGGAGCAGCAATGGAGAGGGGAAAGAAGGAAAGATCGGAGATGACAGGGAGCTTTCACAAGAGGAGGAGGAGTCACTGTGGCAGCAGAGAGAAGTCACCGAGAAGAAGCAATGCTGATAAGCCGTAGCAAGCAAAGGAGGGCAGGTGGGTGGGTGGGGTAGAGGCGGAAAGCCAACGCCATGGCCCAGACCTGCATCAGATCACCTCCGTCTCGAAGATTTGTATTGGTCTTGCGGTGCCCAGTCTCGCCTCTCTCACCGCCACAGGAGGATCCAAAGATCACATCATTTACTTCAGCCGCCGACATCAGCCACAATTAATTATTATTATTATTATTATTATTATTATTATTATTATATATATATATATATAAACAATAAGTTAGTCATTTATATTGTGATGATTTCTTTAAAAAATATTCATATTTTAGATATTTCTTAATCGACACTGTCATTTTATTTTTTTAAATAGTACTCCTAATTTAAAATATTTTAAATATTTTAAATTTTTTTTACTTATTATAAATGTTTTGATCATTACAATAAAAAAATATAAAACCTACTCGAAAATACTAATAAATGATCTAAATGAAGTCATAGAGAATATTTCATGCAATAAAGTTTTTTTAAATATTTTTGTATTCAACATATGCTAACATGGTGATTAATAATTAAATATTTTTATTTCAACTTATGGTTGAAGAAATGTGGATCTTATTTCTAGAAAGCTTTACATTCAAGCAAATGCTATTATGATATCAACTTTCATGATGTGATTAAGATGTACTATCAAGACTGTAAATAGTCAACACCACTCAAACTTACTTAAAACCCAAGCAACAAAAAAATAAAAATCACAAGTCACAATGATTGATTCCATTATGGTGTTGATAACATTAACACATGAATTTAAATATACGACCTATCATTTACGTAATAATACATTAATCAATTCAGATGTCTCCACCACATATACAGATGTTACGATATTTTACCGTTATTTAACTTTTTAACAAATAATCTTATTAGTTAAGTTAAAAAAAAATTAAACTATTATTTATATTTTTAGTGTTATCTCATTTTCTCTAATTACAACAGCTATAGACTTTCTTAGTTAATGATTATATCATCTTAAATATTTTTTTATTAGTATATCCTCTATCCAAGTATACCTAATCATTTATATATTTTTTAAATTATTTTCGTAATTATATATTTATGAAATTAAATATATAATTACATAATTGTTGAAAAATCTATAATATATATATATATATATTTTTTTTTATTACTACGAATCTCTTCTTCTCTTTCCACTTTGAATGCTTCTTTTTCCCACCCTCGCCGGAGCTCTCTCTATTGGGTGGATGGCTTTCCACCACTCACTCTCCGTTGGTCTCCCCACTCTCCTGATAAGATGAAGCAATCAGCAACGTGGAAGCATACGACCCACCCACGTCTCCACCACCGCAATCTCACCGTCTTCCCAACTCATCTATCTCTTCGGTTACGTGGACGCATACAGTCCGCGCGTACACGAGTCTTCTCTCTCCTCCTTCCCCAAGCCAACCAATAATACTAACCCCTTCTGAGCTCCCACCGTAGGTCGTACCTTCGCCTCTAAAACGCCACCGCTGACGAGCGTACTGATGGCCTCGCCGACCCACTTCATCCTCCCGGTTCTCCTCCTCGCCGCTCTTCTTCTCGGGTCCCGAGCCGTTCCTCCGACGTGCGAGCGCATCGAGTGCCCGAGCTACGACGTGGTCGACCAAGGCAACGGTTTCGAGATTCGCCTGTACAACTCCACCCAGTGGATGTCGACCTCTTCCATAGACGACATCTCCTTCGTCAACGCCACCCGGACGGGCTTCCTCCGGTGCGTGCCTCGTGCGCTGTCTTCTCGCGGCCTTCGAGTAGCAGTGGCCGTCTTCAAACGTTGGGCATTCGATTTTTTTGTTTTCTTTTATGAAAATAAAAATAAAAATATATATTATTACATCCTAATTAATTATTATTACTAATTAAATATTGTGTACATTAATTTATTCTTTAGGATTTATATTTTTTGTATGTCCTTTTCCAACTTCATAATGATTTGTATCACTTCAACAGATTATTTGATTACATCCAAGGGAAGAACGAATACGGAGAAAAGATAGAGATGACTGCACCGGTGATCACCCAAGTCGCACCCAGCGACGGTCCCTTCTGTGCCTCCTCCTTTGTCGTCAGCTTCTACGTGCCTAAGAAGAACCAGCCAAATCCACCGCCTGCCGACGGACTCCAGCTTCAGACATGGGGGCTCAAATACGCAGCCGTGAGACAGTTCGGAGGCTTCATCTCGGATGACGACAGCGTCGGAGAGGAAGCGGCGGCCTTGTACTCCAGCCTTCAGGGCTCCATTTGGTTCTCTGCGGTCAGCAAAGGACAGAAGGCAGATCCCACCTCTGCTTATACTGTTGCGCAGTACAATTCTCCGTTCGAGTTCTCCGGTAGAGTCAATGAGATTTGGATGATGTTTGCGATGGACAGTCACAGAATTTAGATCGAGGCGAGTCATGTTTCAGATCATGTATATGTCGGTGTGTAATGTATTATGATATATCGGTATCGATCCTAAATGCATGCCGACAGAATCATACTGTAGTCTCGTGTAGAGAGTGGGAGGATGAATGCAATTAGATTCATCGTATCGACACCAAATGGAACATCCAAAAGAACAATCCACTGACACGTATGAAGAAGGTGAAACAATAGTTAGTCTCTCTCTCTCTCTTCCATTTCTTATCCAACAAGACTAGAAAGAAATGGAGAATCTCTACTAAATTACTTGGATTCTGAAGATTAGGCACGCCTCATTAGATTAAAAAGACATGAGACGGAGTCGAATTCAGCTTGATGATCAACAAGCACAACTCAGCTGCACCCTAGAAACTAAGAGAATCTAACATTGTCACAAAATCCAGAAGAAACACCAAGGCAGGTCATCTCATCTGGGATCGCTCCCATCGACCAACTACATATGCGGCTGAAGCAGCACGGCCACATTCAATAATCCTTCCTTTATGTACGCTGCCGGCTCGTCAAGGCAGCATCGATCGATCCATGACACAACCTGTGCTCTCTGGAAAGAATCTCCTCTGCAGCCTGGAAGGCGTGAATTTTGCCCAAGAAATGTTGTTGCCATCTACATGCTCTTGTTCATAGAACGTGCCAAAGAGAGAAGAGATAGTACCATCAAGGCTGGTATTGTCTCCATAATCCGTCATGCTAAACGAATCCCGGGTGCTCTCAGTGGTAAAGGATGAATCGTCTGAGCTTGTAAAGAAAGTCCAGTCGCTCGATGTAGCATCAGAAAATTCTGTGCCTGATGTATCTGGATATCTTCCATTTGGCAGGAAGTTTCTGCTCGTGGGCCTCGGGAAGAATTCATCAGCATCCTCAGTGAGATCTTCATTTTCTTTTCCAAAACCGTTTCTCTGGTATGATGAGCTTTCTCGGGCAAATAATGTCTCGTTTCGTCTTTGTTGTGCATGTTTTGATGTTTTCTGGCTCTTTGGTATACTAGTTGGAGGCCTCGATAGCCTTTTCTCGGCATAAGCTCGTGGGGGACGTGGAAAAGATCTGCAGGATTGGATGGATTTAGCATGTTGATGGGTACTAATCCACCATTCCACCAAAACAGACTTAACATACCTTGAATAGAAAAGCATGTATGCACCTTCAGACATCACTTGACTCAATGTTACTGCTTGCACCTGTTTTAAGCAAGAGATTAGATCATATAAAAGTAACCTGAAATGCTTGCATCTGTTTGAGTTAAATATGTGAGTATAATCAAAGTAGTTTTTGTAATCATGAATCAACTCATCCATAAAACAACTTAAGATACGAAGGATGTCCAATCTCAACTCTACATCAACCTTCTCACTGACCAGTTTGTGTTCTTGAGATGGGATTTCACATCTCCCAATCAGCCCTGGTTAAATCAAGACATTTCTTGCTCTAAGAAGCTCCTCATAAAAATGAGGTTCCTAGCTCACTCTTAGGTGCATTTATAGAAAATGAGATCAGATTGAAGGAGTCAAGATTTCTAATTTTGGATACCAAACCAGTATTGTCCTGGCATGACGCATGCGAATGCGACCTATACGTGATGCCAATATGGTCTGTCAATATGTACCGAGTTTCAGATTTATCCTGAAAAGAAAGTGAAAAAAAAATAAATGCATACAACCCCTATACCGGATGATACAGATTCTGTACCGGACAATACAACTCCTATACCAGATGATACAAACCTTTTACCAGGTGTACCACTTGGTTATTCCTGGTCTGCGTGCCAATAGGCTGTCGGACCAATAAATACTACCCGTGCTGCATGGTATTTGCAAAACTTTGAAGGAATCCACACTTTGAAACCACTATGAATTCACCATATTCTTAAAGGCTCAACATTGGCACGACTTCTGAGATTTTGTAGCAGTGTTTACAGAAAATTCTCACCGATGATTATATAGTCATTAATTATCGTGTATATAATCATTCTCCAACATGTATATATTGGAATGGCCTTTTTGCCTGTACAATTTTTCTTAGCTTCCTATGTCTAATAATCCTTTAACCTGAATTGCATCAGGAAACCTGATACAACACTAACTATGCAGTAAAGAAAATTGTCAATATCCAGAAGAGATGACAGAAAAATTGGAGTATCACAATATTGTTTCCCTAACGCTGTTCATCAACCAGTCAAGTAACAATACAATGACATTTATGTTCATTCAGAAATACATGTTTCAAAACCCAAGCAATAAAACACACGACATGTATTGTAAAATGAGGCATACTATATTCAAACCGAAATTACCTATAGTAATCCTGATAAGAAATGAAATGTTCAATAAGTTGTGTAGATAATTTATCAGAATAGAATCCAACAACAAATAGCATTTCTGATCAACGAAAAGAGAGAGGCATCAACGATACACAAGTAATGCCATAAATCCAGTTTGTGAAGCTTTCTTTATTAATGATCACCATTAAGCTGGGGGAAATAGTAACAAATGATATCCAACATAAACTGATTTAATAAACTCTAGTTACCTCAGAATCGTCAATTCTGAACCATGTTCCTTCCAGATCTTTAATGTATGAAATATAGTGCCCAGAAAATGATGCATTTTGTGCATCCAAATGCACAACAACAGCATACAACAGGTAAACAGGAGGATTGTCAACAGTCCCAGTCACAAATGGAACCATGTCCAGCATGTCAGGGAAGGTAACACACTTATTAATTTTGCCATACTTCCCTGTCTAATTAAGCAAAATAAACAACACGTTATATGAGAAACGGGGTCAGAATACAAACAAAAGATCTAATAGAAGTTAAATTATTTTTATAGGCTAATGTTACTCACAAGAAGTATTGTCAACAATATGCGAGGTCATGCAATAATTTCTTTCGAAGTATCTTTTGAACATAGATATTGTGCAATATCATCATGTATTACCCACAACAGAAGGACTAATCATACATGAATTTTAAAAGAAACCTGAAATGGCATATGGAATAAATGTTGATAGAATGGACAAGTACCGATCATTTATGTTTCACATGACAAATGACATTCCACGGACACACAAAGCAATTACTTTAGGGCATAAACTAAAGTCTATCAACATAGAAAAAAGATGGCTCGGTGCATAAGGCTCCTGCCATGCGAGATCTAGAAAGGATCAATATATACAGCCTTGTTCCAGCATAAACTAAAATTCATCTACTCAAGAACTTAATACCTGGAATCTCTTCAAAACTATAGTTAGTATGTTTGGCACCTCATGTACACTCAACTGCTTTCTGGCTTTAACGTATGCCGAGCACCTATGTTTCAAAAATAAGAATCTGATCAGCTGGGACAAACAACAAATTCAGTTCAGATGCACGAATAAGGACTATTGACCAAACCTTCCACATCTGTACATGTTGTCTCCATCTAAATCCTCAGGAGCAGTAAATTGAGTGAGAGCATCTTCTAGTGACTCAACCCAACCGTGTATCTCCAGTGTAAGATCCATAATGCTCTCGTATCGTTCAGACTCAATATGGCATCTTAGGCACTTAACCTTCATTAGGACTAGTTGTCATTTATAATTGAGGAGATCATATTGAGTTAACAATATATATATATATATATATATATATATATATATATATATATGTGTGTGTGTGTGTGTGTGTGTGTGTGTATGTATATACATGTATATATATATATATATATATATATATATATATATATATATATATATATATATATATATATATATGTATGTATGTATGTATGTATGTATATATATTGCATCAAAGCCATAGTTAGAACAATACCTTTGATTTGAGGCGACCACCAAATATCTGTTGTATGAGTGTGGTCTCTTGCAACCTTGGATCAACTTCCTTCTCACCACCCATTCCTTCGAGGAAGACAGACTGCATAGACATAACTAGAAGCCTGGTTGTTTTGGAAAAGATGCATCAATATGACTGCTATTGAAGGTAGCTGTTTGAAATTGTACATAGACAAATCTAACTAGAATACGAGACCGGAATGGATGATGCTAAACCTAATCCCACCGTTCCATAAAACTAAACTCAGTCCATGATTTCAGACTCTAAAGCCAAGAGGAGTTCCTCAAGTATGTTTAGGTCAGGTTAGGGCATATTTTCCAAGTTATTATCAGTATAAAAATAAAACAACAAATTCAGTCCCTTTCCGGGATAGCTTGACTCATATTTAACCTATCCAAGGCTGGAACCAGACCCAGCATCAACAAGTCCAGTCTAACTGGACCCAAGCTTACTGAGCTTACTACCCTTCTTAAGACTAAAGATCAGTCTAGCTGGCCTAGACTATTTCATCCCTCTTCTGAACTAACTGATATGCAAAGAACTTTGACAGAAACAAATCAAGAAGCACAAAAGAAGAGGCAGGTTCATTCACTACACCTCAGGAATTCATGTGCATCTTCTTGGTCACCACCACCCATGCGACACCCGAAATTTTTCATGTTTGAAAGGATCCTACTGGGAGATAAAGGACCACCTCCTTCCCGCAACATTGAAACATATTGCTCAAGTTCGCAAATGAGGCACCATTCTTTGACATGACCTAAACAATGAAGAACAATTGAGCTGAAGAAACCCAAATAAAGTAATAAAACTTCTGATATTGTTTGATCATTAAAACAAGTACAAGAGTCAAAATTACAGCTTTTTGAATGCAATCTCCGAAGTAGGTAGATCCTAAGAGGTTTTGTGCCAGTCAGACATTGCAAAACAGCATTGGCATAGCAACTGCAATGAATACAAAGCTATAGAAGTTATATAGAGAAATTGTTAGAGAATATTATAAATAGTAATAAAATGAATCAGTATTTTCTAAAAGTGCAATATGATTTTGGAACAGACGAGGCACATGGACCACATGCCCAAAGTCATAACATTAAGATGTATAAATCTTCATTGCTGTTGTGATGTACTTACGGACTAATTATACAAATCGGTAAACTCAAATAAGTTGCAAACCCATTCACTTGCTCTTAATAAATGTATACCATCTGAATTATTATTTCGAAACATGAAGCATGCTATTTTATTTAAGACAGAATTTATGAAGCTCTACAGGTTACTGATGCTCCATATGCTAGGAACGCAGCGATGTCCCTAAGCATATCAAACACCAAAGTCTAAACCAATTAAAAGAGATGCATCTATACAACACTAGACATTCATGTTAAACAATCCAAAGGTCCAAATACTGTTCCAAAATAGTGTTCTAAAACATAAGTTATTACGTGCCACACAGATTTCTGCTTATCAAATCTAGAATTCTTCGAGTTAATCAATTGGCTGGTGTACATATGTTGCACATGCACATGAAGAACTTACGATGACCATATTTTGCATAATAGATGATAAATCATGGATTCAAATAAGGATTCAATTTAATAACATAAGCATCACAGTTAATAAAATAAACTGCATAAATGGATAATAGCCAAGGGGCAACAATCATCTCTTTGCATGATGTACATAGATACTCCAGCAACAAGACACGAGTGATTAATGTTTAAAAATTCAGGTTCAAACTGACAAATTAGATATCAAATCAAGCTGAAGACAATCCAGCCTTCCAGAAATTGAGATTCCACTAGATAGAATCATTCAAATGAAAAAAAATTTCTAATGCATACCTATTTCCACAATTAAAAAGCCCCCTAGGATATATGTACTCTTCTTCACATTGGAAAAACTTGACAACATCCTCATAAGGAAACAACACCTGACAAACCTGATGTTTCAGAAAACAAAAGTCAGAAATATGTTAAACCAAAGAAATTCATGATTTTAAATCTAAAGAACAATCAATTAATTAATTAATTAAAACATACCTTAGTTGTCTTATTGTCATTTCTCAATCCAACAAGATTCCATTTAAGAACTTTAGAAATCTTCTTTGAACTTGTCAGCCTCCCTTCGATGCTTGGATTCTTGTTGAGGCCCTGCAAGTGGATGTTAGAGGAGAGATTCTTCTGTGGAATGGCTGCACAAAGTTAACAAACAAGAACAATAAGCAAAAGCCAAAAAAATCCACAACAGCTAAGAGTATAAGCAACATAATTTCATGATGAGTTCCAGTTATCATACTAGTTCCTCTTTCCTCGTCGCTCTTTCTTTCTAATCCTTGAGAATGATATTCTCTTGAACCATTTTCGGCTAAGTTTTGTGACAAGGAAGATGAGTGCCCCAAAGTGTAGGGGGGCTTTCTGTACATTATGCTCTGTTTAGCTGAATGTTCATCAGGGTACCTAACATGGGCTGCTTCAGTAGCAGAAGATAACTCAGCCCCGTAGGTGTCTACTTTCGCTGAACTGATATTTGCACCATTTTGGCATTCAGTTATCACATCTTCATCCAAATGGAAAGGGGATGACAACACAGAGGAGCCATTTTGTTCCAATCCCCTTCTTGTTTCATCTGCTGACGTATTATGGTAAAACATTACATTTCTGGTATTAGATGAACCGTTGGTCTCTTGATTCGAATGGACTTGTCCAGAGGAAGCAGTTAAGTTTCCACTTGCCAACTAAAACCATCAGTAAATAAGGTAGTAAGAAAGTGCATAAAAGAAAAAAACTAACTCACTTGTTGAAAGCACATACAATATGACATTAAATCATAAGAACCTTATGCGCCACAGGAGCATCCACTGAAGGAATCACATTCCTACGGCTGGTCAACGAGGCTTGAGTAGAAAAACCATAGCTAGAGTCTTCGTCACACACACACATAGCGGTGTCATTGTCGTTAAGATTAGCTCCTCCTAACTTGTTCAAGACCAACTTCTCTGATGGCTTCCTTCCGGTCTCTGAATTTTGAGATGTATTGATGGTCATAGAGGAAGGATCATCCATGGTATAATGAATATTGCAATGGATGGACTCTTCAACACCATTGCCAAGGAAAGGTGATTTTATGTTATCTATGAATGGCTTGTGCTGAACTCTGACATTAAGAGGTAGGCTTGCAGAAACATTCAAGGAATAATCACTCCATTGTCGACATTCATGCTTGTGCCCTTGCCTCCAGTGAATTATTTGGCATTTTCCAGAACTGAAAATATGCAATGAATAAGTGTAGAGTAATGAGAAGACAAAAAAAGAAAAAGAACTTCTGAAAAAAGCGCCCAAAGGATTTGAGATTAGTTTCACCTTTCACATCGCATGTGCTTGAACCAATAAGTCACTGTGATACGTACCGACTGGTATTTATAATCATTGCATAGATATCAAATAAATCACTTATAACAATCATGAGAAGCAGGAAAGAATTAGCTATCAAGTAACAACTATTTCTTTGGCTGCCACGTAAAACCATTCAAACATGTAGCTCTACTATGGGCAAATCCTCTTACCCTTGTGGCGAATGATTTGAATCAATCCACTCAACTGTCAATGCTGTATAGTGGTCGTCTTATATTTTTGAAGCATCATAAACCATTCAACAACTATCCATGTTATTCTTGTGTTGTCTTTCCTAAGAATCCCTTTTGCCTACCTCAACCTCCAATATCAGCTACTCTAGATTGCTACAATAATTAGGTATGTGGCTTCCTGACAGCCAACACTATAACTCATAAAGAATGTCTTACTTTATTGCTCTATAAAATTTGAAGCTTTTAACTTTTGCCTTGAGTTGTATCAAGGGATCAAATGTCATGCCTGGTACACTTACTGCATTTTTCCAACTTTCAACAATATCATCTTCAACCTCCCACTACCACCCGCTTATTGATTCAAGCAAGCAAAATGACATTCTTTGAAGTTCAAACTTTAGCTAAATTTTACCTCCCTTAGTCCCTTTATTGTCGGCTTATTGTCTCTAGCACATCCATAACATAGCAAAAGTAAATTGTTTTATCTTCACAAAACATTTGTATGCAGCCAAAAAAAGCACTATTAATAGAGATAGGCAGAAACTTCGCCAGGACAGAGCATTAACTTTGAGAACCATTTCGTTTTAGTTCATAGAAATTTCTGATATCAGGACCAGTTACAGTATATTAACAAGAGATGATGGCATGAATAAAGGATTACATGGGCTTATCTGCTACACAGACGAGGAAAAAATTTTATAATCCTTATCATAAGACATCTTCCATGTCCTCGTTAACATTTCCCATAGAGAGTAAAAACAAGGTGCAAACTTTTGAATGAAATTGCAAGTATAAAAAAGCTTATTACAGATAATCTGGCCAAAAGGTATATGAAGGTTGACAAGGGCAGATAATGCAATGCAGTGATTGTGAAATTTATCAATTATATGTTTTTTCCAAGACTAGCAAAGGTGCTTGCTTAAGAACAACTTTAGCACCATTGATCACTGGCATATAGAATGGTTAATTTATAAACATAATCTCTTAGTAAGAAAAGATATTTTTATTATAACTGTGACTATGTCTCAAGATGTTTGCCTATCAAATTTCTGAACCTACAACTATTATCATCTTCATCAGTGATCTATAATAATAATAATAATATGAGGTCTTATTAGCCTATTTTATCTTTCCAAAGTATTCAAGAATCCCTGTGATTGCATAAAAAAGGATGTAAGGAATATGGCATTCTCCTATCATCAGATCTTATCAGCCACAAGTGCACTATGAACCCCAACCAGTCCACAAAATAGATTTGGCAATTGGCATCTTCTCACACAATCACACTATCATCTTCATCTTCCATCCTTCTATTACATTTGAATACTATTATTTGGTGCACAAAAACATCATATGGAACAATAATTGCTAAACAAATCTCATTATCGACATAATATTGTCATTACTTCCAACACCTCTTCCTTTTTTCTGTCATGTCCAATTAGCAATCTAGAATCAAATATGTTTAGAGAAGTGTCCAGTTCACATCTGTGGCAGCTTCTGATGAAGCAAAATATTCTTAGATCAGGAAAGAATGTATGGCTGTTATAAGAGCTTATGAAATTATAAAATCGTTAGAAATACATGAATGTAGTACTATTCATACCAGTATCTAACCGACTTGCACCTGGAACAGCGTGTTGTAGCAGGAGCAGAACATCTACTACATTCATGAAAGATGCTTCTTGATGAAGGCAAAATTAAAGGAACATGAGCAGTTGTTGTTGCTTCTGCTTGGCAAGCTTCTTCAGCAGCAAGCTGAGCAAGCAAACCTATCCTTGCCTTCTTCTTTGCAGACTCGTTCCATATCCCAAGTAAAACATAAGTGATAAGAGGAAGCACGACCAGGAAAATGAAAAGAGCAGGTATGTCAGCTTCCCTTGGCAGAAGCATGTCCCCACCACCAGACTCATGTCCAATTTCAACTTGTGCTACTCGTAGGAATTCATATCAGTTGATCAACAGTATTTTCTCCTTTATTTTCAAATAAGATCATAGAAATCCTTTTGTCCATAAAGAGACATGTTTGAAAAGCATAAAATCAGTAGCACAGATAGGTCCACAACTTTGTGCTCACTATTTTTTTTGAAGTTTCGGGTACGTGTGTACGAGAAAAAAAAAAACTACTATTTTTTTCTCTCCAAGGAAGAAGAAGATTGCTGTTAAATTACCCTTAAATAACCCAGATAGATCAGGCCCAGTGAGACATTCCTTCTGAAAATACAAGCAAGAAAAAGCTGAGGAATATATATAAATATAAAAGAAGCAACAAATAGAAAGACAAAAAAATGAAAGCAGCCTTACTAGTTTTTGTTAGAGACCAACACATAATCACGAGGAGGAATCAAATCCAGGCTTGATCTACGAGTAACGGAGACGTAGCAATTTGGAATATCCTAATTCCAAGCTTTTGAACCAACTAAGAAACTTCAGCCTGAAATGTTTTATCTTCAAGCTTTTTTAACCAACACAGAAACTGAGGAATGGCGCACTGCAGGATATCAAAGTCGGCATACAAGTTCAGTATAAGATCATATCACAAAGTAACACCTCAAGAAAATGAAAACTAGAACTCGGTAGTGACTAAAAGTAAAGCTCTTCTGAAGCTCCATTGTCTAACGCAATTTCCTTGTGGAAGCACTCGAGAATGCAACCCTAACTGAAGGAGACACGATGGCATCAATCATGATTCGAGAAGGAGACCGTCGAGGAGAGAGATGAGAGGAGTTTTAGAGGGAAGGCCCATTTCATTTCACCAAGATCCCTGCTTTACAGTCTCTGGCAGAGAAGAACCAAATCAAAGAGTTTAACTCCCAACAAACCCACAAGATTTCTGCCCCTTGACCAATACATGCGCACTTTTACCAGTTTCGTAACAAAAACACACATTGCATCCAGCATTTCCAGACTACTCATGAACAACAAGTTCGGAAAAATCCCTCTTCTATCAAAGTCCGAGCAAGAAAGCGCCAGAAAAAAAAAGCACAAAAAGAATCAAAAGAGATAATTTTTCGGTAGAGAAAAATACCAAAAGCGAAAAATAAATGGCACTAATTGGCAAAAGGATGCGGTTTTCGCTCTTACCTCAAAGGAAAGAGATGTCTTAAGCATCAAAACCTCGCATCCTCCGAAGATTCCCCAAATTCCTCTTGAGAGGCTATTATGAGAAGGAAAGGAGAGGCTTTTCTTCCGAGCTGTTCCTGGCTCCGTGGTACTTTTCACACACACACACACACACGCACAACCCCTCTCTCTCTCTCTCTCTCTCTCTCTCTCTCTCTCTCTCTCTTTGTAGCTGTTTTGCCCACCAGGATTAAATGGCTCATAAAAAGAAACAAGGTAACAATTAACAGCCCTCCGGTGCTCACCTCCTTGTGTGCGACTGTTGGCCTTCCTTCTGTTCCGACTCCAACCTGTTGGAGGCAAACCCTGGCAGAGGAAGCAGAGTCAAAGCCCTGTACTATCTTGTGTCCTACATACAATTACGAACCCAAAAAAGTCTCCTTATATTAACTGGAATATCAATGAAAAGGCATCCTTTGTCTACGACGAGATCAAAGAAATTTGAAGTAATATTTACCTAATTTATCAGTGATTTACATGCATCAACATTTATTTTCTTAATATACAGATCAGATTGTTTCTGAGGGTCTTAATCTTTTAATGCCCTGAATCTTTCCAGGTTAATACGACACATACATGGAGCTTTGGGAAAACAAATCCTATAATTCTTGCCTAAGAAACATGTATTGGTATCAAATCATTGTATTTGCTGGCATTTTGATGATTATATGTACTGCCTCATTGTCCCTTTACTCCATGAGCATTCCTGTCTTCTACCATAGTTACTGTTACTTAACCAAGCCCACCAACGGGACACATGCACATGAGCTCGTTCTTGTCCTCATCTCCATGGCTTTTGTCTCATCGGGGAACATGTGCTGCTGCGAGAGATGCCAAGTTTTGACCCGCTCAGTGAGGTTGCAGGGAAATCATCTTGCCTTTGATTGGAAGGAGAGAGGCCAGAGGAAAAGAAAGGTTTTATCCCTTTTGACTGGCTTCCACTCCCCGACGAGGACAATGATGATGTGATGGCAGTGCCAAATGAATGGCCATGCGACAGAAGTCCAAGGTGGAGCCACAATCCATGAAGACGATGAAGGGGAAGTCGACATTGCCAAGACCAACAAGAAAAAGTAGATTTGAAGTAGAAAAGGTCAAATATGGCTTCTACTCCTTGATGGATCCATGAAGTCTATATCCATCCTTGTTAATCGATAGTGTTCTCTACTGGTATATAGAAGTAAGTAGGCATGGTTACTGACTTCAGATTTGAACCATGAACAATTAATTGTTTCAAGATTTGGACGGTGGATTTGGTTGAGAAAAATCTACTACAAGTTGGAAATAAAATAAAAGGGAAAAGAAGGGAGGGGGGCCAAATCCATTATGGAGGGAGGAGGGAGTAAACCAAAGTGATAAAAGAGAATAATTTTAATGATTCAATCACTATGTCCAACCTCCTGCTTCATGTACTTGATGATAAATAACTTAACTTGGGTTGTACACAACTTGAGATCAACATTATTATTGGGCTAAGGATCACTATACTTGATGTTCTATCTCTGTCATTCTTGCAAGACCACATTTGCATTAACATTGATGCTACACTTGCCCCCACCATAGGTAAGAGTCATGGATGATGGTTAGCAACTGGAAAAAGATCCAACAACGTTCATGTAACAATATTGGATGACAGACACCCAATGCTGAGGGATTTTAGAATATGGAAAAGCAAATAATTGAATCATTGTATAAATTGAGTGATCAAAAGGTAGGCACTCATTTTTTAAACAAACTAATATAGTTCTCATACATTAAGTTAGTTTTATAGTAGATTTTCTAGATCAACTGAGTAGAACAACACATACAACTTGCTGATCAATTCCTTGTCACAGAATTTGTGTCAGATTACCATGTACTGATAGCTGTTGTACTGACTACATCCTGATGCCCCCAAAGCAGCAACAGAACCATATCCATCTTCCATATATCCCTTTGCAAGTTAATAAGTACTGTGGTAGCAAAGACTATGACAGTGTTCCTAACTGAATTATATTAGTGTGCTTGACAAGTTCTAATCAAACTAGGTCTAGCAAACAACTACCCATGAACTCAATGACAATCTTCCACACAGCCATGTAACCTCAATGATACATTAGAGGCAATTTGCAACTCAGCTTCCACCACAAGTACAGTGAACTAAGTGCACCTGCAGAAGCATGATCCATGAGTGTCTCTAGCTTTGATTGGAGCTATGACTACCTTATTAGAACAAAGAATATAACTTACCTACCTAAACCTGTTTTAAGTTCCGCCTCAGAAAATAGGCTTTGTTTTCAAGTTCCATGAGAGATGAGCCACAATTATTGCCTATTAGCCTCAAAAATTCCGTATTGCCGTCTTCCTTTCCACCATTCCATTCAAGATTGACATACAAATTTTTTTTCCTTATCTTTCTTTTTCCATTTTCTCCATACTCATGTATATTGGAAACAAACTAACAATGAAAGAACAATAGAACCAATAGATAGAAAGGAGAAAAAGATTAAAGAAAAAATGAATGGAAAAGGAAGCAATTTCTTTCATCCAATCACCATCACTACAGCCATGCAAGTCCATGGGGAGTCATCCTTCCTTGAGTGTCCGCCAGTGAAACAGACATGGCCAGCATCATTTGCTCTTCGAAGCTATCTGGAACAAAATGCCCCGGAGCCACGATAGCACTGTTGGGAAATGGAATTGCGGCAGTTCCTGGATCTATCATGACATTGGAGCCAGTGTAGCTGGTCCCTGCCTCAGCCATGTCTGACGAATGATCTGTTGAACACTCACCAAACTGCTCCCTCAATATTTCCCTCCCACTATCTGGTGGTATTGCAGTCCAACTCCCTAAAGGATTGTTCTGAGCAAATCTCACATTTCCAGCAGGTAAGCTACCTGACCGGTGAACCATGTCGAATACTGAGGTAGCACCACTGGCCATATTAGTAGCAGCAGACTCAACACTGATATGCTGGCGCTCAGCTAAAGCTGCAGCTGCACAGGCTAACCCCCCATAGGGAGATACTTCTGGAGGAGCTATTCCATGAGAATTGTAGCATTCCTCTGAAAAGGATGGCCCTGGCAAAAAGCTGCCAAGATAAGCTGGATATCCTTGATGACCATGTTCCTGGTGAAAGTAAAATGTCTGATTAGTGATTGGGTTCTTGAAAAATTAACACAATTATGAGAAAATTATTTTAGATAAAAATGTATGCATTATATAATTTCATATGAACTAATTCAACATTTGTGGTAATAATGCAAATTTAAAATACTTTTTCCATATGTCTCTGAGAAAATGACATCAGGGACTGACTTGGAAGTAGGCTAACTAGCTATTAACAGATTAAGGACATGTATGAATGCACACAATCTAAAATACACATTCACCAAAAGCATGCAGAGAAAAGGTTTCACAAAGATGGCAGCCTGTGGAATAAAATAAAGCTCCTGCCATTTGTCACAACACTGACTTCAATGCTTACAACCTTAACCATACATTAGGATAGGCTGTTTTGAAAAATTAATCACATAGCATCTGGGTTTAAGAATCAAGCTCTACACCAAGGTCATTTGTGTATACTCAGGGAAGCTAATGTAGTTTACGAATCCCTACGATTAACTGAGAGAAGAGACATGAGATCTCCAAAGCCAAGAGACTTCTC
Source organism: Musa balbisiana (assembly GCA_004837865.1). NCBI lineage: Eukaryota > Viridiplantae > Streptophyta > Magnoliopsida > Zingiberales > Musaceae > Musa > Musa balbisiana. Next base: position 30,645,661 of record CM017189.1, read on the forward strand.
TGATTGGTTAGTAAGAAAACAACAGCAAACAGAGGGGGCAGGAAAAAATCAGAAAGGAGAGAGTAGAGAAACAAGGATGAACCAACAGTCAACAGCGTGTACCAGTTGGTAAGATCTCCTAAATTTAGAAATCAATAATTGACTTAAAGAGAGGTCTAAATAGCCAACTGAATCCAAATTTGTATGCTTGTCAAACTGGTAAGAACCAATCAGTAAGACAGGTACCAGCTAGTACAGCATTGGTACCGGCTGTTGCACCTGAAACACAAACATTTCTACTTGTTAAGAATTTTTTGTTACCCAAGTTGACCGGCGCACTTTCTGTGAATCAACCCATACAAAACCGAGCAGTATGCCTGGTATACTGCAAGACATCAATCTATGATTTAAACTAGGTCCAGGCAAGATCCAGATATGGTCCAGTCCTGATATAGCCACGTTTGCCTCAGAGCGACCAATTCAAAGGCCAATCTGAACATAACTGGGGCTCTTCCGCTTGACTCCAAGTTGAAAGACAAAAGTTGGATAAGAAAAATACAAAAATTAATAGTGATGCAAAATGAGAAAAAGAAAAATCAGAAGAGGCCTGCAGCCCCTTTCATTCTTGATCAAGCGAAGAAGACCTTAGCATAAAAGATCCAAACTAGCAGACAGCAGACCAGCATAAAAAATGAAAGACCGAGCAAACTAATAAAAAACTTCAAGAAACATCTGATTATACAAGTCAAGAATCTCACTTTATCCCAATCAAGGACCCTCTTAACCAATATCAATATCATCTAGCTGCCTCTTCTTAGCTGGAAATTTATTCAAACTTGATATGAATATTAAATATTACATACTTGATCTTCTATAAGAGAAAGGAAGTACAACCAAGTTCCTAAAAAATAACTAAAAACATTAGAAAAAAGCTATACATTTTAAGTGTCAATAATTTCTTTGAAGAATTGTGCATGGTATCATTAAAGAAGTCCTTGGCTACAGATTTACATTAATATTCAAATTAAAATGTTCCTTGCAGTTAGATGAATTGTACAAACTTAGAGCACTTCCTGTTCTTTATAATCTAATGAGAATACAGCTGACAGAATACCTTATACATGAAGACCACAAGATCATTAACTGCATGATTTGGATGAAATAAATGAGTGAGCCAAATGAAGTGATATAAAACAAGCACCTATGTTTGTACAATTTATGGAGGCAATAACATTTATATCAGACCAGAAGCATCATTTTAAAGAAATTCGTGTTCAAGTACAGAGAGATATTGGAAAATCAAAGGAAAACTAGTCTCATAAAACTAGAATTAAAAGGAAAAAAAAAGAATAAAATTACTCTACAACAAACAACATGAGGAGCATATATCATCCATGAGGACATAATATCTGCTTTCAAAACATTAAACAGATAAGTCATCGAACAGGCAATAAATACACACTGTTTTAGGAAAAGGGTAAAACTTACACAGCAACTCAAGAATCAATATTAAGAATAATTTAAAATACAACAAATTTTGAAAATTCTGTTTGCATAATAAACATTCATTCAGTTCAACTTCCAGCAATTTAACTGTGAACAAATAAAGTAATAATCAACTTTACCTGAATTGAGAGCCAGACTGCTTCCATAACCATTATGTCATCAAGATCCAGGTCCAAATTATCAGCCCTGCATTTTACAAAGTTTGAAAAATCAAGATGAATACCGTATCAAAACATATCAACCATATAACACAAATGCCTACTTTTGATGTATGCCTATTGTTTGCAACTTAAGAATTCAAGAAATCAGGAAGACAATTTGTAGCTTCTGGTGATCATTAGCGTCGAGGCTATCATTGCCTAGTGTATACCACTAAAGACCATGGAAACCAACAAGTCACAGGCTGTTGGGCAAGATCATGAATCTTCCCAAATGTTGATTTGCATGAAAAAATACACTGCAAAGATAAGAAAGTTACAATATAGATCGAGATGTATCTTGATGCAGAATGAACTATATTGGACCTGATAAATTAAGAAGGCAAAGACCATTCATAATAGCAAATTCAAACTCCTCTTTTGTGGCATCTACTGTGCGCTTCATATTCAATATCAATATTTAAAAAGACATTCACGCATGACAACTAAGAACTAATGGGACTGAATAGGTAGTTGCTGATATGGAAAATGTGCAAGTGAGATGCAGTTTTGTGGGTATTATGCCTTTAGGTCCTATCCTTGTCAACATCACACTAACATATTTATAGATGATGTATAAAAGATGTATACTCTGAAAAATGCACAAAAATTTTACTAGACATTCAAGTGGTAACCAAATTCCAACTCCTGAGAGTAACACTTACAATTGACTGAAACTTCAACTCATCTTTTCAAGTCATAAATTTGGTTTAACTAGTGCCTCCATGTTCATGGTGTGCCCAAACTCAGCTCAAACTCAGCTCCTGATTGCAACATACTAGGTGCTAAGATGTTTTACTGCATTGACAGTGTGGTATGGGCACAATGACTATTGAGCAGTAGAAGTGACATCACTATACAATTGAGCCCCATGAACTCTCAAGCCTCAAATTCAGCAAACTGGAACCAATTGTGATATCATACTGTGGCCTACAAAGCCCATGCTGATAGGAAGTTTATGACTAGGAATTGACCCAATCTCAGATAAGCTCCCATCTCCTAAAGGTTGTCATCTTTCACTTGCCTAGATCCAGTGAATATATGCTGGATCCACCAATGCCTAAGCCGAATCTACACTGATCATAGATGGACCACATTAGTCTTGGGCAAATGCACATGAATCTAACCCATATCTATGCAGATCTAGGCTGGATCTCCAGTGATCTTAGGCTGACCTAAATCTGGGTGGTAAGTGTGGATGGATCATGGTTAGACTCGTGCCTAGATCTGGATGGATCCAGCCTCCATTCAAATAGATTTATAGAATATAAGTGTACCAACCTCAAAGAGCAATAATGCATACTTGAAACTATAAAAATTCCATCCGGAAAACCAATTTAAGAAAAAAAGTAAGTTACAAACATGATGGCAAGATTCAATAATAACTTGATTTGGGGGAAAAGATAAACTTCCCCTCAAGAATTCTCCATATAACAAGAGAGAAATACTCAAAATTAATACTAATGGAGATAATTGATTCAAAAGAGGAGAAATTTGGAGAAATTAACTAGAAAATGGAAAGATAAGGATCTACTAGTGGAAGAAAAAAAAAAGATAAATGGAGAGTCAGATGAGGAAGAGGGGAAGGGTACCAGTACCAAATTATAGGTTTACTGCCCAACATAGCTTGGTGCCAAGTAAAACTACTGAGAAATATACCTATTATGAAGCTGGACCAAGAACCCAATGCGGTTCATGATCGAACTGACAAATACCAATCAGGACAGATGGACCTGCTTATTCAATAAACCAAAGATAGTCACCTTCATATCCAATAAGCACTTTTGGGTATATCATGAATCAAATAATTTAGAAAAGAAGTATATTATATCATCTTAGAAACCTAAATCACTTAATCCATGCTCCAACTGATGGTTAAAGAGAAAAGGATAAGAAAAACAAATGTAAAGTTTGGTGCTCATTCAACAGCACGATTCCATTATCCAATCATGTACATGATACCTTCCTCTTTGTAATTTCTAGATTAAGCCCTTAACATTTTCTTTCATCTAATTTCCCCTGCAACCCTTGAATGGTTGATTTGGATCATGAGATATAAACATATGGGATGTACATCTCTCTGCTGAACTAAATGTAAGGTTAAGGTTTGATTGAGGGCTCATTGGCCAAATCTAATTTCATAAGAGACTGACACATACACACTTATATAAAGGAGACCATTGTATTAATAAAGATATGCATAAATGCTTCATTATCAACATGTTTGCAGCATTACACCTCTACTTTGGTGACATCACAGACTTCTACCATTACATTGACTATATGGTATTTAAAAGCCCACCTGCTGGAGGCTACAAAAACAACACCAGAGAGAAACTGAAAACACCTTCATTGCCATTGGCTCTTGGTTAATAGGCAATAGTTGGCTAACAGTTTAAGCTATTCCATCATATTACCAAATTGTTCAGTAAATAGCCATGCAGACCTTAACAAAAAAGGATATTATTGCATCTAAAGGGACCTCAGGAGATCCCAGTAAATGCTTAAGGCCTTGCACAAGCTGAACACATCAAGCCCCCAGGTTTTTTATGATAAAACTTAAGGAATGGATTACATAAAAGCATCAGGAAATAGAAGGTCAAAATATAAACAATCGTTGTTACGTAAACATGCATAACAAATTAATAATTAAAAAGAAAGTTTGCTATAGAAGTCACTGCCACAGATCCTTTGTACAGAAAATAGCCAATGAAGCCAAGCAAACAACTCACACCCACTTTTCGCTCAAAGCCTATTTCTTTCAACAAGATCAAAGAAAGGCCTCAGACACCCTGGGACCAGATGGATCTCGGTTCACAAGCAAGGGAAAAGCGGGACACTCTTTGGCTTTGTACAGACCGATAGCTCAATTGGTTGAGGAAAAGAAATGGAAAGTCATGCGTCCTAGAAAAACCTCAGTGTGGGCTCGAATCAAAAAGAAAAATGTTTCAGATGATTTTATGAATTGTTAATGAAACTCAAGATTGGCCAGCAGAATCAACCAAAATATCAAATTTGTTTCTAACCAAAAAGAAGAATTTGATACACAAAATACAAAACAATTATATGTACAAATTAAAATTTTCATGAAATAGAAATAATATAATCAAGCAAATTCTTTTTGTCTAATCATGCTAGATCCAACAAGATCAAGTATGGATCTAATCATTGCACATCAAGATCTTTAATAAGTATGAAAATCACATAAAGTCATATCAACTGATAGATTCATAATTGGGTGAAGGTGGGGTTAGTAAAATTTCCCAGGTTAAACCTACCATTGTTGATAGTTGGATACATCTCTTTTTCAGCATCAATAGTGTTGTCTTCTAGGACTTCAGAGGATGAGGATTCTGCTGGTGGTCCCTTTTTTTGCTTCTCTTAAAATGGCTTATAAGAATTTATAAGTCAAATTTGAATACTCCAGAAATCTTTGTTGAAGATGTATCGATGTGGTCTCCTATTGCCTTGTCATAGGTGGAAACACTGTGGAAGTTCCACCAATTGCTCTGGAACATGCCACAAAGGCACAACATATGCATTCACCATGGGCAGCCTAAGCACTATAGTAACAGGCCATGAGTCAGCCTGTGGCTTGAACCGTGCTGGCCCAACAGTGAACAAGCCAGGCACCACACTAGCCTAAGCTAAATTAAACATTCTTTACCATTGCACCTGGTTACCTCAATTGTCTTGCATCCATCCCATTTTGTCACCGTGTCAGTCATGTGAGAAGTCATGAGACAGAGAGGCCATGCTTCTGTCCACACTAAATGTCTGTTTTCTGCAATTGGCTTTTCATTTCTTCTCTTGATTTGGTTTAACTTGTCACCGCTCTGACCCATTGGTCCCCTAAATGATCCTAGTGTAGTTCCCATTAGGTGCAAGGGTATTTTGGTAAAATATTATATAAAAACAATTTTGGCACAAAAATATTTTGCATGAAATGACCCCCCAGAACTATTAATATCTATTTTAAAGGAGTGTTTTAATCCAAAATTCAATATTTTCTAAATGTTCAAATTTTAAGATTAAGACCAAATTGCCCTCCTCCAGTGTCTATGAAAGGCTGGTTTGGAAGGCTAACAAATATAAATATCCCTCTCACCTCTCTTATTTTTACTGCACATACAATTTCTCTTATCTTATCCTAGGCCGATCAATCTCACTTGGAACCCTACATGCTCTCTCTTGGGTCCTGCCAACTTGAAACTTGGTTGTGTATACTTTACAAACATGGAATATCTGACATAGGGATCGTGCGCAATTGGATGTCAAGTGTGACAAAATTCGGCAATATAGCTACGTTTATTTACTTCCTACCACCCTTTACACAATCATAATTTCACTTAACTAGATCAACTTTTTTTAACATACTCACTATTACAAACTCAGATGATGTCCTATAGGGTAAATGGATAATTATGACTAGTATCGGGTCAATATGACTGAGCTTTTCATCAAATAATACAAATACAAGTACATGTATACAAAATAATCAAGTAAAATATAATTGTCCAAAGTAGTACATCATGCATAGCATGGCTTCATATGTATATAATAATACATGATCCAAGAAAAAGCTCAGATTCATTAAGAACATTTTATACTGGATATTTCATCCTATATGATTCCAAAAATTACTGCCTGACATAAGCACAAGATTCACTTAATGATTTCATGAATCTTGTCATTCCAAGAATCGATGCTACAAGGAAGACTATGATACTATAAATACAAAAACATTTTCCTTGATCCTAACTGAAAAGCCGAAAATCATGAATCAAGAACATGCAGAATAACTCTTCTTCTACATGCAGAATTGCAGCCTAGCAGAGCTTTGAGTAACAGTCATTTGCATGGAGGCCAAAGAAACAATAGCCTATCATGAATGTATTAAACTGTCTTAACCCAGATATTTTCATATCTCATCCTCCCATATTAAGATTCAATTTATCAGACAAAAATTATAAGAACACTTTTCTCAACATGATAAAGCCAATTGAAAATACAATTTACATATAATAAGGCCAACAAATTAACAATCATTCCTAATGGTCATTCTTTAAATCTTCACAGTACAAGCCAAGGCCTAACCACTGTCAAGCTTAGGCTGAATCATATTTGAAATCATTATGGAAAAGGCAAAAGCTGGCAAAGACAAAGAAAATAGAGATGAGGCTTCAAGGCAATCCTTCTCCCCTCCATAATGTGGCTTGGACAGGAAGTTTGCACAAAATTGAAGGATTAAGCATCCTCATCTTAAGTTGATTAAGCAGCTGGCTACAGAATTCTATCAAATCTTGATGAAGCATCCTCATCTTAAGTTGTACTCTATAACTGACCCTTCTTGATGAGAAAAGGATTCGATTAAAATAGTCAAGACAAAAGTAAAACAAAGGGAAAGTATCTTATTATATTGATCAAGTGGTAACTTCAGATAAATATAATTTTATCTAAGCTCACTTTCAAAATTTTCTAGATTTTGCTATGATAAAGAACATTTCAATTACTTCTTTAACAACCTAATGCCAAAGAATCATAGTTATCATTGTCCACGTAAAATGAGCCAACCCTTGAAAAGTCATTCCTAGTTGGATTACTGGATCAGATCATACATAGTATAGGTACAAGCAAATCTGTGGTATAGGTCAGTGTATTGTCTGCTATAGGTGCCTAAGGTGCTCGTTCTATAGATATTTCTAATTACTTAAGATATGATCATGTGTCTGGGGACTTCACCAATTCAACCCTCAAGTCAACCAACTATGAGCAAGATGATGCCATGATAAACTTAATTAAATTAATGTTAAGAGATACTACCAAACTCTGGCATCTGCTGACTTACCAAGAAATTCCTCAAGAATCAAAATAACTAGATATGGTTAGATTCGAAATTCATGATAAGATGGAAGTCCAGCGCAGGAAAGTATTCAACTCCCTGACCAAGAAAAAAAATGTTTAAATGATAAAATGATGGATAGTTTCCTTTGCTAATCATATATATGATTAGTTGGTAAGGTTGACTAATATCATATTTACTGTAGATGGTTCAGTCTCTACGATTACAAACAGGATTATAAATAATTATTAGCCAAATCAGAACTGAACAATTAAACTAGTAGAAAAGCTCAAAACAATTTTGCACCTGTTCTGTCTGGAGTGTGAAGGCAGCACGCCTGATGGCATAGAGCATGAGGCTTGAGATGAAACAAAATCATTGGTTTGTGTAGTGCATCTTAAAGGTGGCACTGTTGAGTTTTTATTGGAGCATAAAGGAGCATAAATCAATGTCAGTAGCCAGAATTAAAATAATAGTGTAACACAACATATCCAGTGGAAAAAGGACCTGAAATTGAAGAGCTACCTATGTCACAATACTCCACATCTGCTGGATTCATTATTCTGCTTGATGAACTTATATCTTGTATTTTCTTCAGCTTTTTTGCTTCATCTTGAATTTCTTGCTGCCGAATCCTTATTTGTGCTTCGATGACTTTCTGCTCTTCCTGCATTCACGCAGAACTTTTGAAAAATAAGCCCCATCTCACAGGTCAAAGGCATGCGAAGGTAGTACAAACTGAAATACTTACAACTTCTTCCATGCTCTTCTCCTCTTTTGTCTTCACACCTCGGTATTCAACAGCGTAATTTGAAGTTTTACAAAAGGGGCACCTTTTAGGTTAAGTAGTAAACTTACATGGCTTTGTTGTTGTTGTAGTAAACCTTATATGACCAAATTATGTTTCACAAAAAAAAAAAGTAACAGACAAAGGATACTGTGTAGGGCGAGTTGCATCTGGTGGTTTCATCTGAAGGAAACACTCTGCAAGAAGCCACAAATTTAAGTCAAACAAAGTAAACAACATGGATGTACAGAAAATACAAAAAAATGTCTAAACAAAAAAGCTTTTCGATATCAGAGATAGATTTGCAGTACCCGTGCATATGCCTTTCATGCAACAGCTCGACCGATTAAGACCCGGATAATACTACAGAAGTTCAGCAAAAATGGGGGAAAACGTTTATATCATATCATCATCGAAAGAGATGAAAAGGCAAGTATAAACAGGTAAAGATAGAAATCCCAACGAATTACATCAGGTACTTTTTCATTTGAACTACTCAAAACTACAATACTTGAATAACCAATCAGGTGATGAAAGAAGGGTAGAGAATACGAACCAAAAAACAGATGGGACAGTCTTCAAGATCAATGGCGCATTCCTCGCTTCCAGGGTAGCAAGGCGCCAACTTGGACTCGAGAATGAGCTTCCTGAGCTTCTTCTGATCAATGTCCGGGTGCTGGTACAGTCCCTGCGGCCTCGTGTACTTGTCATCCACCACCTGCCTCCTCCTCCCTATCTTATTCCCCATCTAATCCACCTCCAAAAAAATGCAAGAGATCCTCAAACCAAGCAACTTCTCCACGACCTTTATTCCTCGATCTCTACGAAATCACCCACAAAAACTAAAAGACAGAAAAATCAACAAGAAAAGCAACCAACTTCCCCTCCAAGAACCGACATTTCATTTCCACGCCTCCAGATCGAGCCAGGAAACCACCTCGGGTCCTCCCTCTCGCTCCCAATACCCAAATCTACATCAGCGTCGCTACAAACCCGGAACAAGAAAGTAAATGCGGCGAGCGGAGCTCAATCAAAACCCTAAAATCTAACTCGCGGACATCCCCATCAAAAAGCGGCAACCAAAAAGCGACAACAACCCTAAGCGCCCGTCCACCACCCCCTCGTCGTAGCCCAAGCTTCTTCTTATATCACGCCCCACCCCCCCCCCCCCCCTTTCTCCTACTGACCTCGAAACCAGACACAGAGGTCAGGAAGAGAGAGAGGGGGGATCGGCCGTACGAGGCTTTGGAAGCAGGAGAAGGATCGAAGAGAATGATTGGAGGGAGGATATGAGGGTGGGATGGGTTGGAGGGGAGACAGAGATTTGCAGACGCAGTGATCAGAGCTGGTCGGTCGGGTTTCACTTTGGCTGTAATAGCAGCGAAGTTAAGACAGCGGTAATACAGAGAGAGAGAGAGAGAGAGAGAGAGAGAGAGAGAGAGGGATGGGTGTTTGGTAGGTGATGGCTAGTGGTGTGGGCGTAGACTCCGTGACAGGGATCGTTCCTAATAATATAATTGGAATTGGGGATGTACGTCTTCAATTTGTCCACATTGGGGACACCAAATGTCCGATTTCATGCAGAAAATGCCATAATTATTGATGATGAAAGAAAGTGACAAGCCATGATGAGGACCCAAACAAAACAACGGATTATTCTATAGTCTCATTTTAAGAATACAAGTACATGCAAATGTTCTAACTTATCATTTAATTTTAACACTTAATCAACTCCTTTCAACTTTCATACTATTATTATTATTATTATTATTATTATTATTATTATTCTCCATCTCTTCTTGATCTCTAAGATGCTTGAAGAGTGTCATCAAGATTGAGATGATTGATTGATGGATGAAATAGATTATATAAAATAATAATAATTAAGATATTAATGGAACAATGATATTATGATTGATAATTATGATGCTGTATTTAATAAAATTATATATTTTTTTTTTTTAAGTGGTTGCATGTAGTAGTAAGATGTTACCAACAAAAAAAATTGTCAATATGTGATTATTTTTATAAGAAGATAATAAAATATGTGAATGTGTTTTTTATAATTTGTTTTTATAAAAAAAAATATTTTTTTTTTTGTAAGAAGATAGGTAATGAATATGTGATTGGATGCAGCTAAGTTAACTACACCCTCAAAATATATCATGTCTTTAAATTTAGCTTTAACTTGTTTCAATAATTTATTATTATTATTATTAACATTATATTCAATAGCCCATCCGATATTCAAGGTATTTTGAATTTTTACATGAGAATCGAAAATAAAATTTTGGCTGATGCAACGTTTCTCGAATAAAGAATATTTCAAATAACATTATTCTTCTTTACTCGTCTTGACTCGATGAATTCGATTGACTATATCTTATCTATTGAAATATTGGTCTATCTCACGTTCTAAATATATTGACACTCCATAAGTATACCATTATGCATCATCATAATATCACGTTATTAAGGCATTGATAATGTAAACTAGTAACATTAATGTTTTCACTGTAATAAATTGATATATTAAACATGGTGTGTATTTGCCTTTTCCCTCATGAAATTATTTAATAATTTACACATAGATTAAGTAAAATTCTTATTATAAATTGTATTTATGCTATGATGAACTCATTTTCTAATTTTTAGCGAGCGATAACCCAATTTATCATGTAATAAATCCTACATTTCAATCTATGTTCATACTCTTAATCTCTCATTGCCTATAAATGTATGATTTGTGGAGATAATATCTTATAAACAAAATATTCATTCAATGGATTAATCGAATTGAGGATTTAACTCAGATCATCAAGAATTATTTTTGCTAATAAGAAGTACTTTACATGATAAGAACGCTATCGTCAACTCTAGATAATATACATGGTAATGTCTTGTCGTTCATGAGACAGTCAAGAATTAGAAGAACAAAAGAAATGCTTGCGAGGGGGGGTAGGCTTCACATGCACCCTACTGTGGCTGAGAATGACATAAACTAAGATAAAGAAGTCATCATGGTGTTATATATATATTAATCTATCATAGTAATCATCAAGACTAGTACTTGTGTTTGCTGGAACATGGGCACATACATTGATTTTGGAATGACATAGAAAACTATCTCTCGGTTTGGTGAATCCTTTTGTTCTCCCTTTTCTATGTGGTTGACATTTTGAATCATCTAAAGTGACACCACAAATTAGTGCAGCCAACACTGTGTGTTCTTTTTTGTTTGTTGCGTGCTTTTATTATTATTATTATCTTACGTAATTTACAAAAGGTTTATAATCATCTTGTCATTTATTTCACTTAGCCCCACTCAATCTTTTAGGATTGACATTCATGGAGAAGGGCACAATCTGATAGTTCAATATCTGTATGATTAAAAGAAAATTTTATTGGATAATTACTAGGATAATAATATTTATAGGTGTGTGTATGGATAGTGAAATAATATATATATTATAATATCTTTATTAGTTTCATATCAATTGGATAGACAGACTTATAAAATTCTAATGAATATATTATTATATATTTCAATTTAAATATATTGATCAATTGTTTGAGCCAAATGAAGTTAACCCATCCGACTCGAATTATAACATTTGTTATTAAAATTGATATAAAATTTGGACATGAAGTGACTCATCACGATATGAAATCAATTATGCCTCACATGTTAGAATTTAACTTAAGCTATATTGGGCATTCACAATGATGTCAAGCTCCTGAATAGAGAAAAAATTACAATACATTAATTAGTTACAAGTTAAAAGTGGATAATATATATAATATATGTCACTAAGACAATATTATGGTTGGGTGTATAATTAAATATGATTTACTTTAACCTAATATAAATAATATATTAATATTTTTTTATCATTTTTATTTCTTACAAAGCTTAAACAATTACTTATTACTAATATGTTTAAACAAATATATAAGGCGAGGCTTCCATCAATACGAGATCATACATAAATTTATCTTTAAATATTAAAAAAAATAATTTTCATAATTTTAACTATAAAGAATAACTTTGACAAGTATAATGATAATTAGAGTTACATAGGCATGAAAAATTAATATTTTCATATAAGATTCACATAAAATAAAAAAGAAATAAGTTGACTATTTTTCACTAAAACATTGCCCCGAGAATATATAATTTTCTCTTAAGATAAGAACAAAGACTTCAAATCATATTATCTAAAATATTTATATTATTTTATCTTTCTTATTGTCTTTTCATATATATATATATATATATATATTATAATCGTCCCTATTACGATTATATATTTTTATAGATGAAAATAATAATTTATTGTAATTCATCATTAATTTTTTTATTATTAAACATGTGATTTGTCTCGTTGAATTACCAATTCAACCAATGAGCAGTGATTGGGATCTGATTCTAATAATCCCAACTTTGGCTTCCAATTCAAACCCCAACTTTCAACGGCTCGAAGTTTCCGAGTCAATTTGGATGGCCAATTCAATTCGATGCTTCATTCTCGTTTGTCAACATACGTATTTCATACCTATTCATATACATGAATTGTTTTGAAGAGGCAACAAAAGTAACACACGACTGCTTCAAACCTCAACAAACGTTCCTCACCTACCAACTAATCTCATAGGTTATATACACTAACTAATCTATCCACAGTGATTGTGCAACAACCAACCATGGAAAATAATCCCTTCCAATAAATATTATTTCTAAGCTATGAAATCATTTTATTGACCAATATTATGCTCCTATCTTCAAAAAAAATGTGCAAAAATTTATTTTTGTTAGTTTTTCATGTCCAACCATTTCATTTATTTATTTTTAACAGAATAAAAGTAAAAAAAAAACAACTTTAGAGGTATATTTATTTTATTTTCAAAAAATTCATTGTGATTTGTCTCTATTTTTAACAAAAATAATAATAAAAACAAAACTTGATAGGTGTATTTCTTGTTTCTTCATCCTAATCTGTCTGAGATAATATGTACAAAAATTATATTTGTCTATTTTTTATGTTTATCCATTTAATTTATTATCAAAAAAGGGAAAAAAATACAAAAATTACACAAAAGGGCGGAATTGCTTGTGAAAGAAAAAATAATTAGGCGTAAATTTCAATTTAGGAATACAACCTTCTCTGAATGGCCTGATATCACCCAACCGTCCTTGTCGATTCATCACGCCTCTCCTTTCTCCATCTCTCTCGCTTTCTTCTCGATTCCAAATCGAATCCTTCCATCTCTTCCTCGGCAAGCCAAATAGAGCTCATAAGAGAGAGAGAGAGAGACTTTGCTGACAGTTGCGATCAATTCTTTTGTATTTGTTTCTTTTCCTTGATCGATCGACCGCTTTCGAGAATTTTTTGCAGCTGTTTTTTATCCTCCTTATTGCTGTTTGAGGAAATAAATGGGTGCGGTGGCGGAGAACGCGGTCGGTTCCGAGGATAAGTTCATCGGCCGCCAGTCGCATGCACCATCAGAGGCGGAGACGGAGAACCAGCGAGACGTGAGGAATCTGGTGGATTTCCTGTCGAAACTGAATCCTTCCGCCAAGGAGTTCGTCCCGTCTTCGTACACTGCTTGGAAATTTGGTGGCCGCCTCTCGGCTGGTGCGCCTATCTTTGTGGTCGCGAGTGACTACTATAGTAAGGGAGGGATTGGCCATGGTCGTATTAGAGATTCATCCAGCGATGGCTCGTCGAATAACCAGCTGAATCGTGGAGTAATGGTTTATTCGTTTCATTTAGTAGTATAGTCTCTGTTAGATTGTACCATGTTTTTGGGTTTTAGGTTCTTTCACAAAAAAAAGGAATGGTCTCATATGAAATACAAAAGGGCAAATTGGAGGAATGAGATAATATGGGTGGAGGAAAAATTTTCCGCATTTTGTGGCAAATATTTTGATTAATTTTTTGCCTTTTTTTTGGCTGATATACCATGTGACTTAGAGTGGACTGCTTTTAACTCGGCAGAGGCGAAATGGTTATAATCAGGGGTGGAGGAGGAAGAATGATAGAGTTCGGAGTGCTCAGAGCGAAGAAAGCATTCGGCGAACTGTGTATATTTCTGATATTGATCATCATGTAAGCCAGTGATAAGAAAAACCCTTTCAGTGTTAATTCTATCCCATTCTGTTCTTCTTTCAAATTTGGAAGGGACATCCTCCACTCCTGTCTTTCTTTTGTAGTAATTTGAACTCGGTTACTCGTATTTATCAGGTCACCGAAGAAAAGCTTGCTGGAATATTTGCTACCTGTGGGCAAGTAAGTTTTCTTAACTGCAAAATGTTCCTTTAGCTGCAACTAGTAAATATATATACTCTGCTAAACAGGTATTATGATTCACGGTGGAGGTAAATTGCTAGTTATTATGCACTGTTATTTTCCTGATTATTTTGAGGCTTTTGTACTGTAGGTAGTTGATTGTCGAATTTGTGGTGATCCACGCTCGGTTCGATTTGCGTTCATTGAGTTTTTTGATGAGGGTATGTTCACATGATGTTGGGCTATTTGGTGTATGCACTTGAACACTGAAGTTATTAGTATTATGCATCTTATAATTATAATGGTGGGATCTTTACTGATAGATGGTGCAAGAGCAGCACTAGATCTTGATTTTACTAAGCTAGGTTACTATCCAGTCAGAGTCTTACCTTCAAAGACTGCAATCCTGCCTGTGAATCCAAAATTTCTTCCTAGGGTGAGTTCTTGCCTAGATTTTAATATGATTACAGATATTGTTTTATGTTTTACTAATATGATGAGAAAATGTAGACATTGTTTTTAGATTGTGTTGCATGGTTACTTCAGTTTGGTTGAATTATGCTAACCGGAAAGATATAATGCAGTCAGAGGACGAGAAGGAAATGGTTTCAAGGACAGTGTATTGCACGAACATCGATAAAGAGGTAGGCCGAACTCTGCTTATGTTGTTACCTGCTTTCTGCAAATGGCTAAAAAACATTTAAAATGATCATGGGCAAAGATAACTTGGAAAAAGTTAATATTACATGCAATTAGTTTTGGCAGATAACTTGATGGATTCTCTTTATATGTAGCCAATAAGCTAACTCCAAATAGTTGGGACATTACAGCCTGTTGCACTTGTTATTGTTGTATAGATTGCCTTTATATGACTTTGGATTAGCTCTCTTGCAGGTTACCCAAACAGAAGTAAAAGTTTTCTTTGAGCAATTTTGTGGTGAGGTCAGCTGATTATCTCTGAACTGATACCTTTTTAATTCATTGTTTAATATGGTTAATCATTTTATTTATTCTGTACAGGTTTCTCGTTTGAGACTTCTTGACGATACACATGTAACACGTATTGCTTTTGTCGAGTTTGTACAGGTAATTATTAGCACATACCATCCTTGTATATCTGTTAGATGATTTTTTTTTAAAAAAAATCTCACTCTTTTCAAGGCTAAAAAGATAAATTTCTTTGTTAGGCGTGTCTCGATCATGTTTGTCAGTGAATCCATCTTTCTTTTTTAATTTTTTGAATTATATGGACAAATAAGGTTCTGTAGCCTGTTCAAATCCATGAAGTGCTGAAATCTGGTGGTGAGTTCAGGCATTTAAAGAAAAAGCATTATATGCTATGATCCTGCTTTATGTTAACAGTCATTTAAGGGCATCTAAAGTTAATCCAGTATGTTCACATTCACGTTGACATATCATGCTTTCTAAATGCTTTGTTTTTAACTAAGTTGTACAGCCTTATCATTATGTCCAAGAGTTCTAATTTGGCTTTGTGAAGATTAGTCATTGCACATAAAGATTTGTTGTTTGTTTATCATCATCTTCCTCTCTCCATGGTGTCCTCTTTTTGTACTTGTTGTCTTGGCATGCTTAGGTTTTCAGGGCAACTTTGATTGAGCCACAATTATGATGTGACATCAAAACCATGATTTTTTATCATTGCTTGAAACATTATGAAACTTAACTGCTAATGATAACTAACAAAGAATAGTTATTGATGCCCTTATGCCCTTGTAATGAAGACAAATAATCTTAAATCTTTTTTTGTGATCTCTGGTTGTTGTCTAATTGGCACAGTTATCAAGCATCTAAATGGTGGCAGTTACCTTGTTGCATTTCCAGACTTTGTACATGTTGGAGCTATCAATATGCTTCTATACAGTTCATTAATGGCATTATTTTATGATTACTCGACCTGCTATATATATATACATATATGTATATACACACACACATATATATATACACATATACATATATATACACATAACACATACACATACACATACACATACACATACACATACACATACACATACACATACACATACACATACACATACACATACACATACACATACACATACACATACACATACACATACACATACACATACACATACACATACACATACACATACACATACACATACACATACACATACACATACACATACACATACACATACACATACACATACACATACACATACACATACACATACACATACACATACACATACACATACACATACACATACACATACACATACACATACACATACACATACACATACACATACACATACACATACACATACACATACACATACACATACACATACACATACACATACACATACACATACACATACACATACACATACACATACACATACACATACACATACACATACACATACACATACACATACACATACACATACACATACACATACACATACACATACACATACACATACACATACACATATACATATACATAATATATATATATATATATATATATATATATATCTAGCAAAGGACACTGCCTGGAGAGAGATGCACTCTAGTGTCATATTATATTCTTTATTGGGATTGTAAAATTAAGGGTCATTCAGTTGGGAAAACACATAATCTGGCATGAAACATGTCATTCATGCATTATAATTAGTTGTCAGAAGATTGTTCACTGGGCAAAATTGTAATTGCATTCACCTTTTTCATCTGATCTAATTCTAGAATTATTTCATTGAAGGGCATAATGAATATGTAAAGCAAAATTGGTATTTTGCACCAGAAATGATATCTGGTAATGTATATGTCAAATAAGAGTAGAACAACCCAATTCAGACGGTTGTAATGACTTTGAGCTCAATAATTTATCACATCCTTTCTAATTGCTCTCTTCCCTCTCTTCTCCCTCTTCTCTTCTTCTTCTTCTTCTTCTTCTTCTCTCCCTCTTCCTCTTCTTCTTCTTCTTCTTCTTCTTCTTCTTCTCTTCTTCTCCTATTCTTCCCTTCTTCTCTACTTCTCCTCTTCTTCTCCCCAATGCCCCATAGCTCCTCTCTTTGTTTCACGAAAATAGAGAGCATGGGAGGCGATGGGATAAAATTGAAATTTTTGATTTTTTTTTTGCAACTTAATAGTTTAGTCATCGAAATTTCTATATTTATAGATAGATCCTCCGATTTACAAATAAATCCTTATTAATAAATTTTAAAAGTGAGGGATATTACACTCTCCCCCTCTTAAAAGAAAATTTAATCCTCTAAATTGGTTATACATCAATCAATGAAAAGATGATGATACATTTTATTCATTTCCTCGACCTCCCAAATAGTTTCATCAATAGAATACAATTCAGTTATACAATCATCCAAGAGTGATTAAAAATATCCTCCTCCTTGATCTTTAGTAAATGGTAACCCGATCTCCGATCAATCTTAGAAAGTACTTATGTACCGTTCAATTGATCAAACAAGTTGTCACTTTAGAGGATACTCGTTTTTGTTGGTCACCTGATTCAATTTTCTACAATTATTGTAAAGTCTCAATATTCCATCCATCTTAACTAACATCGGAGCACCCCATTATGATACCAAGGTATTATAGCGGTCCCTAGCTGGATAATGTATTGACCAGTCTCAGTGTATCAACATATGGTACTTCGGTATATACCAAAGACTCGAAGAGGAAGGAAGGTGCAGCAATGGGGGCAGAGGAAGGAAGAAGAAGAGGAGGCGGTGGAGAAGAGCCTACCCGATCGAGGAAGAGGAGGAAAAGAAATGAAGAGGATAGGGTGGAGGAAGTGGAGTAGGAAGGAGGGAGAGGAACAAGACGAGCTGGAGGAAGAGAAGGAAGGAGGAATAGGAAGGAAGAAGAGGAGGAGGAGAAGAGAAGCATACTCGGTCCACGACAACATGGGTGATAGGGATGTAGGTGGCGGCTAATTACGTGTGTTGAGGCTTCTCCCGGGATTAGGGCTGGACTATGAGGAGGAGGTATGTGATTTTTGTTTTTATATGGCCGGACCGGACTATTCGTAATTGGTCATGTCCATTTATCGGTTCACCCCCGAACTGGTAAATACTGGTCGGTACATACCGCTGTGGGCGAAACGGAATTCTTGCTCCTAAGTTACATTTTGTGTTTACTGTCTTGGTTCAGTTTTTTCTGTTTCCTTGTGTTAAGGGGCAAATATTGCGGTCATCAGTTTTGTTTTGTCAGCATTTGTTTTCTTCTTTTGCTTTAAAGGCTGTACTGTGTTTGTGGACTCTTTAGACTTTACTTAATTTGTTAACTTTCTAGATTATTGCAGAAGGTACTAACCCTGATTGAGCTAGATGGTCTTGGATGTTTCATGATATCAAAGTTCAAAAAATAGATTGTGTTGTAATACTTGTATGCATGTATAACATACACATATGTATATCCGCATATCAAAACATGCATGTGTGGTGTGATAACATACACATATGTATATCCGCATATCAAAACATGCATGTGTGTGTGTATGTATATCTATAATTATATATGTATATGTATATGTAATGTATATGTATATGTATATGTATGTATGTATGTATATATGTATATTTATGTATATATGTATGTATGTACACACGCTAGTGCGTGCACACACACACATATATATACCCAGCCTGCCCTGCTCAAATTTTTAGTTCAAGACGGATTGAAAGAGGGACATGCATAACAATTTAACTTAATTGAATCCTTTGGTGTAGCAGTGGCGGTAACAGGTTGTATTCTTGTATGCTGTAAGCTTTTTTACTTAGGAAGCTTTATTCCTTCTCCTATCTGTGTTAGCATATGCCAATCTTGACTCTTCTGGGGTGTTTGACGATGCAATCCTCTTCACATTCTTTTTATCTATAAATACATGTTCCTTAACATTCTTTTTTATGTGTTGGATAAATCTTGATGTCCTAAAGCTGTTTCACTGTGTTTAATGCATTCTGTGAAATTTAAGAAGACTTGAGAGTTGCTGACATCTTCACTGAAGTTGCATAAACCATTTTTTTTCTATATGCATAATTGTCAATGCCTAAAAATTGAGCTTGTGAATTTCATGCATCACAAAGTGGTTATCATGCCTATTTATTATTTATTCAGGTTTTCCTAATGTTTTTATTTTTTCTATGAATGGCAGGCAGAAAGTGCTGTTCGAGCTCTGAATTGCAGTGGCATGATTCTAGGAACACAACAAATCAGGTATTTTCCTAATCCTCCATCCATTTCTGCACTGTCATATGTTATAACACAGATTGTGGTTTCAGGGTGAGTCCTTCAAAAACCCCGGTGAGGCCACAGGCAATCCGAGCCTCATCAAACTGACTTGGGTTCGGTAACAACTGAACTTGGTTGCAATGTCCATGTAACCAGACTGCTCATAAGGGCTCTTATCGCATTTTGCATGTATCAAACTGGTTCAACTGTCAAGAGTCTTTTCTTGTGGACTTACAAGGATGGCTTTCTTTCATTTGTTCTTGGCTGGAAAGGGCCAAACAACCTTCACTGACTACGGAGTAGTTTCTGTAGCTGATCATATTTGTCTGACCAGTAAGTTAATTTAGCAGAAGTAAATTGGGTATTCTATGCAATTCCATGATGTTCATTTCGTCATTTCTCCAATCATAATCTTCTTTTAACACATTAGTGTGTATTATGTGTGATGGAAATAATACAACAGTTAGGCTATATGGTGGAATCATGAAAGTTTTATTAACCCTCAATTTTCTAAGATTGTGTTGGCTAGTTTAGCTGCTGGTAGAAATTTTGACGGATTATCATAAGATTCTGATTAGAATTTTGTCTTAGTTATTTTCCTTTGCAAAAAAAAAAGATAACTTAATGATATTTCCATGACTGTTACAATGTTTCATCTTAAACAACCTTTAATGATAATAACAGCATTGTTTTCTTTTGATACATTATTTGGGACTAATTAAATGTTTTTTTTTGTCATATTACCCAACACATGAAGCGCTGGAGAAATGGTTGTATTGTAGTTTTCTTTAAAATGTATAATGCTTTGTACAAGACATATTATGTCAAATACACAAAATAAACATAACATATTATAAAAGTAAACAAAAAATAAAGGGCGAATTCTTAAAAAAAAATACTTCAACATTTTGAGTGCATTTTTGCCTTTTTGAAAAATAAAACGCTATACAGAAAAACTCAAAATAAGAAGCTTTATGGGTAAAACTTATAATAAATGGCTCTTTAGAAAATTCGCCAATATTGAGTTCCTCGCAGGCTTCGGAGCTCAGTTCCGACATCACAGCCGTCCAACGGTGTGGGCCCTGTCCAACGAACATCCATAAACATAATTTTGCATTCACCGGCTCAAGTTGTACCCACGCGTCCGTGGAAGACTGTGTCGACCCCATCCACCAGTCACAGGAAAGGTAGCTCATGACGGCAGTTTATTAACGGGTAAGGGTAGGAATCGCTTCACAATTATTAGAGAAACCAGCCAATTCCCGTCTCTGCGATATCTATGTCTCGTTCAAGGCACGAAACACAGAAGTCTTTGCTT
Organism: Musa balbisiana; assembly: GCA_004837865.1. Taxonomy (NCBI): domain Eukaryota; kingdom Viridiplantae; phylum Streptophyta; class Magnoliopsida; order Zingiberales; family Musaceae; genus Musa; species Musa balbisiana. Next base: position 30,666,833 of record CM017189.1, read on the forward strand.
CCATTGGCCAAAAAATGCGCCGCACTTTGTCTTGGGACAGTTACCGCTGTGCTACTGTGTTTGGTCTCTTGCTATGTACACAGGATTCGCTCTCGCTTTCGATGGGAACCCCAAACGAGTTTAAAGGTCTTCAGTGCCCACCCCGACCTGGCGACCTCCTCTTGACCAAGATGTTGATGGCCGGGCGAGGCAGCGACGCCGATCGCACCAAAGTTCCCGCCGTCCAACCTCCTCCTACTCCTCCTCTCTACAGCACCTTTTCACAGCCACCACCGACGGCTCCCCTCGTGTACCCTCCTACGGTGCCGCATCACCAACCGCCGCCGCAAACCACGTCTGGTTACCACGTCATCCCAGGTAGGTTGTTTCTTCTTCTTCTTCTTCTTCTTCTTCTTCTTCTTCTTCTGTTTAGCAATTCGGAATCCTTAATTTTCCCCTTTCCTTGTTGGATTCTGTTTCAGTTGGGTACCAGTCTCATCCGTATCCGACTTTTGTGGATGGGATACCCATGGCCATTAGGGAGCCTCCCCTCCCTTTCTGCGGCATTGGCATTGGCTGGGCTTTGTAAGTCGAATTTACCCCCCTTTCCCTCGGCCTTTCTCGAATGGTGGTTGATCGATTCACTACTTTCAATTTTTTTCTTTCTAATTATTGGGATTCTACGGCCCCAAGTGAAATGGGTTAAACAGACTAGTTTCTATATCATGGAGTATCCCTTGAATTATTGGGGCTAATTATAGATTATCTACTGTAGTTAGACCTTTTTATCATTATGATTCTAGACTTTAAAAATTTATATTAAAATTTCTATAGTTATAAAAGTGAAACATTTAACATTATTTACCCAAATACCATTGATTTTATCGTCGGAAGATACAGTACGTGATGGTACATGTAATAATAATACGAAAATGATGGACAAAAAGATAATTTTAATGTCCCAATTATATTTTTTCTAATCCCCTAATTAAAACTTCTTAGTCAACTATTATAATGGTAGGACGATGGTGTCGTCGGGGGCCGCGGGTGACTGTTATAGCCGTGGTCGATGAGAATGATGTGATGGTCAACCTTGTCGATGTCAATCTAAACATTGGCGATTGAGGCGCGAGCGATGGTTTGACGATGGTGGTGGTGGTGGATCTTGGAGTTGTAAGGAGAAAGAGGAGAGAGAGCAGCAGCGGGAGGTGATACAAAGGGAAAGGAGGAAGAGGACAAAGACGATAGTGTCACGGGAGATAGTGTCGGCACGGCCATTGTCCTCGTGACACTATCATCTCACGAGGGACGAGGAAGAAGAGGAGGGAGAGCAGTGGTGGCGCTATCTCTGGCTTTTGTAGCTTCTCGTGGAAGGAGGAGGAAGAGGAAGGAAAGCAACGACGGGAGGTGAGGCAAAGGGAAAGGAGGGAGAGCGACTCCCTCATCTCCCTTTGCCTCACCTTCCTCTGTCGCTCTCCCTCCTCATCCTCCTCCCCCTATAAGAAGCCGCAGAAGCCGGAGATAGCATCTTTGTCACTCTCCCTCCTCTTGCGGGAGGAGGGAGAGTGACGACAGGAGGTGAGGTAAAGGGAGAGGAGATAGTCGCTCTCCCTCCTCTCCCTTTACCTCATTTCCTATCGTCGCTCTTCCTCCTCTTACTCCTCCTCCCTCACCAGACGATAGTGTCATGAGAACGATGATCTTGTCGACGTTATCTCCTGCGACACTATCGTCCTCGTCCTCTCCTTTTGCGTCATCTCTCGTCGTCGCTCCTCCTCCTCACAACCCTGAGATCCACCACCACCATCATTAAACCGTTGTCGCCGTCTCGGTCGTCGATGTTCGGATCGACATCGATAAGGTTGACCATTGCGTCGTTCTCATCGACCACCACGACAATAGCCACCCATGGCCCCCGATGGCATTGCCATCCGCCATCGCCAAAATAGTCGATTAAAAAGTTTTGATTAGAGTATAACAAAAAAAAAACATAACTGAGACGTTGAAATTACTTTTTTGCCCATGGTTTTCATGTCATTCCTACACGTGATGTATCTTCTGTCGGTAAAACTGACAATATTAGGGTAAATAGGGTTAAATGTTTTACTTTTATAATTATAGGGATTCCAATGTAAATTTTTTGAGTCCAGAAACCGAGATACTAAAGAGGTCTAACTACAAAGGATAATATGTAATTAGTCCAAATTATTGATGTGGAAGTACGATGACTGCAATATGCTAAAATATGCCAAAAATGTGCTTCTGTGATGCGATCTTAGAAGACTAGAAGTTTCATATATTAGTAGGCCATATCTCTAGTCTGTGATGATGGACTGTTCAATTTGTGGAATAATGTTTTTTTCTTAATGCCAAAATAGTGATGAGACACTTGGATTGCTGAATAAATGATGCTTTCTGGTGTGTAAGATCATTACCATTTAACATATTCTTTCTCCGAAAGAATTATACTGTGAAACTTTGCTTGGTGGCTTTCACCATTCTGTATGCCTTTGTCTTGGATTTGAATCTAGACCTTATCATATGCCATACATACCACTACATCACTGCAGATGTTACAAGGGCTACATTCTATTTTATTTGACTTCTACCTCATTTCTCCTTGACCTTGTCATATGTTGGAACCTATGGCATGGGTTGGTGTGGCACATACAACACCATTCTGGTACAACACAGATGGTTGAGACCAAGATTAAACAAATTTATTGTATATATAATGAGACAATAACAAAGTGAAAATTAATAGATTTATTGAGAAAATTACGAATGGAAGAAAAAAGGAAGTAAAATAAGAAGATGTTTAGAGATTAAATTAGAAATCAGTCCTAAAAAGTTGATCCATCCACTATCTGATCAAGAATCAGAGCTCCAAGTTGTTTAATATCTAATTTTGACATTGATAGAATTATGAGTTATCTGGTTCAAATACTGACAGGATTATCAAGTCAAAATGTTGAATCTTCATTTGCCATAAATTGTTTTGGAGTGGGTCGTATTTGATCCAATCTATTGACAAGCGTAGTTGGAAGTATATGGATGAGATATCTTAGGAGGAATTTGTAATATTTGTTAGAGCAAGATACTGAAAGTATTATTGTGATATGAATATGGGAATTAGGAAGTGACAATATTTATAAGTCACATAGTTTGTGGTATTGGACAATTTTGATAGCATACAATATCATAGGCTTAGTCTGTATTAGTTACTCCAGAGGCCAATCCAATTTCAGTTGACTTCTGGCCTTTTTGCTAGAATTTGGTCAAAATTGCTATTAGCAATAAACTCATCCAAGGTCAATCAATTTTGTTCATTTTTTGTCAATTATTTATCCAGAAAAAAAGGAAGAGAAGAGGGAGAAATGGAAAAAGGCCATTGGCTGCCGATTGCCATAGTTTACAACTGCAGCAGACAAAACCACAATTTTTCACTATTTGGTTATGTTCTGGCCTGTTATGTGCGATTAGTTCCATAGCAACCTATGATATGCATTATTATTATTATTATTTGCTATTGACTTACAAACCCTACTAAAAGCCCCAATATTATTTTATTTGGAGATAAGTATCTCTTTTTAATTTTAGCAAGGACAGAATAATTGTATAATTTGTACTAACTATGGACTTAAGATGTTTTAGCTTGCTAATGAGTCATGGAATCTCTTTGTGCAGCGTCACTTTCTATGTGTGGCTTTACTGCATTTTCTCAACCTTGTATGTCTATTTTAATATGGCTTACATTTCTTTTAGAGGTTGGTGTCTGGTTTTTTCCTTGCTTCAATTCCATGGTATGTTGGTGTTTTCATTCTGCTCTTTGTTGCTACAGACTACAGAGAGAAACCAGGACTGGTTGTATGTACAGTTGCTGTAAGTATCTAACACATCTACACTTGGAATAACATAGTTTTGTTTTTTTCTTATATCTTGGTATGTTGAATGAATCTAGGTTGTCTGCTTATAACTTTTGTCTGGATCATCCAATTGTCTCAAGGTTATTTTGGATATTATCAATTTCATTTAAATTTGGTGTCGAGTTTTCTTATTCTGCTGAAACTAACAAAACCTCTAATCTAGAGTTAGTATGCTTGATTAATGCTATGCTGAGATTTTTCTCTAAGAAAAATTTCCATATTTAACTATCTTGGTTTACCAATTTAATTTGCATCAATTTTTAGCTCTAGAATTAAATCATTTTCCTTGTATTTGAGTCAGATCAATAGGAAGGAACCCTGATCCTAATGAGTCAGATCTAATTTAGTTATGCTGCCCTAGCTTCTACTATTGAGTTCCAATATTATGCTGACGGGTCAAATGATGAACTTAATACTTAATCATGTTAATCCTATTCATCTCTTCTCTTCTCCCTCTCTTTTTCATCTACCCCGATTCTCGTCCCCGTGTTTTCCTTAGCCTAGGCTTGGATCAAACTATACAGGTGCATCAAATTCATCTCCCTTGTCATTTTCCTCCTCCTTACTCTAGTACCTCCTCCATGGTCCTTCATTGCTTGATTTTGTGCCATCCACTAAGCTTAAAGCATGGTTGTGGCAGCTACAATCTTTCTCTAGTATACTCTTGTCCCTTTTCTTTTCATGATTTCTGCAGTCATGCTAATTTGTGCCTAGTATTGCCATGGCAGAACACTCAAACACATGATGACTTGGCATTAGGCTACCTGACACATTGTGTTCCGAAGTATCACCTATTGTAATATGCATTGTTTCATGTATTGAAAGATTTTGAAGTTGAAGCCCATTTAAGTATCATTTTAGCTTACACAAAGAAAGAAGTTGCACTTAATACTTGTATAATGAAAATGTTAGAGGATGATAATTTATAGTATCAACCAAGAAGTAAAGGAAGTTGTTTGGTTGTTCTACCAAATTTTCTCTTATAGAACCAAAAATGCTAATTACATTATATTGTTTTTTCTAGCATCATGGCTTTGGTTTTGAATAGCCAAAACTGAAGTATGCCGGAACCAAGATTTCGAGACATAGTTAAAGCGATTGATATATAAGTGGAAGTTTGTACGAGCATTAGACTTGTCCCACTCCTGCCTAGTTTCTATTAAACTAACATCTATTGGTGTACTTGCTAAGTCATAGTGCTGTTATTGGGTTACTCACCTTATTTGTTCTTGCAGGCGGTTCTGGCACTCATTCCTCTAATCCTCAACGCCTTCAAATTTCATGTGTTCTGGTGACTTTCACACTATGTATAGGCATGTGTATATTGTTAACGTTATTCCTAACCGTGCAATGTCTTAATTTAAATGCATTACATTTAAGCTGCTTATTTGTTTTTAACACACGTAAACTTTTGCTGGCATGGGACATTTTTTCATTATAGTTGTGCATTCATCAACTAGAGTGTTTTGCTTGCTGAAAATAATGAAAACGACAGCCTGCTCATCTTTTTGCATTTGTTTTGTTCTATATTTTCTGGGAACTGCTGTATCTTATTCCTGATTATACCAGAAAATGTTTATGCTTTCTTGTTTGAATTCATGACATTATTAATGTGCGATGTTTACATTAAGATGTGATCATATGAATATAAGTGATATACCCTACTGACTTCTCTAATTAGGCTAAAATGATAAGTATCCCTAAACATAGTTGTTGGAAACTGCAGAATCTAAGAGTGGGTGAAGCCAGTGACAGGGGATATAACTCGATGTGGCTATTTAAAGAAGTAAAAGTTTCCACAGTTAGGATTCCTAATATGCCACCACACAATAGTTAGCAAGTGAGGAACAAATATGCAGACAACAACCACAACCGAGGTGTAAAAAATGTGAACAGAGCAGGTGCCGAAATGTAGCACCACAACCAATAAGAACTGTGAATTAACATCGGCAAAAATCATAGACTTCAAACAGCTAGGACCACAATTCCCCTTTAAAATCTTTCCTAACACCAGTGTCAAGAATTTGTTGAACCTAACAAAGCCACCTGGAAGGACAACTGCTTGCAGGCATTCACTGCTCACCTGGTTGTTCTTCAAATTCAGCTGTTCAAGGTATCTATGCTATGGCATAACCATAGCATAACATGGTAATGAAGAAATGCAAATGACTGATTTAGCAATTATCACATTATAATTTATATACACCTCGGTTTATTGCCTTTTCCAGATGACATGCATAACTAGAAGCATTACATTCTTGTGCAAACAACATATCATTCAACTGCAATACAATGGGGTCGAGGCAGGTTTATACAGGAATGGTTTGACAGTGTGGGAATGTCCCGATGGCCGATTATAAGAGAATTTTATTCCAGAGTGAGCATCTCCCCTTTGCGTGCAATGTTCATGGAAGCTACTTACAGGCCTTGCAAAGCATGACACCCAGCGATCACTCTCAGGTATCGTCTCTGCCACTTTATAAATGCCTTCTGAGTTTGTGAAGGCCTGATAATTCAAAACGTCACCGACTTAGTTATGCAAAGAACAGCCACTTCAGCACCTGAAAGGAAAAACTATGCACCTTGTTAGTTCAGATCAAGTTCACAAATAAGCTTCTAACCAGATAATATTTCAAATAAAGGAATGCAAAAGATTAACTAATTATAAAATTCATGGTCAAGATTGCAGGAAACTATGATACTTCATAGGGCAAATCCTGAGATGTTTATGTTGCTTGGATAGAATCTTGAGCATTGTTTTTAATCTGCTCAAGATCATTCAACTGAAGAAACTTCATAGCAGTTTTAGGGACTATATGACAAACAACTTTTTGGCACATAATATCTTCTACCAAAACTTAAAAAGATTGTTTTTCTTTAGCATCAGTTGATGTGTCCATCCAGCAACGATACAAAATTTATCATTTTAGGACCAACTGGATTACTCTAGCTTGGTACCACATTGAAGGTGGAAGAAGATTTTGAGTTAGTTAGTTTAATAGGTTTTGATGGGTATACTAACACTACCTTGTGTTTAAGCATCTTGGTTCAACGGTTCATACTAAAAGTCAATGATTTCATTGAGTTTGTTCATAACAAAACTCAATGAAATCAGAATCGTCGACCTAGTATTAGGTATAACAGGGACACGAGTAGGAAAGGGCTACCAAGACAAAGGCAAATCATGACGTGGGGCAACCACTAAACTACTGTCACATGTATCATGCAAGGACTTTATTTTTTTTTTCCTCAAGTGTGGAGATTATAATATCCTAGTTTGATACCGTATAGAAAGTTCGAGAAGATTTAAGTTAGTCTATGAGCTTGATAGAGATGGTTGAGATGAGAAGAAAATAAAGGATAGATAGAGAGGAGTAGCGCGAAACTTGGCGGAAGGAGCAAATAAGAAATTTTATTTCTCATTCTCTCGACACAATTTTACACTCAAGATTTTTTTTCTTGACCACTCTTGATCATGAAACATCCCACCTATGAAGAGATTAAATAGGAGTTACAATAGATATATTTGACAGTTACATTAATACTTTTAATAGATTTGTAATCTATCAAATTTATTATATGTCCCTTCATCTTCATGACTTATATAAGTTCTTCATTTTCATTTTTATCATGAAGGTAAAAATTCCCTCTCTAATTAAGTTTATTCTTTCATAACACCCTTTATATCTAATTCAGTTTCATCAGACATTGAATGCATTAATTGAAAGGCATGAGGGAAGTGAATTAAGTTTAAAGGGTGTCAATAGAAGATCAATTTAATTAGAGAGAGGATTGAAGTGTCTCTTGCATGAACATATGGCTACATAGAAGTGTAACCTCATTAGAACTTTAGGAGAAATAAACGGTTTTTAGGACCATGATAAAGTGAAATTGAAAAAAATAAAAGTCATGAAAATGAGAAAATTCATGGTAAATTTTATATGTTACAAATCTACGAATGTAGTCATTAAAGATGTGTCTTGTAAGCTTCATCAAAGCCCTAAAATAGGCAAGGTATTTCATGATCATCGAGAAAAGATTTACCATTAACCTAGTTTATGACATCGTAAGCTTCATCAAAGTGTAGAGATCGTAATATCCTAGTTTATTATTATGTCGAAAATGAGAGAAGATTTTAAGTTATCTTATGAGAGCTTAATTAGTGTATTACCATTAACCTAAATTTTAATCATTTTAGGTCAAAGATTCAAGCTCAACAACGTCATGAGTCAGTTATCTTACAAGGTTCAGTTCCTGACACACAAACCTCACCCAAAATTCTTAGACGACCTACTTTGATTATTCAGGCGTAGTAAAAGACCCTTTCATGGTCTAATCAATCCTTAAGCAGTTCGACAAGATATAACCTCACAAGCATATTTTACGTTCTGATCACCACACAATCCGCAGTCTATAAAGAAATCGCGTGGGGGGATATTTAGGATTTATTTATTTATAGTTTTGCATAACTCCATGACATTTTCACCATGCAATTTCCTACATTCACCGATCATATCAAAACCCTAAAAAGAAGAGTATTCTTTTAAGTGACCCAAGAAAGGCGTTCGCTTGAGATCAAGAAATGATAAGGCTAAAGAAACGAACGTATTGTTCACAAGGAGAAGAAGAAGAAGAGAGAGGAAAGGAGACATCGACCTTGTAAGACGTGATCCTCGGGTCCGACGGAGGCATCCCCGCACACATCGCACACCACCCTCCCGCGGATCTCACCGGTCCACGCCTCCGACGAGCCACAGAGCAGCAGCGCGAGAGCCACCGCCAGAGCGACTCCGCCCGTCATCATTGACCACCCGCGGCCTCCTCCTCTTCTCTCGACGCAGTGCTTCTGGTCGCAGCCACTCCTGCCAAAACTCCGTGAGTCGTCTTCTTCTTTCTTTCCAGTCTCTTCTCTTCTTTTTATGCACGTTGGATTAGGTCAGGCTTTCATGACGGTGATTCCATCTTCCAAAATTACATGTATATCCCTCCCAAATTGTGCAGATATAACTATCGAATTATATTTTACCCATTTTTAAACGTAATTATGTTTTAAAATTACTGGTCATTAATCTTATGACAGAATAATCTTATTATTACTGCTCACCAAATTATTTATATGATTATATTTTTTATTTATTATATATTTGGATCATATAAAATTTTTAATAAGATTACATGAATATATATTTAAAATATAATTTAGAATATTTTGTAATTAGATATTCATTTAATTTTTAATTGTATATTAAAAATATGAACATATTTCCAAAGCAGTCGATATGCTTTCGCTGCCTGCACTTTCTTCTTTATCCGACACCTAAACGGGCACAATTGGCCTCATAGTGGCCCATTTGAACCCTTTAGTTGCCACGTCATAGAAAATGTCGATGTTTGTTTGCGTGTTCCTTTGTGCCCAACCCATTATATTAATATCATCAATATTGCTGGTATTATTGTACCACATCGATCACATTGCGACGTCCACGGCCAGTGTGTTACAACCAGGAAACACCCACCAACTCATCAGTGGTGATGACGTGCACTATCCACGACACAGTGTTTATTCTATTCTATCCGTCATATAAATATATAAACAAGTAATTTTCTTTGGTTAATATATAGCATTACTATTATTATTAACACAAAAAGGCTCGGACGCCAAATTCCACTCAAATACGGCTAATTTGAGATTAAATAAATAAATAAATAAATAAATAAAATTTTTCTCGCCGTCGCTCTCACTTCTTTACTCCTCCCATCATCCCACCCACCCTTTATGTGTGTGCCGACGGGAGGAGGGACGACGCAGCCCCCGCGCCCCGAGAGGAGCAACGGGCTCTCTTCCTTGGGCTCTGCTCGTGATTTCGGCCTGTTAGGGCGGATCTCCGGGAGGGATCGGGGGACTTTTGCGGGAGTGAATTCTGGGCGCTGGTTCCGGTTTGGGGTGAATCGAGGGTGTCCCCGATGCGAATCTGAGTTTTTCTCTTGGTAACCACCTGTTCCATATTTGTTAGGCAATTTAACTTGGATTTCGCATGTGATGTGTTGGAAAGTTGGATCTTTTGTTGCTTTGGGAGGCGAAATAGAGGTAGAGTTGCGCATCATTAGAGATGTTCCCTTTTTGTTATTTGGTGTATATTTGCATCAGTATAGTGTAATTATGTTTTAATTTGTATTCTCCCTTTTAGCTCGTGTATAATCCTAGCTGGATCCTCCTTACCTTTTGGTGATTGAATAAGATTGCACGACAATTTATGGGTCCATGCTCGACAAACGTTGGGTATATTGTCAAAATCCATCATTTTTTCCACTTCTGATTACTGTGTACTTGGTGAACTACTCTTTCTTGTTATATTTGATTGTCGATGCTGTCTACGAATGTTGGAATTCGGTTTTTTTGTTGTACATGGCTTTGTGGAGTTAGGTAAACAGGGACACAATCAGGTACCGTTAAGTGTGGGATATTCCTGTGGTTGTGTCGCATTAGTCCATTTTTGTCTCGTGTTAATTCTTTTTATTCTTTATGATGGAAGGATCTAACGAGATCATTAATGAAAGAAGAATGAAATATCCATGTGTTGAAGAAAACCATTTGGAAGGCGGCAGTTTTTTATTTTTTTCATGGTCCCTTAGTTGTATCCTTTCCAGCTCAGAAAATTGTTGTATAAGAACTGTGTCGCATCACACTCTCTGTGTTTGTATGTGTCTTTTGCATTTGTCTTCTCTCTTACAATCTGCTTTTCTTCAGGACACTTTAGAGGAAGCACAATGGAGCAAACTTTGAAGAATTCAGTTCCAATACGTAAGTTAAAATGGTGCTATGCTTGTCCAGGCTGGAAGAGAAGGTTCTTTCATCAGAACTGATTATATGCTTTTGTCTGACCCTATATCACAGGTTCTTTAAATACTGATTCAGTGAACACACTGGAGAAGGTTGATAATGCTCCTGAAATTCCTTCTGGTTCCGATGTTCTTTATGGATCAAATGACGTTGGCCTTTTCTCTAGCTCATTGCCGGTCCTTCGTCGTGAGAAATGTATGTTGTATTTTTTATGTTAACTAGCTTGCTGATAGTTATCATTAGATTGGATATTTGACGTTATCAGTGCTATGCTGTCATTTAGTAAACTTTTCGGATACACTCGGTGGTGTTCACTCAACTGTTGATGCATCTTCTAAATTGAAAAAGCTAAGCAAAGATGTGGAGGGTAAGGTTCGTGTGGATGATTTCAAACTCCAAGGAATGGGGCTTTTGTTACCTGATGATGAAGAAGAACTTTTGTCTGGCATTATGGATGATTTTGACCTTAGTGGGTTGCCTGGTAAAGTTGATGAGTTGGAGGATTATGATCTTTTTGGCAATTTAGGGGGTATGGAATTGGATTCTGATCCTACAGAGAGTATTACAGTTGGTATGGCAAAGGCGAGCATCTCTGATGGCTTTTTAGGCAATGGGATTGGTCAGTACAGTCTTCCGAATAGTGTTGGGGCAGTTTCAGGAGAGCACCCATATGGAGAGCATCCTTCGAGAACTTTGTTTGTGAGGAACATTAATAGTAATGTGGAAGACTCTGAATTGCAGTTACTCTTTGAGGTAAACAACTATTTGCAAATTTATAGTGTTTTTTTTTTTTGCTTTAAATCTGCTTAAGCTTATGTAGAGCTTGCAAGTAGTTTCCTGATTGTTCTAGCAGTACCAACAGGGAAGTATTTTTTCTATGTGTCAGCTACTCTTCAGCTAGAAGGATTAGTAGAATTAATTTTCCTTATTGATGTACATGAACATAATAAAAGTATAATAGGTTTATCATTTAACATTTGAGCATTGCTATGGAAGCTTTTTATCAAAAAGTGATCTTTAGATTGGCTGGCAGAAGTTATCACTTGTCACACATAATTGTTGAACAAAGTAGCTCTTGGCTTGGGTTAACATATGATAGGAATAGCTGTTCCATTTTTATAGCCTTGTGGTAAGCTTATTGTCAAATATCATCACTATTGTTACTAAATTATATTCTCTGATTTTAGAAAGTTACCAATAATATTTGTTCATACTGAGAGACTTTTAATACTGAAAAAAACTCTTACTTGTATTTGTATGTTCAATATCTTTGCACAAATAAAAAGATTAAGCAAATATGTGTTGTCTTTATCCTTGTAGTTATAGCTACTATATGCAGTTTCCGAAGGAAAACTTGATTTTCAGAATGCAGGGAGAAACATTGATAACAAAATACTGAAATCAATTTTATAGGCACACTGAAAACTAATTCATATTTTTTTCTGTTAGATTTATCTGCATTATCTGATAAAATGATATACTATGACATTCTTCATATTTTTGGTGTTTAACTATATTAAAGATTGGTTCCATCTTGACATATATCGATTAATAATACCTATCTTTCTCCCTTTCAGCTGAACCTTCTTTTGGATAAAGTTGGAATTATTTAAAAAAAAACTATCTTCTATATGATTTAGGGGCTGCTGAATAGAGATATGTGTGGGGTATTGCTGACCAAGTTTTGGCTTGCTAATTTAGTTAGATTTCAAATTTAACTGTAGTATGGCAAATGAAAAAAAACGCAAAAAATAAATTAAATAGAAAATATAGAGATAAATTAACCCATAAGAACTCGTCTCAACCTAACAAGACCGCTTCAGTGTAGGCTTTGCCTAGAACTGCTGCATCAAGTTTCCTCGTCTTTGTAATAACCTCTTAAGAGCTTTGAGTGATCACTGAAGCATTATCTTCCCAAATTTGACTTTTGGTTTTTTTTCTCTTATTTATTCACTAGAGCCTGGCAGTTGATATTTGATACAAGACAACCAAGTAGATGTACCTAAAGATGCCTAAATCTGAGCTGCTTCATGACCATAGTAAAATAACTAGATGTAATGCAAATAGCAGGATGAAATGCAATCGAACTGCAGATTATAGAATATGTGTAGAAAAAAAACAATGAGAGCATGTCACAGCCTGTGAGGTTAATAGTTTTTTAAGAATGCTTCCAAGTATGACATTAAATTAAATCTAAGGAAATATTTGAATATTTGATTAAAAGCATCTGAGTCATCCAAGTAACCAAAAAGAAATAGATGTAGAATGGTGTTTTTCTTATTTTTTGTAAGGTTTTAAATCTTGATGGTATGAATTGTAATTATTGGTCCAATCAAGAACCAGATACCAAAGCATATGTCTCAACACTGGGACGATATTATTTTTTTATTATTTTATTTAATGATATTGGGCAGGTATAGTATACTGACTAATATATTGATACTGTACCTATCCAAGCTTGATGCTGTCCGAGATTTGAATCCTTGTCCTTGAAAATTTTTTTAATGTAAAGACTCCAATGGATTTTGTTCTGGGTTTTGACAGTGCGTTGTTAGTGGATTCATGCAGTGTGTTAGGGGATTGTCAGATAGAGATTTGTGGCCAAAGACATGAAAGGGTCATATTTTGGTCCGAAACATGTTTGCTTAATCAATTAAAGAATTTTTTAACATGGTTTATTCCTTGAAAGAACTGAAAATCATGTACCTTTTCATGCCCGTGCATGCGATTGTGTAACATGTTGTCTGTTTTCATGCATATGCCTGTAGTTTGACTGGTTTGTGAACATGGTAGTTTTCTTTCTGGGCACTGTTTCTGATGTTTTATTTTTTTCCCACCTCCTTTTAGCAATATGGGGAAATCCGCAGTCTTTATACTGCATGCAAACACAGGGGATTTGTGATGATATCTTACTATGATATTCGATCTGCTCGAACTGCCATGCGTGCCTTACAGAACAAGCCCTTAAGACGCAGAAAGCTTGACATCCATTTTTCAATTCCAAAGGTTTGACAGATTATCTTACTTTCTCATCCTATTTTATTATCTGTAACCCTTTTTTGTTTCCCATCACTTGTTCATTGTTTCGTCTACTAATTATCAGGATAACCCCTCAGACAAGGATATGAACCAAGGAACTCTTGTGATATTTAATTTGGATCCTTCGGTTTCTAATGATGACCTTAGGCAAATATTTGGTGCATATGGAGAAGTTAAAGAGGTGGGAATCTTTTTTTTTTTTCCTTTCATATCTTTTATCCAAAAAATTAATTCCCATAAGGCTTATGCAAAATTGTTGGTGAATAAATGAGGCAGATAAGGGAAACTCCTCACAAGCAACACCACAAATTTATTGAGTTCTTTGATGTCAGAGCAGCAGAAGCTGCCCTTCGGTCTTTGAACAAAAGTGATATAGCTGGGAAGCGAATAAAGTTAGAACCTAGCCGCCCTGGTGGAGCTCGGAGGAAGTATGTACATGATTTTAATTTTTGCATATATTTTACTTTGAAGGAGAAATATTACACCAGGCTGTAGCTTTTCTTTCTTTGATTGCATATTAACTTAATGTTCTTTAGTTTGGATTCGTTTAACTTTAAACTTCTGTTTTCATGATCTTAACTTTAAGTTTAACATGCATGGGGAAGCACAATCTCGACCATTGTTTGTGGTTGATGATATCTCAGTCATTGTTTATTGTCTGAAACCCTTTTGGTGACAAGTTACTCTAGACCAATCAATTTAACTTCTAAAATGATTTTATTTTATTGAAGTTTGACAAAAATCATAATTTGTCTTCTACCTGAAACTGTTAGTTAGATTATTTGTTATTTGCTTACTATCATGTATAGTTTTCAGTTAAATATCTGTTTGGAACTCTTATTCTTCTACCGAAATGCTAAATCCTCAATTTTCTAAACAGCTTGATGCAACAGCTGACTCATGAATTGGAGCAAGATGAAACAAGAGTTTATCGGCATCATGGGGGCTCACCTATTACCAATTCACCTCCAGGTATAGATTCTAATGCGTGCCCTGAGATGAATTTTGTTGGTGTTTATCTCTAGTCTTTGTTGGAACTCTTAGCTCATATTATAAAGTTGCTAATTATTGATTATACTGGATACTTTTTCAATGGCAGGTCCATGGGCTCACTTCAGTAGTCCAAATGATAACATCCCACTACAAGTTTTTAGCCAGTCCCAGAATGGGTTAGCGATGAGCCCTATCGTAAATGACCATTTGTCTGGATTAGGTTCTGTATTTCCTCCGATGTTGTCAACTTCTGTCAAGATTGCACCAATCGGCAAGGACCAAACTAGGTTGAATCATGCTGACCATATAATCTCAAGTAGCAGTCTTTTACATGGAGGTGGGTATCAGCATTCTCATTCCTTCCCAGATCATAGTTGTGGAGTGATGACGTCGGCTTCAGGAAACTTAGCTTCTTTTGGTTCTTCAACTCCAAATTCATCTGGTGTTGGAACTCTGACTGGCCCACAGTTCCTCTGGGGTAAATTGACTTCTTACACGGAGAATACACAGTCGTCTGTATGGCAACCTCTACCTACAGGAAGTTCATTCATGTCAAATGGTCAAGGACAAGGTCAAAGCTTTCTCTATTCAAGCAGTCATGGCTCATTCCTTAGGTCATCACACAATCAGAATCCCCATCATGTTGGATCAGCTCCATCTGTTGTTCCTTTTCAGAGGCAGTATGGGTATTTTCCCGAGTCAGCGGAGCCATCCTTCATGAACCAGTATGCACTTGGTAATATTGGGATTAACCGAAAAGGTGGGACTGGACTTATGAATATGACTCCTCACCCCACGCTGAACCAAGGCATCATATCAGGAAGCATGTCAGATAATAATTCACCCAATGTGAGAATGATGTCTGCTCACAGACCTGGACCTACTCTCTTTGGCAATGCTCCATATCCTGCTCTAAGTTCCATAGGCATTGATGGTCTAGTTGATTGGCACCGCAGTCGACGAGTTGACAACCACGGGAGTCAAGCAGACAAGCAGCAGTATCAGCTTGATTTGGACAAAATCATCAAGGGGGAAGACACTCGAACAACGATAATGATAAAAAATATTCCAAATAAGTATAATTTCAAACTATTACAATTCTATGCTTCTTTGTCAAGCATACAGAAATGCAAACTGAATGTCTCTTAATTGGTCTCTAGGTACACCTCGAAGATGCTTTTGGCTGCAATAGATGAAACTCACAGTGGCACTTATGATTTTCTGTACTTGCCAATTGATTTTAAGGTAGCTTGCAAAATTTCAATATAATGGTTTGACAATAGTACCCTTAACTAACACAAATGTTGACTCTGTGCAGAATAAATGCAATGTGGGTTATGCATTTATAAACATGTCGTCTCCTTCACATGTAGTCTCATTTTACAAGGTTTTGTTCTGTAATTTATTTGCTGACACAATTCTAGTTATGACTACTTTCTTAAATGCTTATAGGTCTGAGAGGAAGTTTGTGTAAACTAGGCTTGCCAAAAGATCATATAAGTTGGTGAGCTTCACTAAACATCTGTATACATGTACAGGCATTCAACGGAAAGAAATGGGAGAAGTTTAACAGTGAGAAGGTTGCTTCTCTGGCATATGCACGAATCCAGGGTAGATCAGCACTTGTTGCCCACTTCCAAAACTCAAGCTTGATGAATGAAGATAAGAGATGCCGACCTATTCTTTTTGATCCTGAGGGAGCAGACACTGGCAATGAGGTAAAAGACGAAAATTTTCCTGGGATTTATACAAAAAGGTAGATTCATGTGTTGGATGTATGCAAGCCGGAATCATATGGTTTGATAGGCATTATAGATTTCTTAAAGCTACTAATTAAGGCTCAATGCTACTATTTAATAAAGCTCCATACGTGTGTTTAGCTTATAAAATTCTTAAGGTTCACCATAATGTATTTCATGAATTAGGTGGATGTCCTGGGCATTAATACCAAATGTGCTTTTTCTTTTTTTTTTTCTGGTGAGCAATATATTGTGCTGAATGCATGATGTCACTGCAGTAAATTGTACTTGAATTGCCTGTGAGATATATAATTATGCACATGCAAAGGCCAGAATTAATCTTTTGTTTTTGACTTCATAGAAGTTGTTTGCATCGGAGATGTCAAGGTATAGTTGTATGCATGTGTGTCCACACAGGCATACATGGGAAAAAAATGTTTTTAACCCCATGTTTCTATATTTTGACTTCTCTTTAGTTCTCTTATTCATTGAATCTCATGGTTCCAAATAAATAAATTGATTTCAAATGGTTCTGAATAAGATTAATTATTTTATTATATTTGTTGAGCTGACAATTTTCTGGAGAACATAAAGTGTTTATTCTTGTGTTCACTTCATCTAAATGATGGGATTAATTGATTTCTAACATTTTTAGTTTGAATCTTTGCTGAGCAGACTTCTACTGAAATATCTATGCCCTGTTGCTATTTTGTCTCTAAAAAACTGAGACAGCTTCTAAAATGCATCTGCATGCTTCGAGTGTTTTCTTTGTTAAGCAATCTTTGAATTATTTATTTCCAGTCTCTTGGAGATGATCGCAAATATATTAGAAGGTTTTGCAGGAACTCTTTCCATCGAGCAGTATGCACATACAACAAGAAGATGGGGCTGTTTCGGTGGGGGTCTCGCCTGAAAGTCCACAAGGAAGCAGTCCAAATGGGAAGTCCGAGAAAAGCACCTTACCTGGAACTATCTTGAAAGAATAGCATTCTTCCACAGCTGCTATTTATCTGTGAATACTAATTTATGCATAGGTATTAAGTGTAAGATATGGTGAGGGAGAAATTGCAGGTGCATCCACTTTTGAAGCCATGGATGCACCAAAGCATCATATTGCAATTGAAGGAAACCGAGGCTTAAACCCTGTTTCTTGTAAATGATGTAAAGAAATAATGTTGGAAGTGTACAGGTAAGATCAAGGTCAATCTGCTGGTAGGCGAATTGCTAACAAGTTGTACATGGCTTTGATCTTCTTTGTTTTTGTGACATGGCTTGATCTTTTGTTTTTTCTGTCTATTTCCCCGACTTAAGTCCAGCGTCCATGTGTTTGTGAATTTCTTGAACTGTACATAAGAGATTAAAATATCCTTGCCACGACAATTAATTCATGTTTGTGTGTGTATGTTCATTTATTTTTCTTGTATATTCGATATTTTTTGTACCGTTTCAGAAAATTCGTGTGATGCAAAAAATTTCAGACTGAATTATGTGGGTAATTTGAACTATACACTGCACCTTATTTTCTCCTTGACTGGAATTGGTAGCTATCTTTTATCATTGCGGGGAAGCCTGAAATATGAAATGAACATTCCAGCTCTGCTTTGATGTGAATATGGAGGAGAAAGGATGATGAAATTATTTGTTTTTTATTCTTTGTATTATTTTTGAAGGCTTAACTTGAGAGGGTTTCTCAAATAAATATCACTTCCTTTGTGATTTTAAGTGATTAGATTTCAAGTCATGTGATTCTCTTCATATTATTCTATATTCTGTATTGACTCATGTAATGAATGAAAGGATAAGCTTGGCATCTGTTCTGTTTGGAGGGTCAATGCATGTAATCTTAATTTCTTTATATTTGGATTAATAATTTTCAAGACTTAAACCATGATGTTGGCTTATGCATCCAATCAATTTTTTTACTTTTTTTTATTTTTTGCTTTTTGGGAGGTCAACTAATCCATTGGAGGTGATTAATCTAAATGGAGAAAAAACCATCACCTTGGTCAAGCTAAGATCCAAAAGTTGGAAAGCAAAGTGGAGGATATGAACATGTGATTGATTTAAATGCTGAAATGGACATAAAAGCAACTCATGTTCATCCACTCCACTAGCTTTAGCCTTTAGTAGGCTTGTGTGAGACATGTAAATGGCATGGCCAAACAAATCACATGAGTAAAGGACTTCCCTACTCCCCTCCCCAACGGTGCTATCAAGTCTTAATGAAGCCAACTGTGTGTCACTGATAGCAAGATGGTTTTCCACGACAAGTATTTATGATTGCAATGCAATGAGAAGAACATAAGCTCACTTCACTTTCATTGCATCTAAAGCTGGTCTTCTCTTCAAAGGGAAAGTGTTTTTGGTAAGAGAGACAGAAAGGACACTCACTAAATGTCTTGCTACAATGTTAGATAAGAGTAGGATATGTGATGACAAGCACAACTAACCTCAATTGACTCCAATATTAATTAAAGAGACGAAATCATTGACTTGTGGGGTTACAACATCATCCTACCAAACCAATATTGTGAAGGAAAAAGAAATTAAAACCCAAAAAGAAAAAAAAAAAGAAGGATCCCAAACACACCATGAAAATTCTGATGCAACAGATGAAGATAAAGATGGACTACAAATTAGAATTAGTGTTATCCTACTAAAATTAAAAATTGAATGAGTCAGATATATATTGATGATGTCATATTTAATCTTATATTGATGAAAGAGTTAATTAGGTTTGAGGAGGAGCCAAACATCTTTTGGGCTATTCAAGAACATAAAATTATATAAGATTCATCATAGAGTGTATAATTCCTAATACTCACATGATTCGTACTAATGATACTAATCTGAAATTTATCAGATAGTGGCTTTCGTGAGGTTCAAAAAGATATTAGCTCTCCTTAAGATAGCTTTGCTAAAATCATATTTAGTCTTATATTAGTTTGACAATTAGAGAGTTAAAATTTATCCTTTAAGGTAAAATCATACCTACAGCCAATATTCTAGTAGAAATAAAATATATCTCAAAAGAATATATTTCAATAATATCCTTCAAATCTAACCCTTCGAATTGATATATCTAATTGATAGTCAAACATAATAAAGCATTTATAATGTTAACATAAATCTTTAAGTTCGTATCTCTCGAGAACTAATTCTTCTAAATTAATAATCTGAGGTCCCCAAGTATGAATTTGATTAGTTCTAGAAAAAAAGAGAAAGCCATTCTATTTAGAATATGTTTTTATATCTTAATAGATAAGAAGAAAATTTGGGATTATCTTCTTTGTTATAAAAAAAGAAAATAAAGTTTATGATTATCTTTTTTTTCACAATTGAACGAGAAAAAAACTTATGTTTTAATCTTCATCTGTTTATTGTTTATAGGCGAAGCATAACTTTGTTCTCATATACTTATTGTTTTAAATGGATAGGTAGATATTTTCATGATTTGAATCTTTATCTACCTATTGCTTTCAATCTTCATCCACCTATACATATATATACATATATATACATATATATATAAAAGTAATGATCAGTCAATGCAGGTTGACCTCGACCGTCAAGAGTCCATATGTACTAACGTGGTCTTATCACCGGCCATCGTTATTTCAGTCAACGCTTCCGTCTCCCACGAAGCTTCTTCCCAACATGCACAGGACACTTCCTTGGGTCTCTCTCTCTCTCTCTTCTTGTTGGTAAGGCATATGATACAGGAGGAGGCGTCCACGAATCAACGCATACTCTGCAAGCACACCATTAGATTTTACGGTGCATCAGATCTACATCTTTATGTTCCGAAGGGCGTTGCGTAGTTTACCTGTCGCCCCCCTCGTTGCAATTGCAGCTTCACGTTCAATCCCCACCTACGTGAAGCACCGTTAATGGCAGCTATCCCTCGTGTGAATGGAAGAGTCAGTGTGCAAGATACCAAAGCTAGCTTACCAACTCTCAAATCTGGAGCGATTTCCAGAATCCACCACATGCTATTGTGACTTTTTTTTCGTGTGTGGGAACGGCAGCAATGTCTTGCGTAGAATATTGTTTTCTGCACTGTCTTTCTTCGACGCGGTACATACAGCAGCAGGTCTCTGACCACATGTTGACCAGCTGTACTTGGATCACAATACTATTTATATCCTTGGCTTCGTTGTTTGAATCAGTGATGGTTGGACAAAGAAGAGAGAGATAAAGAAAGATCAATTGAACCTGGCACCGCTGACTTTTGGCTCCTTGGATCAAGGGCTAGTCTTTATTCTGGTTGACTTTTCAGCGTCGGTTCAGCTTCTCCGTGTAATTCGCTGACAGCAAAGCAGCCTCCGGTGTCCTTCTCCAGTCA
This sequence comes from Musa balbisiana, assembly GCA_004837865.1. NCBI lineage: Eukaryota > Viridiplantae > Streptophyta > Magnoliopsida > Zingiberales > Musaceae > Musa > Musa balbisiana. The sequence goes on from CM017189.1 coordinate 30,687,695, forward strand.
ACAAAAGCAACGGAGAGGAAATGAAATGAGCTGTTTGCCGTCGTTCCTCCTCGGGTAAGCCTTTGCGGCTTTGCTTTGCCTGCCCTAACTAAAGTCAAAGGTTCCTTCGTATCAATGGAGACATGGCAACTGGTAAGAATAAGTGAGCTTGCGATGATGATGCATCGATTCTTCTCCTTGTCTGCCCAAGAATATTACTTCCATTTGCGAGGAGAACTCTTTATGTCCTCCGAAGAAGTCAAAAGGACGATATAAAAATCAGCTATGTGCAGCCTTCGCCTCTACTCTTCCTTCGACGTGACTGCTCGTAACAGGCTCGAATTTGTTGGGGTACCTCCGATCCCTGATTCGGCCGAGACATGAGTTGCCAAGTCTGCCTCACAGGAGCGACGAGAGCTGATGTCGGCAACGCACTTTCAAGGCGAGGATCTCGTGTTCCGTGTCTCGTGTCGATAGACGAAGAGTCGTTGGGTCCGGTCAAAGAGTTGACGAGTTGGCCCGCCCTCTTACGTAGGAAGCGTCGCGTTGAACCGGTATTCGTTCGTTGACTCCTGAAAGGTTACTTCACTATAGAGTACCCGATCACCTACCCCTCACGTGTCGGGAGCCACGTAATAGTCTGTCCAATAAAAAGCCAGGTAGAGCGACGACTATGATCGTCCATCGCAAGGTTAACCCTCTTCCTCTGCCTCTCGTGGTGCGTATAGCCCCGCCTCTCCCTCACCGTCGAGAGCGCTGACGCACCGCCTGATGTCATTGTGGCGCCGCCCACGGCTACTCCCCCCTCCCCTTATTATTGCCCTCCTCATCGCACCAGAGCAAGACTTCGGACTTCTCATCTCCTCTCGTCCTTGTTCTGCCTTCCCTTGATCTCTTCCTATTCGATCCTGCCACAGCCATTTCATGACACAGAGCTATATGGACAACAGCGGTGGCATAGGAGTGCTCACCTTGGACACATCGGCTCCTCTTTTCCTCGCTACGTCTTTGAGCTACGGCGGTGGAGGTATTCTGAAGCGCAAACAGCCTATGGACTCCGGCGGCCACCACGGTGGCGCCGGCACCATCGAGTTCCCGATCAGCCTAAATCCCCGAAGGGATGCTGAGACGGCGAACGAGGCGTTGACAAGCAAGCGGGTCGTCGCGGATGAGGTGGATTTCTTCTCCGATGAGAAGAAGAAGCAGAAGAAAAAGGATACGATTGCAGCAAGCCCGGTGGAGACAGATCTCGATCTGAAGGTGCCAAGTCTCGGTATCAAGAAAGAAGACCTCACCATTCAGGTTGGTGATCACAGTACCTTTGAACGTCTTCATGTACATCTTAGATGTCTTATGTTGGTGAGTTTGGATATGCTCAGACTGGATTGCACCTGTGCAACGGCGATACGGCTAAGGAATCGGTGGACGATGGGATGGCAGCCATGCAAGCGGAATTGGCATGCATGAACGAAGAGAACCAGAAGCTAAGGGGAATGCTCAGCCAAGTCAACTCCAGCTACAGTGCCCTCCAGATGCATCTGGCCACGCTGATGCAGCAGCGGAACAGAACCCCGCAAGCACATGAGGTAATCGATTGATCGCTCACGTACTCATCCACATCAAAGCAATCAGAGAACCCGAGCTTATCAACCGCTTTCTCATCCAGGAAAAGATCGATGCCAAAAATGGCGACCAAGGAGGAGCTCGCGTCCCTATGCAGTTCCTGGATTTGGGTCCGGACGCCGACGTTGACGAGCACTCCAACTCGTCAACTGCTAGTCTCGAGCGATCCTCGTCGACGCCGGAAAACGTCGAAGTGGGATCGATGGGTTACGGTCTACACAAGAACGAAGGTAACCCCCGCGAAGCACTCCCCACAGCGACTGCCGAGCAGGAATCCACCATGAGGAGGACTCGTGTTTCTGTTCGAGCTCGATCTGAAGCCCCCACGGTAATTAAGTTCGCCACCACTCACGACCAGTAGGGGTTTGGCACTCATCGATCGGCTGAACTGATCCGGTTGTCTTGCAGATCACTGATGGGTGTCAATGGCGCAAGTATGGGCAGAAGATTGCGAAGGGGAACCCGTGCCCGAGAGCTTACTACAGATGCACCATGGCCACCGGTTGCCCAGTCCGCAAACAGGTAAATGCCGATTGGTTTCCTCGATTCATTCGTGCGTCACTGTTTATGATGGCTGCAACTCAGCGTTCACTGCGTGCTTCTTCGATTAGGTGCAAAGGTGCGCCGACGACCGATCGATCCTGATAACGACGTATGAGGGCACTCACAACCACCCCCTCCCACCGGCAGCGATGGCGATGGCGTCGGCCACCTCGGCCGCGGCATCGACGCTCTTCTCGGGTTCCACGTCGAGCGCCGATGGGCTGATGAACTCGAACTTCCTGTCACGAGCTGTTCTCCCTTGTTCCTCGAGCGTCGCCACCATATCGGCTTCCGCTCCTTTCCCGACCGTCACGTTGGATCTCACCCAAAGCCCTGATCCGTTGCAGTCCCAGAGGACGCCTGCAGGCCAATTCCAGTTCCCCTTCCAGGCCCTCGGTGCGCTGCCTCAGCCTCCGTCCCTGCCGCCGGTCTTCGGCCAGACACTACTCAACCAGTCGAGGTTCTCGGGGCTGCAAATGTCGTCCGGAATGGCCGCCGCCCAATTCCCACACCCAAAGCCGCAGACGACCATGCCGTCCTCACTGGAGGAAACCGTGAACGCGGCAACAGCTGCCATAACGGCCGACCCAAACTTCACAGCGGTGCTCGCCGCCGCCATCAAGTCCATCATCGGCGGTAATGATCAGGCTGTCGACAGCAGCAAAAACGACAACGTCACCAAGAAATCTTACAGCTTGCAATAATAGGCATTACTCATACACTACTGTTGCCTTGTTTTCTTTATTTTTCGGTTGTTTTCTACACGATTCGTTGGTTTTGCGGATAGAAATAGAATCATGTAATCGTTAAGTGTACACCGACTCTTTGTCACTCCCTCATGCTCGTTCATCTCTCCGACTCCAATTGGATCGAGAAGGACCTCTGACGTCCGGCGTTACCACGCGTCGTCGTTGGAAGGTCAATGATTGCGTCCATGCACGTGAAAAAGCAGGCCGCAGAAGAAGAAAAGGAGAGGGGCGGCATTGCAGACAAGGAGGAGACGAAGTCGAAGCCAATTTGGACCCCGTAAAAGGTTGACACCGACAGGATGAGACTAAAGTCGGTCTTTTGCCTTAACTTATTGGAGTGAGAACAAGAAATCTTAACCGGAGATGACGATGAGATCCCTTTCACCAGAGAATAATGTTGTCTTGCACGAGAGAGAGGCTGTATCAGATAAAGAGAGAATTATGAGAAGCTAATAAGGGTGACATACATAAATGATGATTGGGAAGAGAGAAAAGAAAAGATTTTTTTTCCTTTCTGAATTAAAAGAAATATGATTGATAAGGCTGTCAGTCCTAAAAATCTTTGATGAATCAATCTGAAAAAAATTCGTCTCTGTTCATATTCTGAGATATTTGTATTTCTAAAGCTGCAATTGGTCAGAAAAAAAAAAAAAGTGAGAGAAGGATTGAAAGAGAAATGGAATTTCTCTTCAATTTGTATTACTAACGAGAACTTTGTACCGGAATGTCACGAACAAACTTCTGACCTTTGGAGGTTTCGGGGAGACTGACCTTTACGAACGGACACGTAAGGGTACCACATGATTTAAGCAAAACTAGCTAACTCCGTGACAGGACGATAATCACATCAGTACCCAAGAGATAGAAACATGACTATAATAAATACAAGGATAAGATAATTAATATAATTGGCCATTGATAATTGCCTAAAATACAAAAGAAAGGTTTTAATTTATTCAAGAAATAGAAACATGTCTTGGAGTTACATTAAAAAAAAATACAAGCTTAACATGGATTTTTATGTAGTATTCTCAATGATAATGATTTCAAGTTATGGGAGTAACACTATACGATAATTAATAATAATTAGTCATCCATAATTACCTAAAAGACAAAAGAAAGGTCTTAATCTCATCCATTCTAAACCAGAATTTTACTCTTAATCAATAGCACCTCAAAATTTAGCATTTGCCCCATTTTAAAATTCTTTATTCAACTATTACATGACATTCAACTTCTTTTATTTTTTTTTTCTCCTTTTTTTTCTTGAATTTATGGTCCTAATGATATCTTCTTCTTTTTTTTCTTGTTGACCACATATCTCCTACAAATGTATTCAACATATGATGCAGGTCATAACAATGATTCCAGAGAGATCAAAGTGATGTGATAAAACTTCAAGGAATTCGATGCCTTTGATCTGCTTTATAATTTGAATGAAAACAAGGCGGAGACAACTCTTTTCACACTTTCCTCCAAAAAAATAATAATAGAAGGTAATAAAATAAAATCAGCTTAAAAGTTCTAATGAAGCCGTAAGTTAGTAAAACATGACCAAAGAATATGTCACACATGATTCAAATCAAGTTCTACTAACATACAGAAGACGAGAACAAAATCCGATTGAATTTTGACTGCCAAGACTCAACAAGCAAACTTTTGGCATAAAAAGAAGACTATAAACAAGATAACAAATGGTAAGGTTTCACATGTACCAATGAAAAAGAACCAATAGCAGCTACTGCAACATGACATCCATACGCCAGAACAAAGGAATTGTATCGTGCCATTGTGTCGGGTTGCCAACATTGAATTCCCTTTGTGCAGCACATACTCTTGTAAGCATTGAAGAATAAGGCATCCTGAAGTAGTTCTTATTCATGTCTCCTTTTTGCATCATCATGTCCTGCTACAGGGTCAAATCGGAGAAACATACTAGGGTGAAAAGAGAAACGTAAGCAATTTATCTTGTCAAACAAATTCGAACGGCAAATTTAGTAACAGACACAAAAGAAAGTAATCTGTATCACAGCATGAGTATGATGACAAAAAAAATGCCATCTAGGAAATCAAGAACAAGTTTTATTATCTGATAAGGAATAAAATTTGCTAGTTAAATGCAGACAAGTAATCAAAGTTGTCGATTGGAAAACATAGTAAAAATATCTAGAGACAGCAAGGAATAGTCAAATCATTGAGATCAGCAGAGATGGCACCAATTTATATATTGCAACCCTAAACAGTCCCAGAAAAAAAACACTCCATTTTCTGACATTTAACGTGCATCTTCTGAACAAACCAAATGTAATCTCGAAATACATCCCATAGGAAGTTAGTATGGGTTGGATGCAATTACTGGATATAACCAACAACTTATCAGACCAGAAAATTATTAAGGAAAATCAATAGCATTTAGCCTAAGCATATGAAATAGTTGTTTTCTTGGGCCTTAAATGTTAGAAGCTAATTTGTAGAGTAAATTTCAATGTGAATGTTGGACCGTTTGCTGAGACGAAAACTTCAATTTAACTTATCCTAAATGTTTGTAGTTTTGGCAGTTCAGGTGGCTTCAAATTGTTATCAGCAGCTCCAAATAATAAGGTCAAAAGAGATAAGAAAAACATTAGAATTAATGATAAAATCATATATTTAACTTAGGCAGTAATTGTCATGACCCGGGCCTGATGGGCTAACTGGCCTATCATCTTTGTTTGGCCCAAACCACTGACCAAAATGCTTAAGCTGAAGTTGATAGCATTACACTCATCAGACTCTTATAAGTCAATCTTAATTTTACCCACTTCTGATGTGTGATTAATCGGGAGTGTTATAATCTCCCCCACTTCGAGCCCTCTCACTATGCCCAAATGCTAGGTCGGCTCTGATACCAAATGTTATGATCCGAGCCTAATGGGTTAATGACCTATCAACTTCGTTTGGCCTAAACCACTGACCAATATGCTTAAGTTGAAATTGATAGTAGTACACTCATCAGACCATTATAATCGGGGGTGTTACAGTAATATCACACAAATTATTATATAATCTCTAGGGCAATTTACAAACCATTTCAAGTCCATACAGCAACCTATCCTCAAACATATCATATATAACAAACAAATCAAATCATGAAATTAACAAGGTTAACATTCACACATTTTTTAGCAAGTTTAAGCTGTAGTAATCTTCAAGCTAAAAGTATATGGCAACTTGGAAACCTATCGGAACAATAACAAGTCAAAATATCCCAACTATAGTCATATGGATCTTTTTCTACCATTGAGCTCTCTGTAACATATCGGGCGATACGAGGTTTTTGGCCCCATATCGGGCGATACGAGGTTTTTGGCCCCATATCGGGCGATACGAGGTTTTTGGCCCCATATCGGGCGATACGAGGTTTTTGGCCCCATATCGGGCGATACGAGGTTTTTGGCCCCATATCGGGCGATACGAGGTTTTTGGCCCCATATCGGGCGATACGAGGTTTTTGGCCCCATATCGGGCGATACGAGGTTTTTGGCCCCATATCGGGCGATACGAGGTTTTTGGCCCCATATCGGGCGATACGAGGTTTTTGGCCCCATATCGGGCGATACGAGGTTTTTGGCCCCATATCGGGCGATACGAGGTTTTTGGCCCCATATCGGGCGATACGAGGTTTTTGGCCCCATATCGGGCGATACGAGGTTTTTGGCCCCATATCGGGCGATACGAGGTTTTTGGCCCCATATCGGGCGATACGAGGTTTTTGGCCCCATATCGGGCGATACGAGGTTTTTGGCCCCATATCGGGCGATACGAGGTTTTTGGCCCCATATCGGGCGATACGAGGTTTTTGGCCCCATATCGGGCGATACGAGGTTTTTGGCCCCATATCGGGCGATACGAGGTTTTTGGCCCCATATCGGGCGATACGAGGTTTTTGGCCCCATATCGGGCGATACGAGGTTTTTGGCCCCATATCGGGCGATACGAGGTTTTTGGCCCCATATCGGGCGATACGAGGTTTTTGGCCCCATATCGGGCGATACGAGGTTTTTGGCCCCATATCGGGCGATACGAGGTTTTTGGCCCCATATCGGGCGATACGAGGTTTTTGGCCCCATATCGGGCGATACGAGGTTTTTGGCCCCATATCGGGCGATACGAGGTTTTTGGCCCCATATCGGGCGATACGAGGTTTTTGGCCCCATATCGGGCGATACGAGGTTTTTGGCCCCATATCGGGCGATACGAGGTTTTTGGCCCCATATCGGGCGATACGAGGTTTTTGGCCCCATATCGGGCGATACTTTGGCCCCATATCGGGCGATACGAGGTTTTTGGCCCCATATCGGGCGATACGAGGTTGTATCAAGCAATAACGATCGAAATTTTGACCGTTACCAATCTGTACCGAGCGTTACGTAGCAACTACCATCTAGCCAAGCGAACATGTCGTTCCCCTTTGGCACAACATTCTCCCAATGGTCATTGTAGTGATTGCCATTGGTCCAGATGAGCACCCCACAACCGGATATTACGTCGTTCTTCCGCCACTCACCGACATACTGGTTCCCACTTCGCCACACATACCAGTCACATCCCTCCTGTAGGTTGCGCCACTAGCCGCCCTCGTGATAGTCGTCGTTGGAGAACCACTTGCATCTGAACCTGTGCTCTCGATTGGCGACACAAGAGCTAGGGCAGGTGTTGCCCTCCGACTTGATGAAGGTCTCGAAGCCTTCCATCCAGCTAGAACCGAGCTCACCCATGAAGGCCGCATTGGAAGGCCACGAGAACTTTCCTTTTCCGGAAGCCTTCCCCCTTCGTCACTCCCCCTCGTGCATGCACCAGTCGACCCCAAGGCACTTCGTCCGTCGGTGGGGGGAGTTATTCTCCTTCACGTCCATAATCAGGTACCAAAACCCTAAGTTGCTTCGTGTTCTCTGCTCGGTATACCTTGGCATACCGCTCGATATACCGGTACGGTACAAGATTAAAAACCTTGCCTATAACCACAACATTAAACAAGATCTTACTATCTTAAATGATTCTTTCTTATCTTATCCTCTATCAGAACTATTAATTTTGTAAATCTTCACATGCTCAACATTGTTATCACCACTACAGTGCCATATTATTTCCTTAACTTCCCAACACTCATCCAAAGTTAACTAGCGACTGAAATGCTTAATCTAAAGTTAACAATGTGAAACTAATCAAGGTGCAACAATCTCTCTCACTTAAGGACTTGACGTCCTTAACAAGGCCCAGCATAGCCCAAATCAAATCATAGTATGGTGTATGTGAGGCTTAAACTAGAGGTGACTCCACACCATGACACGTTCATTGGCCCCGTTCACAAGTAGTCCTTTCCTACTTGAGCCCCTCATCATTACCGCAATACTAAGTCGGTCCTGGTACTAATTGTCATGACTCGACCTGATGAGATAACTAGCCTATTAACTTCATTGAGCCTAAAGTACTAATCAAAATGCTTAAGCTGAATTTAATAATAGTACATCCATCAAACCCTTATAAGTCAATCTTAGTCTTAGCCCACTTTCGATGCGAGATTAATCGAGGTGTTGCACATATAGTGGTGAAGAAACTCTAAATACCATGACAATCAAAACTTCTATAATGTTACTAAAGTTGTTTCTAGAGGATATCAACATCAATTGCCACAATGGATTTCATTCCATATAATGGAAGCTAAAGACTAAAGCCTTCAGTGCATATTAAGCACATTAAGCATCCTAATTATCATTATAAAAGAAGCAAGTGCAAAATTAGGTCAAAGAATTAGGCATGCTCTTGTTAACTTAATCCATTTCAACTGTGTTAGTAGATGACTAATTTATGTTATTCTTTTACTAGATTCTTGTGGGCCCATATCGTTGCATTATGTTGCAGGGTGCCGAACCGCCCAACTAAAGATCTCCGTGAAAATCACTGTAATTCTGGGCACTGGTATGCTCTCCCTCCGTCATGCCTATGAGCATACTAGCTAAATAGTTTGCCCTCATACTCCTCACCATCCACCATTATGCTCCTCATCCAAGCTACAATTGCTGCTTTGACCTCATCATGGCCTCTCCACCATGCCTACAAGCACACTGGCCTTGCCCTCAGTGTCTTTGATCTCCTCAACGTCCAGCACTCGTTCAATACATTTATGTGAAAATATCAAGCTATTCCAGCTCTACATGCAGGTCCCACTCCATCCTGCCACATGCATGAAGAAGATGGTGCCTATTTGCATGAAATCATTCCGTGCATCACTAGCAAGGAGCAATACCATCAACAAGTGAACCACCAAGGCATGCCATTGTGAGTGGAGCTACTGAATGACTTCATGTTCAATTTAAGAAAGAAATAGAAGGGTTAAAACTGCAGGCTCACTTACCAAGTTTCTTACCAGGAAGTGCACTTCAAATTATAGGTGTTCCTTTGGGATTGATTGTAAATACTCAAAAGAAGGTGGTTCTTAAAAAAACACCTATAAGATATGAGGTTATACTGAAAAATCTCAAAAAAATAAGATGATGATGTCCAACTAAAAATAAATGACTAATTTCTTATGTTTATGAATCAAATTTGCTACTAAATAAAAGAACAGTGAGTACATCAACAAAGAATGATATAAGGTAATTTATCTAATTTAATGCCTACAGATATCACCTCTCCAAGAGTAAATTGCAGGGGCAGTTAAGATATAAATGTACATTTAAGTGTAATTTATGAATTAAAAAAAAAAGATAGTACAGAAAAAATTAATTGGAACTAAAAAAAGGACATATATGAGACCATTGTCTGTATACGAGAAGTTGTATTCTTCTCAGCCATTGGTTTGCCACACAAATCCTGTTATTTTCCTTCTAACATGAGTATTTTAAGCAATCCCTTTAATCTTATGTAACCCCTTCTTCGCAGAAAAGTGTACATTTGAAACAGCTCATGGGATATTCTGTCATCTTGTGTGTTGTAGCAAGGAAACCATATACAAAGAATAGGGTGATGAGTCAAGAGAGGACTAGGAAATCACTCAACACGAAACACAAGATTATGTGGCTTGCTGATAGGCATATGTCCACAGCCGATGATCAGGAGCTTCAATTATGATGGAGCTAAACACAAAATTGGTGTTTCCTAACCCAACAAAGAAACTCAGTTTTCACCAAAACCAACGTCTCTTCAGAAACCCAAATATTAGATATATACTACATTATCGAATGCCCTATCTCTAAACCACAAGACCACAAATATCTATAAAGGGATTGTAAGCACATAGACCCAAGACATTGTAGGATAGGGTCAAAGCCATGAAAGAGACCCACCCATCTTCAGTAACCTCAATATTGTACTTCAGAAGTCACACCTACATGGTTACTTTGGTAAGTAACCATTTCCGATAGTATCTTTCCTATCTCTGTCCTGATCCTATATGATTTTGTTAATCCTCAGCACACTCTCAGCAACTAAAATATAGTCCAAGATAGAGAGAAAAAAGGAGATAAACTTCATGAACCAACTAGAGGAGAAGCAATTTCACAAACATTTTCATCAGGTGGAAGAAGACTAATGCAGAGATAAGTTAATCTTTAAGGAATAAAAACAAAAGGATAACAGTCAACAATTTGTTAACCTGCTATTTCCTCTGGATCCTGTAAGAACATCAAATAATCCACAGCAATTCCACCAGGTGGCTCGGCGCTCTAGTAGTGTTACTGAAACCTGATAGGTCAATCCAATCAATCCCCATAAAACACTTAGCAGTTAGCAAAAGACAATATGCTAACAGTAACAGAAGACGGAGATCGGCGTTCATGGTACTCGCCTCAGAATCGGCTGTCCCACGGCATAGCTCAGTGTTCTCACGAGGCACTTGGCTGACCAAATTGTTGAGGACAGGGACCGGCTTCTGTTCAGTTCCATGTGACAAGGAGTCCACATCGATCGAGGTCTTGGAAGTCTCGGCCGCAGGCTCGGCAACCTCCACGACCTCCTCTTTCGCGGAAGAAGGCCCATCGGCAGGAACAACCGCCGGAAAATCCGCTACGACGCATGCCTCTGGAGCTCCATCCGGTACCAACTCGACACCCACTTCTTGGGCCTCTTCCGATGCAGGCACGGGTGCCACCTCCACGCTAACCTCTTGAACCTCTTTCGATGCAGGCGCGGCTGCCTCCTCCCTCTTGACCACGGCGGTCTCACGATCGGCAGCGTCTTCTTCACCGCTGCTGGCGCTGTCCTCCTCGTGGTGGTGGCCGTGGCCGTGGCCGTCACCGCCACCTGTTACGTTGACGAGAGAGCACAGAGATGAGCAGAGTGGCCGGGGAAATACTAGAAAAGAGGAGGGGGTCGGGGATAGAGCAAAAGAGGGAAAGCACGAGTACTACCTGAAGGAGAAGGAGGAGCGGGAGGGGAGGTCGGGGAATGGGGAGGGTGGGCGCCCTGCCCCATCTCCTTCTTGCGGCGTGCGGCTTTCCTCTTCTTCGCACCTGACGGCATGATGGGATGGGATGGGATGGGGGAGGTGGGGGAGCGAAGAGGAGGGTTTGATGAGGGGCCGTGGATTGAAGCGAGGGGGCCAATGAGCAATGGGCGTTGGGAAGATAAAAAGGGATAGGATTTGGGGGCTTATATCGGAGAGAAGAGGAGCATTGCGCTTTGATGAGGATGGGGGCGATGGGGACACAGTTCCGTCTTGAAGCAAAGTGGAAAGTGGGGAGATTCCCATGTTGTCTTCTTCTTCTTCATTGGGAGTTTAATTGCCACCATGGAGACAGCATCTGGTTCTCTCCAAGGCTTCCTTCACAAAGTTCAAATCTCCCTACACCTCGGTTTAAGCAACCCTGATGGCATATGATTGGATGGGATTTTGAGGTCACGTGCTAAATCAGTTCTGTTTGAACATTTTACGTAAAAATAGTTTTTAATATTGGCCTTTTTAGATTTTTATTTATAATTTTTTTATTATTTATAATCTTATATTAAAAAAATTAAATATTTATTAAACTATTTTTTACAATAGATATATATGCTCTCAATTTATAATTTAATTTTAATTAAACTTTTCATTTTTTATCTATAATCTTTTTTTTCTTTTCTTTCCTCTTTCTTCTTTTTATTCCTCCTCGAAGGTGATAAAAAAATGATAGATGATGAATTGAGATGAATTAAAAATTAATAAGAAAGATATAAAAAATAATGATTTGATAATTTTAGAATTATATATATTCTGTAATAACCCAAAAGATATCATCTTCTATGTCAGTTTCATTAATCTAGAATATTATATTTTAAACATTTGCAAGCTATCTAATAGGACGCACGATGGGGAGAGATAATGTTATGAATGGTAAAAATATTATTTTTATTAAATTTTTAAGAGATTATGAATAGTAATAAGGGGGTACATCTTTTTTATCACTTTAACAAAAATATATCTTTGTCTTCTACCAACCTTCTTCGATCGTCAATAAACTGTCATCATTGTCCATTGAGAGTGACACTACCTATTGTTTTTACTCACTTTTTCCACCACTTATGCTTGCCTATTTATCGTCGCATTCGAGGAGGATGTGACAGATGACACCACTTGTGGTGGAGGCAACAGACGAGTAATACTTCATAGAGAAAAGAATGAGAGGGAGGAGGCAATAGGCGATAAGGAAAGATGAGCAACGATGAAGGAGAGGAATAGGTGATGGGCTACTCGATTCATAATGGTAGCAACAAGCAAAAGCGACAATCGAGCGATACTTCATAGAAAAAGGGAAATGAGGGAAGGAGATGACTTGGTTAGAAGGCTCAACATCTTCCCTTGTTTAATACCTTCACTTTTTACTTTTTAGAAGGCATTCCACATTTCACTTTTTCTAGTTTGCATTTGATACCTCTATTTCTTCAAATACTTATAATATCTCTCGTCATCAAATAGTCGTGTGGTTCATCGTCTTTTGTCACATCGACCCAACATCATCCAGGGTTTAGAGATTGATCATGTCAGATTTATATTAACTTTTTTAGCTCATCTCATCAATAATTATCTATTTTTATTCACAAAAAATAAGGTAAATAGATCCAATACTATGTGTTTGTGCTGGAATCGGATCAGATTACACAACATCATCCTGGGCTCTACTCAAATCGAGCCTCAGCCTAGGGTTTTGATTAGGTGCATCTAATTTCAGTTTAGTAATATATATATATATATATATATATATATATATATATATATATATACTGAATTAAAAAATAAAAATATGAATATCATAGTACAACAGGGGATACATTTTAGTATTTTACTGTAGATTGTGGAAGCATAAACAAACACAGATTAAAAAAAATGGAAAGATGAGTCTTATAAAGATGAAACATTAACTGTTAACATATTTCCATATGAGGCAGCTAACATAATGTTAACAAAAGCTTTATTGATCTAAGAGATGTCACAGCTTAATTAATTTTAAGTTACTTGATATAGATAATATATATAGTATTTTAAATATCATGAGTCTAAACTGTAAATAGGAGGATGATTTTTTATTTTTTTTATGAGAGCAATGCATCATAGAGTATTGATAGAGAGGTATCTTTCATCAATGAAGTAGTCTTTAATCATAAATTAAAAAAAATATTATTATTTTTAGTTATTCTATTTATGTTTGACTTTCTATCTCCTCTTTTTGGATCCAAATTCTCAACATAATGATTTTTGCCACTACATATTCATAGCTTTATTCAAAAGGTAAAATACAGACTCCATAATTAGATAAGGTCGGGCGTGACATATCTCTTCTGTATCTCTCACACGGTTGGGTAAGAAGCAGCCATGGCGATACCACAGAGTCCTTCCTTCGTAGCGACATCCTTCTTCATCAGTATGTAACCATGGTCACCCCAATTGCTGCTCCATGAATTCTTCGCTATCCAATACTTGATCCCACGCCCATCTTTCCCGTAGCCCACAACAGTGACCGCATGGTTAAGGTCAGTCCCACAAGGCCCGCTAAAGATCCCACCTGTGTACAACTGGAAGTCGAGTCCACCGGCATCGATGGCTACCGACACAGGTTGGTGCGACACCGCCGCCATGAGTGCTCCCTCGTCGTTCGCCGGGACGTCTTGGTATCCGGTGATGGAGGCAGCGTGATGCGAGAGCTTCTCGAAGTCGCAGCCTCGCTGGTATCCTACGTACGGGTACTTGGCTTCGGTGGTGATGCCTCCCGTTAAGACGACGAAGGCGAAGGCGTTGTTCATCCACCCACCGTTGCAGCCGAAATTGGAGGAGACGCAGTCGACGAGCTCTTGCTCCGACAGATCCATCAGCTTCCTCTTCTTGATCTTGGTGATTCCTTCTATCGCAGCTACACTGGAGAACGCCCAGCAAGATCCTGTTTTGGTTACAAAGCGATTAAGCTCGATTCGATATATATCGAGAGCAGAGTTGATATCGGCTTACCACAGGAGCCTTGGTTCTTCACCGGAGATACTGCACCTCGTCTCCGCCAGTCGACGCTACTGGGAGCACCGGTCACGTTCTGGTACAAGCAGGGTGAGGCCGGTGGCTCGGAGGCGGCGTTGGGTCGCCTGAGTCCAGTGTGGGTTGCCATGAATTCTTCGTTGGTGAGGTCTGCGAACTGGTTAAGGCCGATGGTGTAGTTGCGTCGGCCGGATTTGCTGAAGGCGTCCACGTACTTCAAGTTCTTGGCGAACACACCGAGGCGGTACGACTTCTCGATCACGTTCTTGTAGGCGCGCCCATACTTGGCCATCCACCTCTCGAACTTCTCCACCACTGCATGGTCCGGAACGCCACCGGAGGCTGTCGGCCAAGTGCTGCAAAAGATGCTACAGACGAGAAAGAAGAGCAGTAGGTTGAATGCAGAAGCCATGCTTGTTCGCAGCAAAAACAAACGATTATTCGGTGCTTTGATGTTGGTGAAATCAATTGCATGCAAGCCTGTGTTTATGTAGAGGGATCCAACTATGCGTTGACGAAGACTGCGTCGTTTGTACCCGCTCACGGTATCAATATGTAGCGTTGACAAACCAGCCAAACGGCGCAAATCAATTCTTGCAGAAATAAAGTAATGCTTTCGTGTTGCTTAATGCGAATTAGCACGCAAATGCTTAGAATATTGCAAGGTTTTATACTTGCGTAAACATCTTGACAACATATCACAAGACTTTGGACCCCATCCTTCACCTTCGTTTAAATATTGCAGTATTTATTTTATGCATAATAATATTAAATGGTGCATAAAAAAAATGCTCACACTGGTCACTATAATTCTAAGCATTTGCGTGCTATTTATTTTTATGCATTTTTGATAAATATATTTAATCTTTCATATTATAATGTCATTTGCTATCTAATCAGCTAATTACTTGTATTTTTAAAATTAATTAGGTAATTATTTTTGTTTGATTAATACTTGAATTAGTTGCTGATTTGGTTGCTTAGTTAATGCTTTATTTACAGCTTCGAAAAGATAGTATGTGAAGCATAAAATACCGAAATCAGAACACCCTTCTTTTGAAATAAGATCAGATTAACGAGAACAGTCAAATGTGTGCACGCCCAGCAAATCTACAATTACACAACAAAGATCCCACAATAGCAAGCCAGCTTCTTCTTCTTCTTCTTCTTCTTCTTGACGGGAAACACACAAATAGATACATCAAGGGATAGAAAGGGATCATATCAACTTCTTGCACTTGCTTGACGTTTAGATGAACCCCCATGAATCACAAGAATGTACACCAACTGTGTCACTGATAGAATGATCAGGAAAGCCTCCATGGTTCTCTGCAAAGCGTCACACACTCTTCCTTAAAGTAATGCGTTCATAGAAAGATGTGAAGATTGTCATTTCTTACCAGGCGTGCATTTCTTCCGTCCAGAACGATCTCCTTGCAGGCCAAACTGCAACCAAATGTGATCGAATTAAGTAGGCATCCACGGGTAAAGTGCTGCCATGCGTAGCGTTTGTCATTACCCCATCGCAAGAAGCGTGAGAAGCCATGCAGTGACAGCAGAAGACGCCGCAGGCTGCATGCTGTCGTAGTTCCAGAATCGGATGTGGTTGAATCCGGCGATGGCGGATGCGGCGCCGACCGTGCCAGCGATCAAAGCGAACACGACGAAGAAGCCAGTGGCGAAGTTGCCGATGGGAAAGTATACCGGGGGGAAGTGAGCTGGGAGGGCGAGTTCAGGACCTGCAAGACTCGAGACAACGGATCAGCAATGGCGAGGTCGGTCTTAGGGTTGATCTGAACGAGGTGTTGTACCTATGATGAAGCCGCGATTTATGGCGACGTTGATGGCCCATCCTCCGATGGCAGTGACGATGACGTACATGCAGAAGTTGAGGAAGAGAAGAAGGGACGCCACGGGCTTCAGTGCCATGGTTCCGAGGGAAGAAGAAGTCTGGTGTTTCCCTTTCTTCTACTTGTTAGTCTGCAGCAGATGGAGATCAGAGGTCTCAGCTTATATCCGTGGCGACGCACAGCTTGTAATGTTCTTTGCTTGCCCTGACTCCGTATGTTTTCTGATCTGTGGGGTACCTAAACGTTAAACAAGACTTGTATCAGAAGGAAAGGAGCCTAAGCCTTGAAGGGGAGGAATAGTACAGCCTACTCGTATCTCTCATCTTTCCACAGTAGCTTTCTTCTATCTATTCCATGTTTTCTTTTCGGTAGAGGCAAACGCAGCATTTTTTGACGAGCTTAAAGGAGAGTTGGGAAAGATGAGAGATCATTTGGTGTCATTACTCTTTCTGGCTGCAGGCAAATCATGGTCTCTTAACAATCTGAACAATGAGCAGTTTCCGGCAAGCTGCAGCTTTATTTTTCTTCTGTTATTCAAAGAAAGAATACTTAGTAAAACAAATTATCCACTATTATTCACATCAGATGTAATACCCCAACTTATTTCCACATTAAAAGTGAATTAATAAAGTTTAATATAGAAGTATATCTTTTATGCTAAATATATTGAAAAAATCAGTAATTAAATGAGCAAATTCTTCTTAGTATTTTTTTAGAAAACATCTTTTATTTTCTAAACCACGATATTATCTTAACTTTTGACTCGTCGACCACTACCTCCATATCTCGTTCGTTGTCTCTATTCTTTACCCTCATCCTCTCGAGTTCATCATTCTTTATCCTCATCCTCGTGAGTTCATCAGATATTTGTGATTTTTACTATTCTTATTTCCTCGTCATCTTTTATGATCATTTGTCTTTTTCCTTGTATCAATATTAATACTATTTATCCTCTTTTTTTTGTCTATCTTACCAAACAATAAGGACGATTATATGAGAGTGATCGATGATCTTTATCTTTTAAAAAATAAATAACATTATATGAAAATAAATTAAAAGGGGGCATTTTATGGAAAAAAAGTTGATATGTTTTTGAAAAAATTTTCCGACTGAATTTCAAATTTCAAAATGTATCTCAAAATAATTATATTTAAAATGATAAAAATATAAAACTCTATTAAAACAATAATAAAAGACGTAATTCTTTTGCCGACACGGTTTAAACCCATCAATAGTGGCCAAATTAAATACCTCGCCATCGTCTAACTCAAAGCTCGTTCTGATCGTCTCGCGGTAGGTCATCGTCGTGTTGTGGTAGAGGAGGCCCCGATGATCCAGTTGCTGTTCGCGCTGCTGCTGGTGGAGGTGGCCGTGGTGGGGGTGCTCCTCTTCAACACCCCGCTCCGCAAGCTGGCCCTGCTCGGCCTCGACCGCCTCAAGCGCGGACGTGGCCCCCTCGTGGTGAGGACCGTCGCCGCCACAGGTCTCGTGGTTCTCGGGTCCAGCCTTTACAGCATGTCCAAGATCTGGACCCGATCCGACCGGATCGGCGCCCTCACCCCAACCGATCAGGTCCTCCTTAGCCGGCACTTTCTCGAGGCTTCCCTCATGGGTGCAGAGCTCTTCTCCTTCTTTCTCTCGTTTAGGGCTTTTGGTTGTCTCCTGCTTGAGTAGTATTGTCTTGATTTCTTCTTTGACTTCAACATGTGTCTCGTCAAATTACTTGTCCGCCAACGCCGGCAATCGATAATTCTGGTTAGGGCAGAACACAAACTAGGATATGAGGCTGAGACTTCGTTGGACCTATTCCGGTCTCAAACCATCTTAGTTGAGTGATCTTGAGTTTTAAGTGATCTTGGCAATGTTATGATGCATACAACAATGATTTAATCTTCATCTTCAATGATGGATTGGATACGATAATGAGTCAATTGACATCCTCGATAGAGCCTCCTTATATTAACCCCGATCATCTAGTGGTAGTACCGGCCAAATAAAGATAGTATTTAGCCCTTTGATTCAACTATAGAGCTAACTTGATTCTGTTAGAGCCTTGTATGATCATTTTGAGGGGGCTTGATGTCACGTCCTGGTCAAATTTATATGAAACCTCTTCACCTATGTGTGGATCATCTCCTATAATGATTTAATAGAGTAAGTTGGGATCGATAAATTTCAAAGAGTTTTAACATGATTCCTACTTAGAATATCTTTTGATGCAACCAGGTCTGGCTACCAATAGCAGCCCCAAATTATCTAATAGGAAACCCAAGAGAGTCATCATTATATTTGGAGAAGATGGATAGGGAAGCCAATAGGAAACTTTTTGTAGCAATACTTTTATTTTTATTGGCTATTTTGAAGGATCTTTATAGTGTCTGAAAGTCCTAATATGCATATAGCATAGGATAGGTTAGTCATTTTTCTATGATGCTTGTGTTTTAAGAATTATATATATAGAGGGATTTTGTAGAGGGTAGTATCAGCTCTTAAGTGCATCATGGAAAGGATAATAAAGCTCTTATTTCTCAGTTTATCTTCTTCTATTGCTGTTTCTCTTCTCCCCTTTTTCTCCCTGTTCTCCCAAACTTTTTCTTATTAAGTTTCCTTTGGGATCTTTTTTGACACTCTACTATCTATGACTTACCACTATTGTGCCCATCCATCATGCCTTGCTATCTATCTCCTTGTCTAGCTACAAAGAGTTGGATGTTTATTACGATGCTAATCACTTCTTGTATGAGTCTCCGTTGGCATAATTAAAGAAGTTATTTTCTTATGCTACTGCCCGCTGATCAACGACAAACTTATCGTCCATGCATGACAAGGTTGCCCAGAGAGCCCACCTAAAGTTTTGATTGACAACACCCAAACCCGGTTGGACATCAATGTAATTGGTGATTACACTTATGTGCACGAGGGATTGTCAATAATCCGAACAGTACCAAAGATTATACAAGCTATACCAACAATGTTCTCCCCCATTTTGCAGTCTCCAATGGTAGTTAGGATTCACCACAAGCCCAAAGAAGGACCGATCAAGATTTTGAACCCTTAAGAGATTAATTGCATCTTGGCAAACTACACCATGGAGGAAAAATATTACAACCAACCCTAGCATCTTGAAGCCTTCGAGAATGACACGATTAGCTTTAAATGACCCCGTGAAGGCCTAGGTTAGCCTCTGAATTTCTTCTTAGTTGATACTATAGAAACTAAAACAAGCA